>JAZAYU010000011.1:8978848-9310414 GCA_038501625.1 Corbicula japonica | reverse complement strand
TTAGCAAAATTGTATTTATTTCATATATTATTATAGCTTATTTCTTTACCTTGTACTATGTCTCTTGATTATTTCCACTTTCAACGTAAATACACAGGGACCCCGTGAAAGGCTATTTGATCTTGGTTTCATGTATAACAATGTGTCAGAGGGAGCCAGAGTTATGTTAATGTAACCATATTTTAAGGAAGTGTCCAACCTTATAAATCAGATAAAGGGGCTCTTTATATTCATTTCATTAGCTAAATCCTTTAACAGACACCCTTTCCCCACTGTTATCTGTCAACTCTATTTAGGCCCTTTTAATGCATGCACCACATCTATCTGATCTATATATACACTCTTTGAATGTTGACCAGGAAGTACATGTACCTAAAAGATCTAAACATTTACAGACTCTGATTAGCCAAACTGATATGCAGGTTGATATGGTCTAACCTTGTCACACATGGAATAAAAGCTGCATGGAGTAGACAAAAACATGGAATACTTGAGTTTTACACAGAAAATCCATTTCTAACTTCAACCCTTAACTCTATATACACATTTATGGCATAGGCAAACAGTGTAGATCTAGATCACCCTGCATCTCTTTGCTGTTTAGTCAGAATCTGCACTATTCACTTTCAGATTCAGGTTATTTCTGAACAAGACATGACCAATGTAGATCTGATCAGATGGCACAAATGTTCAGTCTGATCTGGATCTACACTAGAAACACATGCAATGAAAGGCACATTTATATAGCAGAAAGGTGCTCTTGATCAATAATTTTTAGTTTTGCCCCTTAGAATGACATGAACAATCTTTCTTAATGAATATTATCATCTTCAACTAAAATTTTAGAAATTACTCTACATGTACATCATAAAGCTATTACAGTTACTATAACTAAGTTAATGCATAAAATATATATAATTATTCTTAGTTTGTCATCAGAAATATTAATACATCTATGTTCTTTCAATGCCATTTAGTTAACAAATTATTTTATTAGAAGATATCATTTAGAGATTTCAAAAGATGCAGATTCTTGCATTTTGATGCAAGCATATTTGAATTTTTTCACTTTTGACCCCCCTGGCTAAGTTTAATATGGTTTTTTTAAATATGTTTTTTATTCACAAATTTATCACATCTAATGAGCCAGCGACTGTTCATTGCTCGTGAAAAGTCTCTTCAGAGGTGCAGGGATTTCGGATTTCAATAGCTTTTGAAAACCAGGGGTTGTTTGTCCCTGTTGAGAGTTTTTAAGGGGTCATAATCAAATAGTTGCAAGTTATATCTTGTGTTCAACTTGAACTTAACTACTTATAAAAGTGCTTTAACTTCGTTTAATTATATGTTCAGTGGTCTAATAAGTATTGATTTTATAATTAAAATGTAATAGACACAATATTTATCTGTAATCTTGCAATATTCGACCATGATTCCTTAATCAAAAGAACCGAAGCTCAAAATCAGGAACGGTCAAATGTTGAAAAAACTAATTTGCTTGCATCAAAATGCAAGAATCTGCATCTATTGAAATCCCTGAAGCAGGAAAATTAAGTCTGACATGGTTAATTTTCAAGTTTAATCCAAACTGATCGTCATAACTTTTTCCTGTTGTTGCGATAATTTCCTGGCAAAAACTAGATAATTTAAAAATTAAAAATACAAGTTTCTTTAATCCATGTTTGAAGAGGTCATATTGAAAAAACAAATATCATTGAGACCATTGGCACTTGACCAGCCGCCCCATCCCCTGCCAACCCTTACTAATACGCCCTTTTTTTGTAAAAATGGTGTCAAGTCTCTAATATTATTCCATTCTATTAAAATATGCGAAAATACACCGTCAAAATCATATTCTAAAAAGAAATTATATTTCTATGTATATAATTGAATAATGGTCAGGAACGGCTTCAGACCCTAGCCCCGTTCGAGAGGCTGTTTCTCCTACAATACTGTGGGTTCCAGCCTGACAGCTGTTTGGTTCAATGCAAGAGGGTATGATCTAACAGTAAATGTCAAAAAGTCTCACCAAAAGCTCGAAATACGCGTAATATTCAACAAAAAAAGGCCTCGGAAATGCAGATTTTTTTTTCATAGATTCTTCACCACCGTGCGACTTCCAGAAATCCCAGTAGCTTTTGTTAGGAGCGTTCTGATTGGTCGAACGATTTGTGTGCAAGGTTTTTCCCGGACTACGTCAATATTTCTACCAATCAGAACGCTCTGACCAAAAGCGTTGGGGATTTCCGGACTTAGGAAGCTAGTTTAAGTTATTCTAGTAAAAAAAACCAACTATTTACCTTGTTAAGACTTGTAAACCTGAACGGTGTTTAACTGCCAGTGTGATACAGAACTTGGTTTTCCAAAGTGCTTGAAGTGTCTATCTTTAGTAAGACTACATCCTCACCAGAAAATGTAAACAATAATCAGATGTGTTTCCATGCAGCTGGTTTTATACAAATCATTATATGCAAAATATGCCAAATTGTTTTAGTAAAGTTGATTGCACATTTATGCATACAATGACTGCACATATGCAATATTTGGGATGGTTTTAAACAGTTAAAACCATTATGCCATGACCTTTCGAAAGCACTGTAAAAAAATTTGTCAATGTCTGTGTTTATTTGTAATCCTTTCAGGATTTCACGTACTATCTGTCTTGTTAATTCCACTTCCGAAAAACTCATTTCGCATCATTTTCATAACTTTCACGATTTAAATTCGCACAAAACATTAGAAATTTGTTCTAACGAAAGTGTTCAATATTTTTGGGAAACACAATCAAGGGGAGATCACCGGAGTTGTGTGTAGTTTGGGCTAAACGCCGTCTGTGTTACGTAACTATGTCAAACCCGTAAAACAATCGACGCGGTATATAACAAACATTAACAAACAGACCATTGCACGAATAAAAAAGCAACGTACCATAATTTTATAGTATAATTACGTTTTTTTCCCGAAAAAAAATCTCACCAATTATGTTCCACAAGATCACAGGTATAAACACAGTGCAAAGGTCAACATCCGTGACCGATTATACGGAAACTACGTCTTGCAATGTACAATTAAAACAACGGATGTCCAGTATCGCAATTGTACATTTATTCACACCTTTGTGTCCGAACAAAACACTCACGAATTATGTTCCACAACTTCCAACAGGTACATCTACAGTGCAACAGTCAACATCCCAGACCGATTATACGGAAGGACCGGCTACCGTTGTTTTCAAAAATAGTCACGTGCTCAGGAGAACTTATTATTTTAAAATTTAAGAAAAATAAAAAAATCCTACAAAGCGATGTCAATCAGTTCCTATGATACAATTCGTTAACCATTTGTTAATACGTTTTTTTGCAAAACATCTCTCATTAATATATATCTGAACAAAAATACAAACATTTCTGAAATTATGCTGGTATCCTTCCGCATTAAATTCTCAAAGTAAGCACAAATATAGTCGGCGGCAATAATAATACACAGTGCATTTATCAACTCCCGATCTTCCGATGCCAATCCCAAGTATAATTTGGACCACTGTAAAAAAAATATCAGGCAGAAAACTGTGATTGCTTACCAAGAGGCGACAGACAAAACTTCGAGGAGGTGACCAGAGCAATCAGTGGCTTGATGAACAATGTCTCCGCATAGCACAGGGGTACGCTGCTGTCGTTCTGGTTATAGCTACACAGGGACTTGAACCGCTGCAGGTGATCAGCGTTAATTCTGAAAAGTTATTAATTTGAAATTAAGTTAAATGCATTTTTAAATTCTGCCAAATGTCAAAATTTTTTATCAAATTTGTACTATCTGAATCGAACAAAAAAGTAAAAGAGCAATAGTTCTCTGCGATAAATTATTTTCAGATAGCCTAAAAATTAATTTCAATTGAAGTGTTTCATTACTACTACTAGGAATTTATATTTTCATAAAATCATCTTACATGCATGTTTGTTTGAAAAAGGCTGGTTACATGCAACATACTGTTTAGGATTTTTTGTATTATTTTAAGTTTTATATTTATATTAATCTAATGCTTGCTAACATAAAATTTATTTTTTGTACATATAAGAATGGCATTCAAAAATTCATCCAACCATCATATACTTTGTTGGTACATGTTTATGGTAAAAACTTGCATGTCCATTCAGTCTACTTATCTTTGTGAGTCATATTTCTTTCCATAAAGAGGCATAAGTTTGAGGTGTATACTTAAGCTGATTTTTTTTTTGAAAATGAAGTTCCATTTATAAATTATAAACAAATTCACTTAATATTGTTGACTTGAGCTGTAATTCAAGGCTCTATCACTTCAAAATATCCCTATCACAACAGAGGTTACAATAAATCACTTGTGTCATGTATTTACTGCTTAATATAAAGATTTCCAACAGTTACATCTCACAGGCACTCTGTTTCAATGGTAAGGACCATAGATAGTAAGTAATATAATAACTGGTTGGTGCTTAGTAAACCGCACCAGCAGTTAAGATAACATGTACAACAAATATTTTGGGCATTTTAGTGGGAACGTGAATTTAGTTAGTCCTTAATATCCAAACAGTGTGTCCCGTATTGTCCAACATTATAGACCTTGCACCTCATTAACTTTTGTAAAGGTCATTGGAAAAAACACGGGTTCATAACCAGCGAATAAATTGATATATTTGTTCATTCTGCACGTCAGTGAGATGAGGTGTATAGGTATACATGCGTACTACCGATCTGAAGGTCTCTGGTTCGATTCCTAACAAATATCACTTTCTGAAAATACACAGTTTTTAAATTTACTTGTAAATATTCATTTAAACCCGTTTCCGTCGTCTGGTTTTAGAATACCTTTTAAATAGTGTTGCTTTTTTTCTTTAGTTTTTAGTTTTTAGTTGTGACATTATGCAACCGTATAGGCTATAGTCTCAATTACTCAGACGCTCTGATTTCGCAAAGGCGATCAGTACGTCTGAAGACATCAGACATTTTAAAACGAGGCTCGTAGTTAGGATATTAGTATGGAACGCCGTTGTTGCCTCGTCAAAACGGTTTACAATAGTTACCTTATAGCAACCTAAGAAATATTTTAGAATGAAATCATTTAAATAAGAAGATCATATTTTTTCGCTAAATTTGGACCGTTCTGGATCAAAATTACGTCTGAAATGGAAAAAATTGCCCTTCAACATTTTGTTTGTATCTCTTAAGATAACTTTAAAATTCTTTGGCGTACTCTAATGGCGACCTTAGAAACATTTTACAGAGAAATCACTTCGATTAAATTTCATAAAAAATTCTATAAATTTCCAAATAACGAGAAGTCAAAAGAGTTAAGACAGCTTAGAACAGTTAAGAAAAATAGTTTAAGCTGGAAAATCCCAAAATTCTATTTGCAATCTAACACAAAAACGAAGCATCGAACACAAAAAAAATATCAAAAGCCTACATGATCAAAATGATACTGACAATATGCAAGGTCCATTAAAAGAACTTTTAATTATGAAGAGAGAAATCAACAAGTTTATTTTTTTTGTCATCCATTTTCGCAAACACACTTTTACAAATATCTCTTACTGTATACATGCAGTGTAAGACAAAAGGAGCTTAGATATATTGTTGTTAGTAACTCATTACTCAGGAAGACATTTAAATTGATGTTAAGTGTTGCTTTGTTTTTGTGTTTGGCTGCAGATAGAATTTTAGGGATATTTTATGTCAAACTATTTTTCTTTACTGTTCTAACTTTTCTTAACGTATAAAAATAAACATACATTTATAACATTGATTAATGCAAAGTTTGATGGAACTGCATTTTTTCCGTTAGGGAGATTTTTATATTGCTTCCTTTTTTATCAATGACAGTACGATGACAACAGCCATATGACAACATATAACGTGACAGTCTAAAACCATTATCACGAAGAGGCAGCAACGGCGTACCATATGTTTGCATTCATTCATGTTAAATGGGGTAGGCAAGTACTTAAATGCCTTTGTTTTTTATAAAACATATACCTGATTTTGTAGCTCGATATCATATTACCTTAATTTTATATTTGCCCTGTGTGGAAGAAATACAGTCAAAGCACTGTTAGGTAATTTCGTTAGAAATCGCGATTGATTTTGGATTTGTTTATCATGCAAAAGCGCCACCTGTCGGTCAGACCTTATATAAAGCAATGTCTCTAGTCGTTCGTCAGAGCAGTGTGATACTGATCAATGACATAACGTCTAGATGATCTAGACTATATAGGCTATAAATGCATTTTGCTTTAGCGCATACACGCTATATATTCAGTTATAAAATCCTACACAGGTAGTATACACGGTCTATACGAGTTTCAAGTTTTAAGAGAATGGCAATTTTAACAATAAAAAATAAAAGTAGCAGAAACATGAATTCGAACCCACGAGTTTACGTCTACTTTCTTGAATTGAAAATCTTTACCGGCTGCGCTAAGCGGGGTTTCTAACTTTGACCGTTAAAATGGTTTTATACATTCATACCGCTTTAAAAGTACATCAGTTTACGAAATATACCGACTACAGGGTCAAATGCAAGTGTGCCAGATCAATATTGTTGGACAATACTTGTGGTGCAACTGTAGTCAACACTTAAATAAACTCCACTTTATCTATCTCAATTAATTATTGCTTTTCAGTTTTTAAAGTGTGCGTTACCTTACATCTTGAACAGATATTGTATGATTTCGTGGCGAGATAATCAAACTGAATTCCTCGTCTCCACCTCCTGCAATGTACACTAAATGTTTATCTAATCGTAAAACTCCTTGTTTGCGATTTCTTACGAGTTTATAAAGGAATTTGACAACAAGTGTTAACCACGATAACTCAGAAGCCGACGAATATTTATCCTTTTCTTTCCCACAAATAATGTAAACTATAACGCTTAAAATCAGAGCTAAAATACTCCAACAAAACATTATTTTTAAAGTGTACTTTCGGTTTCGTTTCGCTCACGTGACATAGGTTTAAGAGGTATATATTATAGAGTATACAGGGGCGTGTGAGCTAATCCTTTATTGTGCAAAATAACAGATAAACATTACTGATGACAAAGGCTTTACGGTGAATTCGTGACTTTAAAAACAAACATTAAGCACAAAATATCTTTTTTGAATTTAGAATCTACCATTTTCGGGGTATTGTCAAAACCAGCGCTCTTTACAATGACACTGTCTACTCAGTCAAAGTAGACGGAGACCGTGAAAAGAGAACGGCCGGGGTAGACATCTACTGTGACCCAGCAGTACGGGAAGATATTGGGTTACTGACCAGAGGTTCAGGAAGATCGTCAAGTAAACTGTTCACAAGCAGGATGGAGGCAAGCAGAGGGAAGAGGGAGCCTCTCAAGATTGCTGATGACAAACGACACAATCAACAGAAGACATCGACAGACAGGTGAATATATCATACTTCCTCGTTAGTTATAGAATGGTGTTGTCATAATTTATGTCCGCCTTATTAATTCCCAAAACTAAACTAGAATAAAAGTTGTTTTAATGTATATACATGAGTAAATCCATATATTGTTTTCTGAATCCAGATAAAGACCGCTTTCCAGCCGAGCTATAAACACAATTTGAATGTATCAAATTAATTGTCTACATCACGCCAATACACTTTATAATTTTCTTTCCAGATGTAAACTGCTGAGTTAGCATTTGTGGCAATCATGTCCCCTGGTGCATTCCATAGGTATATAAAGTGTATCTGGTATCCACATGTTTCCTACATGTCGCATACTTGTTTTAGAGATCCTCCGTAATGAGAACAACGTCCTTTAATTTTAGCAAGAAATACAAATCATTACAGGTAATATATATTTTTGTACCTTCCCATAGCTCATTAGTTCCAATCATCTAAATGCTTAAGTAGCTTCAGTTGCCGTTAATAATATGATAAGTCTTCAAATGTGTTCAATAATCAAAGACACAGTTTCAGTTATTACACTTGATGTAGATGCACCGAATTGACATGCATATCTCAATAAATGCTAACAGAGTGTGGAATTCTCACAACTTATGTTTTAAAGGAGAGAGCACTACTGAGTAGATATTGAAACAGTTTTTATAATAGAACACACAAGTCCAGTGTTGAATTTTAGATAGGATTAATTTAGTCTATTCTATTATATATGTAGATAAAAAAAATAGTTCTCTCACATTCCGAATACAATGAGCATTCAAATATACCAATCCAAAGCAAAAGGGTTAAGTACTTCGAAAAGTCGAAAGCTTCAATATCTAATAATCTAAACTCGTCAAGAACAAAAAGCCCCGAAAAAAGGAGAACTCCCCTTTTATAAGATGTTCGAATGTAGAACACTAAATCAACCTAGCTACAGTTAGCGCTATACGTTAGCCCATGCTAATGGTAGCCCCTGTATAGGTTAGCCTGTTACCATGCTAAATGTTAGCAGAGGGTAGCCCCCAAATAAGGATGTTAGCCCATTACTATGCTATTAGTGCTAATAGATGATAGCCCCCATATAAGGATGTTAGCCCATTAGTATGCTAACTGTTGATAGATGTTAGCCCCCATTTAAGGATGTTAGCATCATAAATCAGGAACGTTGCCCTCGAGTTGCCCTCAACCCTCAGACGTGTACCAAGCCTGTCATCAGATAATGCTAACTATTGAGATAACAATTATGAGAAAACCCAGACACACAGCAACAAAAGGAAATTAATTAATGAAAATTCCTAGAAATTGAACCTTAAAACTGTAACACTCCCCTCCCCTAGGCATAATGGTCCCCATTATTGAACCCTGTTTAGAAATGTCACACTCTCTCAATGTAGAATGCCTATGCAAATATGAAATTCATGTAAAAAAATTTAACAGAGAACAACTAATGAAATGCAAATTATCATAGTGCAGAATATTCCTGACTGGAAAAAACATGCATTAACAGAATGAAAAGTCTTCCTTCAGTATGAATCATCTGCAAATATACTATATGAATAGAATGCACAGTCAATACACAAGCAAATAATAATAAAATAAACTATTAAACCTGTATGGCATCAGTAATATTGAATTCACTAAAGTCACTGAAGGGTATATTTTGAGTCCTAATTCTGCACTGTATAGGTAATTCCATGCTCGTGATGTATTCCTTAGTCTACACTCTCACGATTGTCATTTCACTCACACTATTAAAAAGTGCCACTTAATTTTTTAAACTTTAACCTTAACACAAATAGAAATACAATGAGAAATATTGGCACATTGTCAGTAATAATTCTTCTAGATTCCGCGTTATTTTATTAAATGAATTTTACTTAAAATGTTACCAAATGGTATCTGAAATAAACCATGTATTAATAAAGCACTATTTTAAAATCCATTTATGACGAATCACAGTAATCCGCAAATATGAATTTCGACACAATATTCCACATTTTTGAATACTGCACACTTTAAATACAATGGAATAAAGAAACACTACTCTTCTTAAATGTGACAATGGGTGGAAACAAACTTAACCACAAATCTTTTAATCTCCAACATCAGGAAATTCCAAAAATAAAATTGTAATTCATTTATTTCCAAATATTTGTTGAGCCTCGGCGTTTAACCTGGCCAGATCTTCCATGAACTCGGCCGGGATGGCATGGTTCCCAGAGTGCTTCTCTACCAGAATTGTGACTTCTTTCAGAAGTGCAGAGGCGACGATTGAGGTATGCCTCTGCTGAGATGTTCCGGATGAAATAATTTCATCGAGGATCTCCTTTTTCATCTGTTTGATATCCTCATTTAGTTTCAACAAAGCAAGGTCCATTTGTGCTTCTAGTTCTGTTAGGGAGATACACCCGTAGCGGCAAGTCCTGTATTGTACACTGGGGACACTGGTTGTATTTATGTTGACATGTCATTCATGAATTTGCCATTTGGTTTGTTCATTTCCAGTCCGGCCAAGAACCGGTCAGTTTCTGACATCATTTTTGTGGAATTGTAGTTGAATGCTATATTGAATCTACTTGTGGCGACTAGCAGATGACCGGTGCTTGAATGTTGCCCCGCAAGTTCTATTTTTTACAAAAGTACATAGAACTTTAACTTCAAATTTAAAATAATATTGATAAAATTAAAATGTCCACATCTATATATTATAGTCAGAAAAACAACATTCAATACATGTAATGAGTCAATCCACAAAACTGTGTAAAAATAATGAAATATAATTATGTCCAAAAAAAAACTTTCAAACTGCACTGTCCGGTGTCCTAGAGCAAAGTAAACAATGTTTGCCTTAACATGTAGCTTACTTTAAAATTTTCTTTGTTTCTTCTGTTCCTGAAAGACATTAAACAGAAGACTTTGATGTTGATTGTAATGTCAGTATTGATATGGTTTATACTGGACACGTTGTCTTCCACTTCTTCGTTGTACAAATTTATTGTCATTTACAGATAGTTTCTTGTTTGAAGTTTTAGCTTTTGTTGATAGAGGCAGAACACTGCCTTGCTTGAGACTCCAGTCAGGCAAAGTACTGCCAAAGAATGGTTTCAGTCTGTCATGATGCACAATTTTAGACTTTGAGTTATTACCGTTGAAGATTTCAAATAAAAGGTCGCTTATCTTCCTTTTAACCTGAAATGGCCCATCCCAAATGTTTGCCATAATTTTCTTTGAAATTCCCTTAACATTGGCTTTGTTCAGGCATAAAACCAAATCTCCGTCTTTGTATGTATTTTGACTTATTCTAGTATCATAGTCCCGTTTCTGAACGTTCGCAGTTTTTCTCAAAGTTTGTCTTGCAATTTCATAAATTTTAAACAGTCTGTCTTGCAATTCACACACATAGTCATTAGCATCGCCTGACTGATTCTTGTCAGGTATGCATCCTAACGAGATTTCTGTGGGTAGTATAACTTCACGACCCAGCATAAGCATGTTTGGGCTAAAACCGGTACCATCATGCACACAGGTTCTATAGGCCGACGTAATCAAGTTCAAGTCTTCATCCCAGTTTGTTTGATTTGAGTCCACATATGTAGATATCATGTTTTGTAAAACTTGATTAAAACGTTCAGGTGCCCCATTCGCCATGCCCCGATATCCCGATGTCCTAGTTTGATTTATCTGCAAAAGCCTACACACTTCCCTAAACAATTTTGACTGATAGTTGGAGCCCTGATCAGAGTGTATATCCAAGCTGACGCCAAATCTCGACAAAAATTCATACACTATTTTATGAGCCACGGTACTTGCTAGCTGGTCTTTAATGGCATAGGCTTCCGCCCATTTGGTAAAGTTATCTATCACCACCAAACAATATTTGTTTCCAGATTCTGTTATAGGCAAAGGTCCCATAATATCTGTGCTTAACCTGTCCATAGGAAACCCTACTGTATATTCCGTCATTGGTGAACGAGGAGTTTTGGCAGGTCTTTTGCGCTTACAACATTTTTCGCAAGTCCGAATATGACGCTTAACACTTTCCTTCATTTTGTACCAATAAAATTTCATTTTCAATTTAGAATAAGTTTTGTCAATACCTAAATGGCCACCGGTATTTGAATCATGGCCTGATAACAAAACCTCTTTTCTAAGAACTCCAGGAACTACAAGCTGCAAACATTCCTCATTGTTTTTCAGAATATGTCTCTTGAACAACACACCGTCAATCAAAGTTAATAAATCCCAATGTAACCACATGTTTCTCACTGAGGGTGAATAACCTGCCACTATGTCCCTAAGGGGCCGTTTTCTGTCAGACTTGAACCACTTAGCAACAACCGAAATATCTGGTTCCTGCTGCTGAAGAGTTGCCATTCTTTCAGGTGAATAATTAACTCTAAAGAAACGTTTTAAGCTGCCTGACGATGATGGTGTTTGAATGGCTGCATTTTCGGATAATGAGCCACCAACAAAGTCAGAATTCATGCTAATTTTGGTTTCAGAATTCAAGTTATCTTCACGAGAAATGGAATCACTGTCTTTTTGTATCTCATCATTACTAGAATGGAAGCGCAAGCGGCGAATGCCAAAGCGACCGAATTCCTTGATTCTAAGTAATCCATGGTACACCGACAATGAATAATTACAGGCACATAAGAAAATGAGCTGTGTTGTTAGCAAAATACAGCTCCATAATCCACTATTCTGAGCTTTTACTCGGTGAATTCTTGGGTTTGATGATTGTTCCAAAGTTCTTTCCTTTTCAAACAAGGGGACTACATCATCAAAATTGGAAAAGTCTGACCATGCTATATGCTTTTTCAAACACATGGCACAACCCTGGCACGGTAAATCCTCGAGAATGGTTCTGCCATCATAACACTGGCATTCATCCGGGTCACATGGTATTCTAGACAAACTGTCCACATTCGTATGTTTCCGACCACTGCGATGCTCAATTTTGAAATTAAATTGTGAAAGAACTTCTAGCCATCTTGCCATCTGATCAGTGGGTGATTTGAATGACATCAGCCACCTGAGACTTGAACAATCTGTCCGTAGGAGAAATTCTTTCCCCAAAAGGTAATGTCTAAATTGAGTCACAAAAGTCACAACCGCTAACAATTCTTTCCTTGTTGCACAGTAACGCCTTTGACATTTGTCAAGTGATTTGCTGGCAAAAGAGATAGGTTTTTCATCATACTCATTACTGTCTTTATTCCACTGCCGTTGACTTAAACAACCACCTACTCCAAAATTAGAAGCATCTGTATCAAGAATGAATAGTCCTTCACTTTTAGGATATGCCATAACCTCATCCCCGGTAAGAGCAGATTTTAAATCCAAAAAGGCTTTCTGTTGATCTTCACCCCAGTAAAACACCCGATTGGCCTCTATCAGACGATTTAGTGGAGCAGCTCTTTCACTGAACTTCCTTATGAACCGGCGATAGTATGAGCAAAATGATACAAATGATCGTAATTCTGTCAATGTTTTCGGTACTGGCCATTCCTGTACGGCCTTAACCTTTTCATTTGTTGGTTTGATGCCTTCACTGTCAATGGTATGCCCTAATATATTTATCTGAGTTTGAAATAAATTACATTTTCCAGGTTTAAGTTTAAGTCCTGAATTTTGTAATGTACACAGTATATCATCCAGTCTCTCTAATGCTTCTTCAAAGGTAGCCCCATATGAACAGATATCATCCATGTAAATGATTATTGTCTTCCACTGAAGTCCACGAAACACGAGTTCCATGCAGCGCTGGAAGGTGTGAGGGGAACCACTTAATCCCATGGGCATTGTCACGTCATGATAAAGTCCACCCATCGACGTGGCAAATGCGCTCTTTTCACGATCTGCTTCATTTAGTTCAATTTGGAAAAATCCAGATGTTAAATCCAAATTTGAGAAAAATTTGTTACCACCTAAGCTTTCCAAACACTGATCTATTCTCGGAATTGGATATGCACATTTCTTGGTTACCTCATTTAACCTTCTATAGTCTACACATATCCTAATTCCCCCACTATCACGTTTCCTCACAAAACACAGTGGAGCAGACCAAGGACTGTTACTTTCTTCTATTATTCCAGCATTCAATTGATCCTGAATAATTTTCTCCTCCTGTTCGGCAAATGCCCTTGGAACCCTTCGGGGTGGAACCTTCATAGGTTTCGCGTCCGAAGTCTCAATGTAGTGTTTAACAATGCTAGTTCTACCCAGGTCATTGGGAGATTTAGAGAATACATTTTCATATTTTTGCAGTAATCTTTTCAGGCTTTCTTTTTGTGAATTTTCCAAATTAATACTTGATCTTTCATATAGTTTTTGAAGATCTTCATTCCAATTCGAAATGTCTGCATTTAAAAAATTGTCAGATAATCTTGTAGATTTTTCCTGGTTGAATGTTACATTTTCTTGCAATAAATCAACAGAATCAATTTCTTGCAAGTAACCTAAAGTGACCCCTTTATCAAGCTGAACTTTCTGATTTGATACATTAATCAGCCTAACGGGCAGTTTATTTGCACTAATAGTCCCAGGAGACACCAGCACACTTCCAACAGATACACGCTCATTAAGCTTATCATTACTAGGACAGATCAAACCGAACCGTGAATTAATTGCCCTTAGATTTACAGCTTCACCTGGAATAATGCACTCAGAATTTGCTTGAATGATTGTCTTTGATGCACAACAAATTCGAACAGCCCTTAATGGAACTCTTTCAATAAATGTTTTACATTTCCTACCATTTAATTTTAACCCGCTTTGCACTCCTAACTGATAATTGTTTTCATACACAAAGTCTAATCCAATTAATCCATCCTCATGAATAGGTACCGCAACAAAAACAGTTACATTAAACTTCTGGCCTGATGAAATAAATTCCAAATCACACTGTCCTTCAATAGCCAAAAGTCCACCATCAGCAACTTGCAACCGCACTGATGAATCAACTTTTTCAAGTTCAGGTCTTATGTTTTCAGGAATTCTATAATACAATGACGAAGAAATTATACTAGAACAACATCCTGTATCAATTATAAAATGAGCACTCTCACTTTAAATTTTCACAGGAAAAACAATTGATAAACCATCACTTAAAGTACTTCTACAGTTAATAGTCCTTATACTGTCTCGGACCGGCACTGGGCCATTAGCACAGGTCCCTACTAGTTTTCCTGAAATTTAACTTCCGCAGAGTTTTCTTTTTCACTGCCCGACGGACATTTTGATGCATAATGACCTAATTCATGACACTTAAAGCACTCAATATTTTTCTTATCTGGACGTGATTTTTTCCTTTCTCTTTTTCTTGTGATTTAACAAGATTGGCAAGGTTGTCAATCTTCTTGCAGATGCTTGATTTCATATCTTTTCCGAATTCTTGCAGCCTTGCTTCTGTAATGAAATCTTGTTGACTTTTAGAGTCAACATTTCTTACGCGACAACCTTTCACTTCCTCACGTAGACTTCCGTAGGTTTCCAGTAGATCCCTCGCTTCGTCAATGGACTTCGGTTCCTTCATTCCGATAAAAAGAGCAGCTTGTGAGTCAAGAAGCCCTTTTAGAAAATGACGCAAGTTAATGGTCTCCCTTGTTTCGTTGTCAGCTGTAGGATAACCCTTAATAACGAGACGTTTGATGTCGGCCACGTATTCTGCGATCTGTTCTTTTTCTTTGTTGAACCTACGGGACTCGAGCTCAGCTAAGTATGAAGAGGTTGATCTCTTCTCCATGAATCGTGTCTCCATGGCATATTTTAGCTTTTGAAAATTGCCAAGAGAGTCGCTTGTGAGCTGCCGAAAAGCATATTCTGCAGCTTCGCCTCTTAAGCTATTCTTTAACCGAAATAGCTTTTCCTGGTCATCCCATTTGCAGGCAACCACCATCGCTTCAAACGGATGAATGAAGCTCTCCCACGAGTTCTTCCCATCAAAAAGCAATTGTCTGGGCAGAGGGGCTTCATAGTGTCTTCTGTCTGAATAATGCCTTGTTGGCACACTTGTTGAACCCTCAAGATTGATGTTATTTCTGGAAGAAACTGATTCTCGCAATGAATTGTTCTCTAGTGCAAGAGTGTTTATCTGACGGTCTTTTTCAATATTAATGTCATTTATTCTTTGCTGATATTGTTGAACAAGTTCATCTCGTTGGTGCACAGAATGTTCTTCTTGCGATCTTAATTTCCCTGCTAGCATTGCATTTTCTTGCTCTGCCATTTTGAGTTTTTCCCTTAGTTGCAACAGTTCTGCCATATCATTATCTTCCCCTGTTGTTGAAATAATTCCCAAAACTAAACTAGAATTAAAGTTGTTTTAATGTATATAAATGAGTAAATCCATATATTTTTTTTCTGAATCCAGATAAAGACGGTCACCGCTTTCCAGCCGAGCTATTTACACAATTTAAATGTATCAAATTAATTGTCTAGATCACGCCAATACATTTATAATTTTCTTTCCAGATAGCAGTCATGTCCCCTGGTGCATTCCATAGGTGTATAAAGTGTATCTGGTATCCACATGTTTCCTACATGTCGCATACTTGTTTTAGAGATCCTCCGTAATGAGAACAACGTCCTTAATTTTAGCAAGAAATACAAATCATTGCAGGTAATATATATTTTTGTACCTTCCCATAGCTCATTAGTTCCAATCATCTAAAGGCTTAAGTCTAAACTTCAGTTGCCGTTAATAATATGATAAGTCTTCAAATGTGTTCAATAATAAAAGACACAGTTTCAGTTATTACACTTGATGTAGATGCACCGAATTGACATGCTTGTCAATAAATGCTAACAGAGTGTAAAATTCTTATGTTTTAAAGGAGAGAGCACTACTGAGTAGATATTGAAACAGTTTTTATAATAGAACACATAAGTCCAGTGTTGAATTTTAGATAGGATTTATTTAGTCTATTCTATTATATATGTAGATAATAAAAATAGTTCTCTCACACTCCGAATACAATGAGCATTCAAATATAATAATTCCCAACCCAAAGCAAAAGGGTTAAGTACTTCGAAAAGTCGAAAGCTTCAATATCTAATAATCTAAACTCGTCAAGAACAAAAAGCCCCGAAAAAAGGAGAACTCCCCTTTTATAAGATGTTCGAATGTAGAACACTAAATCAACCTAGCTACAGTTAGCGCTATACGTTAGCCCATGCTAATGGTAGCCCCTGTATAGGTTAGCCTGTTACCATGCTAAATGTTAGCAGAGGGTAGCCCCCAAATAAGGATGTTAGCCCATTACTATGCTATTAGTGCTAATAGATGATAGCCCCCATATAAGGATGTTAGCCCATTAGTATGCTAACTGTTGATAGATGTTAGCCCCCATTTAAGGATGTTAGCATCATAAATCAGGAACGTTGCCCTCGAGTTGCCCTCAACCCTCAGACGTGTACCAAGCCTGTCATCAGATAATGCTAACTATTGAGAGAACAATTATGAGAAAACCCAGACACACAGCAACAAAAGGAAATTAATTAATGAAAATTACTAGAAATTGAACCTTAAAAACTGTAACAATATTCATGTTGTTATCTTAACCCTTTCCTCCATATACACACCTTTATGACATGGGCGAACAGTGTAGATCCAGATTAGCCAGCACATCGGTGCCGTCTGATCAGGATCTGCACTGTTCGCTATTTATCAGGTTATTTCTTACCAAAAAGCGACCAGTGCAGATCCTGATCAGACGCCACGGATGTGCCGGCTGATCTGGATCTACACTGGTCGCACATGCGTAAAAATGCGTATATATGGGAGAAAGCTTAGGGTTAAGGAATATTTTGTGGAGAAAGTAAGAGGGTGGGGGTTATTACTATACAGTTAACATTATACTACCCCTGTGTTTGGGGATGGATGTGTGTAGATAGGTCATGGGGTATAGGATGGGAAAGTATCGAATAATATTGGGTTTATCAAACATCAGACTTTGCGTTTTCATTTCATTGTGTGGTGCAATTATCATTAAAATTGATGAAAAGGGAACTTTGAAAGCCATCGAACATCTCAAAGGCAGAAAAAATCAACAAGTATGTCCACACTGACCCGTTGAATTCGTGAAAAAAAAATCTGCTTGCTTGGAATCCGGTTCAGATAGGAAGACAACACTGTTTATCCTGATTAGAGTTCATAGATCCGCATGTTGATCTTGTTCTGTATTAGCCATCTGAGACGGCTGACAATGACTTTTATGCTTTGTAACGCCATATACATGTAGATAGATTATACTTCACATAGTACTACTCTCAGTGGAGCAGTATTTGTTGGCTTATAACAATTTTAAAATAATTGCTATATAGCTTGTTGGTTATAGCGGAATTGTATTCGAAATTAAGCATCCGCAATTTTCAATACAGCTCCCTTTGTTTGAACAAACGGATGATATATCAGTTTATGTAACAGGAGGCTTTCAAAGCCTGGGTACGTGGAGATGAGTCGTTTAGCTAAATGGACAGAACAAAGGAGAAACTTAATTTCCGGAAAATTAACAAGGAAAACTCGTGTTGGGTTATCGATGTCAGTTAATGCAAATAGGAAGTTGTCAGTTCAGTTTCAACCGTTAAAATACGAGTGTTTGAGAATCATTCGGTTGAAGCAAAAAGTGACATAATTAAACAAGATATTTTTTACTTTAAAAAATCGTAAGTTTTTTGTTTAGTATATAAGACTTGTAAGTTTTCGCCGTCCTTGAATCGCCAAATTACAGTTCGAATTTGGATCAGGTTCAGAAAACACTCGCGCACTTACTCATTCACCCAATCGTCCGCCTGCCTGCACGTTCGCTCATAAATTGCTAGTTGCTTAGGTTCGCATTTCAGGTGAGTAACTCATTAAATAAGCAACCACTTCGCTTAACAACTATTTTAACATGTTTTTGACGTATTCAACACAGAGATTAACTAGAACACTAAGGCTTGTGCAACTCCAATTCTCCACTGCATTAGGCTTCTACATGATATCTCTCACGGTTTGAACTTAATATCATTTCTATTATTCCAAAGGTGTCATTTATATACTTTTGAAAATAACTGTTTTTTTTCATGTTTTGGTATTGACTGCCAAAAAGTGTCATGGTTTCGCCTGGGGTAAGAGTATTTTGCCATGATAAAGTGTAAAAAAACTTGTTTATAAACTTTTCTGCGTCATTTAAAACGGTTTTATGGATGCATTCGATAAAAGATTATGCAAAGTTTCACGTGCATTGTGGCAAACGTTACATAGGCAGACTTATGAGTCATATCCCGTTTTCAGAATGAATTGCGTTGTTTAAACTCTTTGGTTTAAATTGATGAAAAAACGATGATAGATTAAACCATATTTTCCGTCAGTTTCAGTTACATTTCATTTATCTATTTTATTTCTACTTTAAATGTAATCTTTTATCTGTTAGAAAACTGGCATTCTGTACTTAGTTTTTGGGTTGTGCGGTGAAATCAATATGATGTTGGAGTCGTCTAGGTGCACATGTGACCTAGGCATCGGATGTATTGCATCTTTAATCTTTTTATTATCCATGCTCTCTTTCCCTCTCTTCTTTTTGGCTGTGTGGAGAGGTTGTGTCTTCTGGATGTGGCTATTCCTGATATGCAAATTTGACTTTTTGGAGCGTTAATTTTTGTTAATTCTTGATAAAATCATCGAGGACGCTAACTTTTAGGTGAATACCAATTAAGAAAGTAAGGAACTCTATTCGAATTTTGTACTCACTGACAATTTTAAGTATTTAAGAGGACGCATCCATGCTCTTTGTGTGGTGGTCGTGCACAATTTTTGAAGGAGGTTTACTAAGAAAATTGAGTTATTTCCAGAATAAAAATTAGACCATATCATTTTAAACACTTTTCGGATAAATATTTTGCATATTTCGAAAATAGCCCTAAGCTCAAACGATAAACACAAGTGTATTTTACAGGTAAAATGATTTGCATCCATTCACTGAAGAAAAATTTTTCAAAAATAACATGCGTAAATGCTGATCGATTTACCCAAATACATTATTATGTTGAGATAATACTTATTAAAACCCCAATTTTAAGAAATTCAAGAAAGACACCCATCATCCCATCATACCAATTCTCGATTGGGGTGAGGCCAGACAAACTACTGATGGCGCGAGACAAAATATAGATGGGGCAAAATCAAAATATTGGTGAGGTAAGACAAAGTTTTGTTAGGGTCTTTTTCAGCATTGGTTTGGCAATGCTCCGCCGGCCCTACATGTAACAGCCCCACCAACTTCAACGCAAACGATACTTTATCGCCATAAATTAAACCTAGAGCTTTCACAAAATGGTCAAAAGATTTCAAATCAGCATCTAACATTAAAAAAAGAAAGTACTACATCTTAATTTTGAGAGGGACCATAACTATTGTATTATATCTTGTATTTATTCAACAAATAGAACACCTTTCTAGTAACAAGTCAAACCGACTTTTATTCCGCATAAAAGTTTAATATCCCAACATTATGTGGTCAGGCATCTTTTATCCAACAACAACTAAACCAATAAAAACGGATATTGTAGTTAAAACTTTCATACATGAAACATGGTTTATAATTATTGACACCTCGAAAGAATTACGATTGTTAAATTGTTATATAACCTTCCTTTACAAATAAGTCCGTGATATAACTAACACTGAAATAGCAAACTACTTGTTTGTTCGCGAAAGACAAACACTTTAATTTCGGAATATTACGCACATATTTTACTGTGACATGATGTTTTCTGTTTAAGTATACTATTAGAGACATATTTAAACATCTAATTCACATTTAAAATGAAGTTTACAAAGTACCCGACTAACATGTAACTGGAATGTGCCATGTTTGAAAAATCCTGATTTATCCTTTTTATTCAAGTAAATCATTCATGTCATTCCTGTTCAGTGATTCACACTAAAATAACTGAAATGTACTTAAATGTACTATTCGCTTTGGATAATATGAGAATGGTGTCACAATACCACATCATTGATGTTTCCCTGTGGGAGAAAGTTTCTAAAAAGTGTACGAGTATGTCAGTGCTAGTAGTTCTTATATAATAAATGTGGAATGTCGCTTTGGCGCCGCCAAGCTGAGAACGTCGCCCTCGATACCGCCCCAGCTGGACCCCCTCTTATGATGGGGAATGGTTGGAACAGTGAGTGCATGAATTGCCATGAAACTCTTTCTCCGAGGACTGTATACATCCACTTCTTGCGCTAATATCGTAAACGGTGAAGGCGATCTGCTCCTTTGTGACTTTATCGACGACGTGGGACTCAAGCTGCACTTTTTATTTTCAATTTCAACTGATATTTGAGGCGTTATGGAACGAAATCTTTTCTTCTGTTCTCTTGTTAACTGAGAACTGTGACAACAATATGCAACACAGAGGAACAACGCAATGCTAAATGCTGCCGCAGGACTTGCAATGATTATGGCCATTGGTAGGTCCCTTTTCTTGTTTTCAAATAAATTATCCTCAGCTTTGGTGTAGTTTCTAACAGGTATTTCATTATAAATGGCATGAACACTTGAAGTATAATTTTTGTAAGTTCCGTCTTCAAGTAATTCATGTATCCCAGTCAAATTGTCTGTGTCCATCTGCGGTCGAGCAACATCGTGTAAACTGTTAAGGTGGTTGGTATCAGACGACTTGAAGTTCTTGTCCAAATACTGGCATAGTATTACTTCCATTTCCATCAAAATAACAATTTCTAGTAGCCAAGAGTTTGATTTAGACAACATTTCATATTTACTTATTACACATTTATCTTTAATTAGTTTTTACAGTCTTGCATAGGTACTTTCAGATCTTTAATCCCGTGCCAACAGGTATTGTTTAAATAACACAAAATTAATCAATATCAAAGAAATCATGATAAAATCCGTGAAATCTCAAATTCAATCATTCCGCAATGCAAAATGTACATCAAGTACACTCCAAGGCATGTTTTCTTCAACAGTCTAAGATTAGCTACAGAAATTCTATCTTGCTGATTTAAAACATACAAAATCATCCGAGAGAAAGATAAGCGGAGATAAAATTTTCTTCACCTGAATGTTGTTTCCTCAACATAATTGAGAAACGGTCAGTGATAAATGTTATCAAAGTCACGTAAAGGTGAAGCTGATAATCCCCAATTAATAAAATCTCGAGAAATAGCGAATTTCTTTGTATACTTCATAAAATCATCATTCCTATATGTAAATCGCTAAAATACTTCATTTAATTCATATCACTGTCAATTCTTTGATCTGTAAGAAAACTTTGAAAGAATAGGAACCGCACTCTTAACAATTTTTAACAGTTTAACGCTCATTTTTTTTTTATTAATGGAATGACTTCCCGTATTAATGCCATTAGCTCTAAAACATGTATGTTTTTTTAAGATCCGTTGGTTCTTGTTGGCCATAGGTGTTGCTCTCATATTATGTAACGTTCATTGGAGAAAAATTTTAACACACTTAACTATTTCATAACGATTGATTCGGAAATTTTGTCTGAAGTGTTGGGACAAGTAACTGAAAGAAGTTGCTGAAAATATTTGGAGGGGTTATTAAAATACTTAGATCAAAAACCATTAATTCACAAAAATGTTAATACAACGTAGAAGTGGCATCACGGGAGATTAAGTGGAAATAAGCAGTGTATCCTGAAATCAGAGCATATAAGTAAAGATCAAGCGACTTGAAGATTATTCTGAAATTTTTATTTTGTTAGTTCAGGATATCTCTATAAAAACATAAAATCTTATAAACATGCACTATTATTTTAATAAATCTATTTAAAGCTGGGATCACATTGTACAATTACCTCCTTTTCTAAATGATTCTATTTCGAGAATTCTGTATAGGGGAGTTGTGTTGAACCTATTTAAGAAAACAATCAATAACATTAATTAAAAAGACATTGAATAAAAGATTCCAAAATGTCACAGTTACTTTAAATCCTTTTTGTAAGACATGGAAGCTACGAACCTATACGTTATTGCTGGTTCTGCTATTACAAACATATGTAGCATAATTATGTCAGCTTTAATCAACGACAGGCAATAGGTGGAGTAACAATACAATTTTACTGGCAAATAAACAAAAAAAATGAGTAACATTATATCCAATGGACGCTATCTGCTTTACGTACATTTCTCGCCGACAAGGATCGTTACGACGTGTCTGGAGTTGTTAGCGGCTGCGTCTGCGATCTGTGTTATGTGACGACATTTATAAACTTGTAGAATGTAACGGATAAAGAGACATGTTTAACATGTCGGCTTAGATCTTCGAAGCAAACAATTTGTCCAATTTCAGTGTGTAATAGAGGGATGTCCATAGACATTGAAACTTTAAACTTCATTTAAAAGTAATGAATTTAGGAAGCATGGCTTATTATAATTATACGTATTGCTGCAAATAAAACACTAGTTTGTAAGCCGCTGCAGGTTTCAAGTTCGGCGTATGTTTTCTACTGTATAATTTAGCCCGTCTAGGATAAAATATTTTATTTTCAGTACTAGTCTCAGCGCAACTATCATATTTTGCTTTATTTTTCTTTATATTATTTTCATTTGCTGAACAATAACATTCGCTATTGTTTTACGTTAGGATATCTTACGTCATCGTCGTATGATGGCCGGTTGAGATTCTCGGGCTTCGCCGGCAACTTTGTAAGCGAAGGCAAATTTCTGGTATGCTTAAAATTGCGATGGTCATTTTCGTGTTGACTTAATGTGTCTGATTTGCTCTTCGTAAGGCCATCATGGGGACATCTTATCAAATCGTGTCATCTTCGTTTTTCCTGCGTACGATCATCGGTGCCATCGGGCATTTCTCGCAATGTAAAGTCACTCCAAAGGAAACGAGAAGCAAGGCAATACAACTACGTCATAAAACATCACTTACCTTGCTTTGCTTTTAATTTTTCTGACCAGAACAAAACCGGCGGAGGAAGAAATGGTGGCAGTATGACAAAAAGAAAACTGTGTTTACGTTATCACTCTACTAAAGAAGCTGAAGACAGATTAACACCTGGCCTGTGGTGATAATTATACAAGCATGTCCTTCAACTTCAAAGTTACTGCAAACACCATCAAATTACCGTAAATGAAGTCTGCCATCAAATCGAATTGCTGCCGATTTAATCCAGTGACTACAACTGAAGAGAGGACCGCCATTGCTGAGCAGTTTGAGAAGAGATGGTAATTTCCCCACTGCTGCAGTGCACTTAATGGCAATCACGTGACAGTCACTTGTCTTTTAAATAATTG
The DNA here is from genome assembly GCA_038501625.1 of Corbicula japonica. NCBI lineage: Eukaryota > Metazoa > Mollusca > Bivalvia > Venerida > Cyrenidae > Corbicula > Corbicula japonica. Next base: position 9,286,713 of record JAZAYU010000011.1, on the reverse strand, counting down.
GTTCCGTGCTCAAAACCTAAAAGGATATCTTCTTCCTTCTTCTTATGGTCCTGTTAGATGAAGACTACAATTTTCTCTGGTTTGATGTCGGCTCTTATGTCTCCATTAACGATGTCAGTATCTTCAATCGACCAGAACTAAAATAAGGCCAATGGGATTCCGGACAATATATTTATAATCCCAGAAGTGAAGTTTATACATGGTGATGGCGTTTTTGTCTTATACTACAAAATAGGGACAATGCTCGAAGAATTAAAAAACGTTGGGTGACCCAGTTTTCCGGTACCATAATAACAACTTCCGAGTTTTGTCGATACCAATCGAACAGAGGCCAAGAAAAGAAATTGTGTGAACCTTCACAATCTCATCAGACTGACATCCAGCCGCCCAAAACAACCTCAAGACTTTGAAGAAACCAGGATATTAACTCAGGAGCATGGAAAAATGTTTACCATTAGATTGCAAGTAACACTGGAAACCAGGAAGGTATGCAAGCTAGAGGACACATGCGCTCCGCCTTAACCTCAAAGACTGGTTCGGTGCCATGGCAGAGCAAGATGTAATTCTTCAAACAAAGAAGTGAGATTTAAATGCATACATACTGATTTGGTGCCTTCTTCGCGCACATTTCAAAATTCTAAATTTGTATGGCAATCTGGTGTCAGTTTCGGGACAGTGTGACGCCTGCATTTTGAATGATTACACTGATGATGAAAGTGCAACTTGTCCAACTAACAAAAATTGAAACATTACACATTTAGGTGGAAATTATGCTGAAACCTATTATGGTTTATAATTACACTTTATTTTTAGAGTGTAGTAAGGAACGAATTTGCATATTACAATCATTATAATTTAAGTAACAGAACTGGTCTATATATAACAAGCATATAACATAATAGAGAACCAATGTGACAACACACATAAATACATGCTTATCGTATAGAACAAGTGTGTTCAATACAAACATATGTACAGTACTACCAGTTTTGTTCATAATGAAAAGGACTTGTGTAGTAGTAGATAATACTAATATTTTAGTTGAATAGAAAACTGGTCTGGGCAAAACTAACATAGAATAAAATCGGTACGGACACTGCAACTATTTAGCTTAGTAGAGAACCGGGTGTTGGGTAAAACATACATTTAGCTTAGTAGAGAATAGGCATGTACAACACAAGCATTTAGCATAGTACAGAATCAGACTAAAGAAATATTTAGATAAGCAGAGAACAGACAAGGTAGACAACGAAGATACGCTTAGCAATTAACCCAGTAAGACAATACTTACATTAAACCCAATAAAGATCCGACGTAGACAACACAAGCACACATGAATATTATACACGTTTAACGTTAATAAAGAACTGGTGTCGGCAACACAAACATTAAATTCATTAGATAGCCGATGTTGACAAAAAATATTTATCTTAGTAGAGTTCCGGTGTTCACATTGCAGAAATAAAGGAATAGAAGAGATCCGGTGTGGAGAAATCAAGTTTATAGTTGATTAACAGATATCTAGTAAAATAAGCGTATGTCTAGTGATGCAGGTATCTTCCGGAAAAAATGTCAAAAATAATGTTGCAATTGAATTTTTTTTTATTATTATTATACTTGTATTTATTAAATCATATTGTATAAAAGGTAAAATATAGTCTTGCATACCACAATCGACTTACAGTTCATTGTAAATTTATATGTTCAGTAAAAATGATTATGATAATAACTCGGCAATAATCTTTCGGAAATGTTCTATTTGTTAAGAATAATTTTGCTATTTCCATTTCTTTAAAGTAGAGATGTGTGTGTGTGCGTGCGTGCGTGCGTGCGTGTGTGCGTGCGTGCGTGCGTGCGTGCGTGCGTGCGTGTGTGTGTGTGTCTGTGTGTGACACTGTTGTGCGAAGTGCCTTTAAGGGATTGCCACACTCCTCCCAACTTTGTACGTCGATAAAAAGAAAATTATCGAAATCTCAATAACGGCAAAATGCTGTTAAATGGAACTTTGCACAAATGTATGTTATTAATGTATCTTTATTTTGCAGATGGTAAGACACGTTAGAAGAGTAAAGACAAATAGTGAGATCTAAAAATTCAATAAACTTCTATTTACATAAATTCACAAAAACTAAACAACACAAAACATTATTTTAAATGCCAACATTAGTAATATGGTACTGACAACAATTTATTGTGTCCTCGTGACTTACATATGTAACCTTTACGAGATATTAGTAAAAGTGTGTTTGACCTTCAATTTTCTGGTCGCTTCCTGGTCGCGTAAACGGATGACAATCACTGATTTCTCTTTTAGTAGTTGAAATTCTTTTACAAAGTACACAACATTTTCTTGTCAGTATCATTGCGCTTACGTGGGAATTTAAAATTATGTTTTGTAACGTTTGGTTTTTGTGAATTTATGTAAATAGAATTTTAAGTAATGTTTAGGTCTAGCTTTTTTCGTTACTTTTCTAATGTGTCTTACTGTATGCAAAATAAAGATACATTAGTAACATTCATTTGTGCAAAGTTTCATTGAACGGCATTTTGCAATTATTGAGATTTTGATAATTTTCTTTTTATCGATGAACAAAGTTGGGAGGAGTGTGGCAATCCCTTAAAAACAGAACCAAATCAGTTACCTAAATAAGGTTGGAGTACAGCCTGTACATTTTCTCGCCTGAAAACATCATATTCATCCAACCAAATTATAGCTTCCCCTACACACATGTACCTCTTCTGGGCTAACTTGTACTTCTTTTGATAAACCTGAAAGCGCACAGCAACTGAATCAACAGTTTCTATTGTGATACCTTCAAAGAAAATATTTTGGTCAAATACTGTTTCATGCTGAGCTATTGCTTTCTTAGTACGTTTCTGTTTTTGACCATTTCTTGGCATCAGACAACTTTTAACAAAAGTCTTCGATTTTTTCCTAGTATTTTCTAAAGAAAACAAGTTTTCGATCTTCAATATATTCACCTTTAGTTTATTTGTAACAGTAAACTGCTGAATGCTAAGATGAAGCCATGCTTTATCTGGATTAAGATTTGTTTCTTTCGCAGGTAGGGGCGGCAATGCGGAGAACATTCTCTTTACTCTCTTCTTCTGCAATGGTGTTATCTGTACATTTGGAATCTTTCTTTGAGCGACATGTGGTGTGGAAGCAATAGACGTGCTTCCCGAAGGTAAATTTAGAACACGGTCGTGTAGCATCTCTAAAAATGACTTTCGCCCACTCAACCCATCAGTTTGCAATGGATTGTGATCGTACATTTTATTATCCACGTGCAGCCTGGTGTGCTTTTCTCCGCATGTACACTGGTAAGTCGTTTCAACGAAGAGACTGGATACATGGTCTTCAACAGCTTGTCGTAAATTATTGTTGTCAGCATTTTGTTCTTCCTTTAAAACTGCTTGAATTGAGGCAGATATAGTTGCTGTTTTACGGGACGAAAACCCATCGAAGCCTTCGCAAAACGGAAAGAATTCCGAATCCACCAGTCTGTGACGGAGCGGAAGGACGGATTTCATGCGCTTTTTTCCGACATCTTCTGCAATTTTATTGCATTGAATCATTGGATCACTGTTTGACCTCTGTCTACAAACAACTTTTAAGTTGTCTTGTGATACTGTCGCGAATTTGGATTCAATGAACGAAATAGGGCTTTTCTCAGTATCCTCAATCCCTGTCCATGCTTGTGATAACCTGTTTTTAATGACATTCCATCCACCCGACAACAGAGAGGTTCTTGACGTCTTATCCAACTCAGTACTGTCACATTCACATTGACTTAGGTAAACTTTTTTTTTCATTCCATTGTACAGTTCCTCAACCTCCTCGCAGGCGGTTGTAATGCTGTCCCTTGCTCCGCGAGCGTAATGCTCCAGCATGTCCGGCACGGAAAGCATACTTTTCTCTCGAACGTGCAAAACTTACGTTTATGAATATTCTTGGCACTTTGAATTTATATTTGAAAGACAAATGTGTGATTTGCTGTTTGTGTAAGTGCTAACCAAATATTCACAAGTTGTATATAAAAAGATCTCATGCTGAGTCAAAATATCGTAAATATAGTTAACGTGAAACTTTGCAAACAGAACTTACAAGTAGTTTTCTAAATTTTAATACATGTACTCTGATCGTTACCTTTGAAATGGTTTATGACCGTGTTGCAGAATCATCTATAACATTAAAATATCTTTTAATATATTAAAATTATTCTTAAATAATACTCGTGAATTAACTTATGATGGTTTCTTTTCAACGACTGAGTTTGCCAGTTACAATTTTGTCTTTCAAACGGTGAACAGGTAAAATTGATAAAGTTGTAAAAACGGAAACTGCCGCAATGCCTTTTTTTTAAATAAAGTATGTATAAAAAGCCAGGATACCTATTATAATATTTGTGTTGTTAATTTTTGTTCAAAATGCATTGATCTATGATTTTGCATAAACGTTAAAATCCGTATTCATCGTTGCAATGCCGCCCACGCCGCATGTTTACAGAATTTATTTCTTTTGGCATTACTCAGCATAACAACAATGATCTAAAAAAATATTTGACAAGTGTATATCTGATATAGAGGATTATCTTGTCAAGTTCGTTTAACATGGAAAAGATAAAGATAGAGAATCTTGATGGTATCTCAAGTGCAGTTTGCAATTATTTGTTATTTGTTCTTGTATTAGCGTCGGTCTTCCTGAAGTTCGCATTCTTGCATACTGTAATGGGATGCCAGTCAACATCTGAGTTTTTGCAGACAATCTATGTTGAGAAATGACCGGTAGCCTACGGTTCGTTTGGAATATGTCGATGTATTAAAACTGCACAGAAATAAAGTCTATAACCAGAAATTCCTACGACAGCGCTTCCATTTGGGGCACGTCACGGGAAAAGGTACCTCCGGTCAATTTTAGTGATATTTTAGTTTTTAATAAATTAAGAAAGAACTTACAACTATAAATCAATTTCTTATAACTAAAATGTGATTTTGTTACACATTTTGACAATAAAAAATGGTATTTTTACTGCGAAATGCATAATAAACAATGTCGTCCGCTCAAATTTATGACGTCATTTCAAAGATTGACGTCAACTGTCCGAAGGTACCTTTTCCCGTGACGCACCCCATTTCAAGCTGACTGATCTGTAGTTTTCCGTTTTATTAAAACCAAAATACTACTGTAACCTTACTTAAAGGCACAGGGGACGTTTTCCAAGGACGCTTTCAAAGTCTGGGAGCGCGAGAAAACTTACTTAATCAAAAATGTGATTCTGTACTTTCTGTTTTGCAAGGGTCTAGCTTCATTTAAACCACAATTAACTGTTTTTCTGAACCAAACCTTCATTGAAATAAATATAAATAAGTTATAGTATGGAAATATTTTGGCAATGTCTTGTCTAAAATAATTGTATTGTGTTTTCATAGTAATCACTCTATTTACTTTTTTTATTTATTAAAATTAAAAGGCAGTCATGCATATTCAGTGTAATGCATGCGCAGAGGCTTGGAATTCGAACGAAGTGAATTATTTCAGCGGCAGATGATTTAGTTGCATGTTGTTGAAGGAATATTGTGAGAATCGCTAGGGCTAGCAGTTATGCTATTTTCCAAATCTCCTGTACAAAATGAATAAAAAAGCATTGAATTCGGAGAGTTTGTGGTTGGACGTTATTTTCACGTATGATTCCAGATTTGCCGATTTTACCGCGGTCGACTGTTCACAAGTGATGATTAGGCTAATTGGGATAAGTGTCATGATTCTTGGATGTTTTTCAGAAGTTGTTAATAGCTTGAAATTTGTGTTTCCTAAATAACTGATCTCAGGAAGTTTACGCAAAACACTGCTTTAGGTTTCATGGTTGTTGTTGTAAGTTATCGGTTAGACCGGGTCCAGAGAGGGTGTCGAGGACTGTGTAATTATTTTCGGTTACTGGCGTCATCCGTCTAAGCATTTAGCCAAAAAATCATTCACTATTAGTCATTCATGGTAAACAGATTACTGCTATTGTCTCAGACTTAATGGTTTCTTGGTATTTAAGGGAAAAAAACGTATACAACGGCTGGAAAGCAATCTTTTTCGTACAACTTGATTAATCGAATTTCGGAGCCTATTCAATAGGCATGTTTTCTTCTACCACCGGCTATGAGAGGGCGAAACGGAAAATTTTTATTGAAAGATTAATTTTGTTTGTGCGATAGAATGCACTTACATTTGCACTTGTTGTGAAAGTGAAATAAGAAAATATTCACATAAATATACAATGTCACCGTTGACACATCGGTATTGATGACATACGGGTTTCCACTAGTTAAACATTGGGAATTTGCACGTTATAACGCTATCATAGTTAAAATACAATATCACAAATTGGATCCTCCTTCCACTTAAATCTGAGTGATTTCCAAGATCTGAGAATACCGTTTAGCTGTTTATACGAAGCTGTAAACTGTAAAAAAAACAACACCAGTTTGTTGACGAAAACAGGACCGTGAACGACCGACTTTTCAAATTTTAAAATAAAATCACGATCTAATGGTCAAAGAAAGAACCGATTATATGTGTCAAATATTATTGAAACTTTTTTTAAAAGCATCCTTTCTTATTTTATTACGCCAAATTTTATTCAAAGTTATACTAGAATTTGTTTAATTTTTACGACTAATTGATTTAATCGCAGTAAATATACTGGCATAAGATTTCAGAACAAAATGATCTGAATAAGGTAAAATAAAAACAAATTTATAAATAGACACGCATGCAAATGTCGTGGTTACATATACCAAGAATAACGCCATGCGCAAAGAAACAAGTTAAAAAACCGAATTGTCATTTACGGGTTTTTTTGTCGTTTACTGGTCGCAACACAAATACGCGCGTTATTATGACAATGCATCAAGGAATTCTTCATTTTGTAATCACATTTAAATTTTTTCACAATCTTTTTTTACCTATCGTGCTCATATAGTTTTGTTGTTGTTGTTTTTTAAACAAAAACTGAAATGTGCCAAGGAATGAAAGTGTAAGCCTGAGTTTGGTAGTTTACATTCACGAAAAACACTCATTGCCAGCAAAATGCATATGTCGTTGGCTCTTATCGTTTTTTGCACAACCAGAATTCACTCAATGATGTATGATCTTTCTACAAAAAATACAGAAAAAAACTTCTCTGCAATTTCTAAAAGCATTTTTGACAATAGGTCTTTTACAGAATGTAACCAAAGTTTTGATTTTGAAAGATAAAATTTGTTAACTTATTGAATAATGCATAAACATTAGAATAAATAGTGAATCTACTCTTTAAAAAATAATACAATTTCTTTTTAGTGGAAATTTTATGCTAAAATATTAAATACGTTTCATTTTAAGCAATGTATTTGATTCGAGTCCGTTTTCCTTTTTAATATTTCAATTCTTTTATTCCTAATATACATGTAAACATACACAAACTATTATTTTTTAAAGAATCATGTCGAGAGAACACATTTAAATAAGTGTATGTTACTGCTATCATGTTATTAAATCGTTTGTTTGAGCAGATTATACTCATTAAGGCAAATTGATTTTTTTCTTTAAATAAACCTGCAAGGCCAGAACCTCACGAAGTGGTTCTCTTTCACTTTTATTTTTTATTATTTGTTGTGACTTTTTTAAGTGAAATATGCATATCAAGAATTGCCACACCCAGAAAACTAAGCCTCCCCATGCAGCCAAAAAGTATTGAGTGAAAGAGCGCGTAGATTTCTAAAACTATCAATTTTAATTGTGATATCACATGCAGTTAACGAAAAAGAGAACCTGAGTGGTTCCTGCCTTAAAACAGTCAGTGACAGAACATTTCTGCAATATTTAGAAGTACCAAAAACCATTATTAATGGGAAAATTTAGCGCAAGAAAGTCATCTTGCTTTTCCGAATTATTTGCTTTGTTAAGTATGAGTTCACCAAGATATATTTTGTTGACCCAAGACGTAAAATGGTTATTATATATATTTCACAAATGGCCAAGTACCTAGGGTTTATGTTTAAAGCTGCGATGATGCCAAGTAAAAAAGAGATCAGCAACGAGGGGTGTGTTAGACCGTATATGTCACACGTGTGTGACATGTTCGGCCGAATTAATCACACCTGTCTTCTTGTGACATATACGTTTGTGCAAATTAGCGATAAAATTTCTGAACGTATATATCACACATTTCATACATTAAACCAATTCTAAACATCTTTGTCCGCAGCAGCAGCAGCAGCTTGCCCTCATTAACTTCAACGAAACATCACCATCAACATCATCATAACGAGTGATTTTTATTGTAACGTTTCCGACTTGCATAATATATTATATGCAATGTACAGAAAGGGGCCACAAGAACTTTAACACAAATAGTTTTAATAGACGAGAAACTGACATCAAGATTTTAAGTCAAATTAACAACATTAGGATCTTTTTATAACTTTAATAAACAGAATACTGACATAACTTTAACAGTTATAAAAAGAACATCACATCATTACACGTAAAGTGTCTTTTTTTAATTTTAATAATTTTAGTTATTTTAAAGAACATCACACCATTAGACGTATATTCTAACTACATACTTTAGAAATCGTATAACCGTCTACAGAAACAAAGTCTACTAATATGCTGTCGCCGTCACAATTTCGCTATCAACAGTGATTTAAAAAACACGACAACATTAAACGTAAAATCTAGCAACACACATTAGAAATCATATAACAGTTTACACGAAAATATAATATTGTCGCATCGTGTTGTCGCGATGTTGCATGATGGTGATGATGATATTAACAATTCCAGCACAATGTTAATGTTCTTTAATATTTTAAATAATTGGATTTCTATTTATCACACCGTTTTCATTTTTGACACATTTTTGATAAGTGACAAATACGTTTTGATGAGCGTGGAAAAACTAATTCCAACCGAATATGCCACATGTTCCATATTTGTCTGAAAGGTGTGACGTATTCGACCGAATATATCACAACGTGTGACGTATTCGAAGGAATATATCACACGTGTGACATATACGTTTTGTGACATATACGGTCTAACAGGGGTGCACCATTAGTACCCATAGAGATTAACATTTTCTTCTTGGTTTTTGATAGTTTTTTTGAGTTGCTGAGAGTCCTGAATAAGACTTATTCTTTTTATGACAATAAAAGAGATCATTTTGACTTCAGAATTACTAATTCCTTACTAATTTCTTTGTATTTATGTTGTATGTATGACTTTCCGCATCCGTTGGGGTTTATCGAGATCGCTTCAAACAAGAAATATCTTTAAAAAAGATAAACGGCGTTGATGGAAAATATTTATATATGCATGTATATAAGAAAGAAAGAAATACAGAGAGGCGAAGCAGACACAGTTTAGTTATTTTATTTTACTTGTTACAGCTGTTGACGAACCCTCCCTGCCTTCTTAGTATGACCTAGAGATTAAGCGACCGAATCATGACAACTCATAAATTGATTGAAAGTGTCTTTCAAAAAATGTTTAAGCTGTTGCAACAATTTCATACAGTGATAACAAGTCGATTAAAGAAGCAATGTCTAACATTAAGTCTTGATCTACATTTATTCAGTTTCAATAAAATACCTCTTGTAGATTTAGAACTCAAGATGAATAAATGTCCTTGAAATTTAATAAAAATAAATACAAACAGCCTGTTAAAAGAGCGAAATCTACCAACTTTTACGTAAATTAACTTAAAAAAAGTATCCGTCCTGAGTATTGAACCCGGGGCCTCCGCTTGAGAGGCGAGAGTGTCATCCACTACACTACAATGAACTTTTTCTTGTACTTAAATTAACAATCAGTATCAAAGGAACTAGAACGGAACCAGTAAGAACTAGAAATATCTACACTTCTCTTTCGTTTTACACTGTGTAAACTTGTATGCAAGTGTTTATCTGACACCCAAGAATATTCCATATAAGATTTAAGCCATCAATATTGACTTAACTGGTTATTTAAATCGTAAATATGTTTTTTTTCCAATACAACACCCACTTACAACCAATCGGAATAATCTATTTGATTTTTCCGCTGCATAATAATAAAAATCCCACTAGATACCTCTCCACCCTGCTAGATGCCTCTCTGGTGTAAATAGCTACCAATCGAAATAGTTTATTTCATTTTCCCTCTGCATAATAAGAGAATACGAGTAATATTTACAACATTTTATTGGTCGAAAAACTAGGTCAAAAGTGAGCTTAGACAGCTAACGCCGAAAAAGGCGAGGTTGATGCACCATTGAACTAAAACAAAACAAACACGCTATTTCAGTGTAACGATTTAATGAATGAATTGGAAAATACATTGTTTTATTATATTGTTACATTATAAATCAAATATCCATTATAAACACGAGTAGAAACACCGTATTACCATATTATTAACAAATTATTTAAAATTCTTTTTGTAGTTATGAACTTCACCAGGGCATTGAGATTTAACAAAATACTGAAATAAGTAGGTTTTATCAACAATGATTGTTATTTGAATAAGTGTATTAAATTCATTCATATTTATAATGTTATAACTTATTTTCTGGACGAATGATGGGTCATAATATATTATTACTATGTAACTATTACTTGAGTATATTTACTTTAGTACAATTAGGCCGGCTGAAGGGGAGTTTAGGCCCGGCTTTAAATAGAGGTTTATAGCGAATGCTGAGAACAAGCTGGCCCGGCTTTATATATAGATCGTTGAGTAATGAACGGGAACCATGTTGTATGCACTTTAAGTTCAATGTCAAGCTATTTATAATTGAGTATATAAATATAAATATTGAATTGAATTATCTCCCCTTAACTATAAATATAAATATATATGCATGTATAAATTATATAAATAGATCGAGGAGTCGGTGTTTCTTTTTAATTATGCGAATTGAAAGTTTATTGTTGTAAGCAGTTATAGAAAGAGTGTAGTAAGAGACATTGTTCAGATAGTTATTCTTGGATGATATTAAAGTTTGTGTTCTGTTTACGAATATTGGCAATCCTATGACTTGATTTTCGGCGCGTGAATGTGACCTATATTATGATGGTTCTTTGTTTACAAATGTTTCTGATGTTGAAATTGATGGTTCTTGTGGGTTTCTGTTTTACAAGAAGGCGATTTCTTGTCTATAAAGTAAATAATTATTGTATAACCATTTTGTGTAGGTCTTTTTCTGTTGTTCAGAATAATTGTGACTCATCCCCATCCCCTCCCATCCCCACCCCCCCTGGTTTACGGGATCAAGATGCTGAATATAGAAAGTTAGTATAAATTTTTCATCCTGAAAGTACCAAAGGAATTGCCATGTACGTGGTAGAACAATTTTGAAAGATACTGTTGAATTTAAATAGAGCAAATTCATTCAATGTGGTTAGTGCTATGAAAATACCTGCATGAACTCTTACACCCAACATCTAACCTCTTTTAAATGTCGTCCACATATAACACATCTGTGTTATACTTTTCTTGTTATTATTTAGTTATCTGATGTATATCGAACGAAGCTAAACCCTTTTTGTTTTGAAAGCTGCCAGTAAAGTGGCACTCGAAGACACATCTCAATAGGTTGTAAATAAAAACATTTATCTTTCTTAATTCAAAGGTCAACAACTAGCTTATCACAGTTATAATTATGAATGTAGCATGTGTTCAGATATAATACGAGCTTACACCCCGTAGGTTTGATTGACAGTGTTATTATTTTTCGCTACAAATGCTGACTTATTTCTGCAACGCATTATTAACATCAAAAAATATTGTTGATTACAGATTGAGTGCGAGTGAAGAGGTAACGCCAGCCGCAGCTGTTTCTTTGATAAAACTAATATCTCTTATTTAGTTATAAAAAAGGTTATTATTACTATTACGATCACATGATGCGTGGTATTCAATGTAATATCGAACTGAGATTTTATACACTTATTCTATGAAGCATGAAACTGATTCGGAATTTGTTATCCGTTTACTCCATATATACGCCTTTTATCACCAGGGTGGCCAATTTAGATCCAGATCAGCTGCCACAGACATTTTATTTGATGTGGATCAAACATTTACGCCTCTATGTCAGAGATAAACAAATGAATAAAACGCGAACAGTTAAGATCCTGATCGGACAGCACAGATGACCGCCCACGCAATCAAATCCATTATCTACAGAGTAAAGGGTTATGCATGTGTCAGGTGTTTCAATGGGTTTTTTTTATCTCAAGGTAACAGCGGCTATCTCAACATGTGAAATTAGCTTAATATTGATCCCGGGGACTTCCACAATTCCCTCTGGCTTTTTTATTTAAATTACAAACCAATATCGTTTTGTTAGGAAATTTGAGAAGTGAATAGCGATGATAGACGTACTGATCATAGATAGCATTGATTTAGACCTGTACTAATTGCTTCAAAATCTACTGCAAATTATTATCATGGAAAGTCTAAAAATACACCGCAGACGCTGTAGAGTGGAATAGAGAAAATCTCGGCTACTGACCGCCAGACATGCTTCCCTATCTAACGTGCATCTGTTGGAGATTGATATCAACAATTCGGATATACTCTTTTCTTTGAAGGCCAACAATTTAGATAGATACTGTTTATTTTCTGAGAGATTTATATAGTTCTGTGGAATTTTTGTTCTAAGAAATCCGTGCAATTGGATAATTAAATATATTAATTGGACGTTTCATCTAATTTTAAAAGCAGAGAAAGTTTATAGCACTTGAATATTATTATGAGCCAATTTGTGTAGCTACGCTGTTAGGGTCAATTAATATATTGCGTGGAATAAAACCATCTGTCGATGCAGTAACGACCTCATAACGATAAAATTGATGACAGTGATTTTCTGCTATAACATAACGGCGGAAGTGTCACATCGGAAACCATAGCAACGCTGACAGTGTCAAGAAAACACATTTGCTTAACGTTTCAAAAACACGATAGTAATACATTGATAAAAATATATATTAGTGGATTAATATCAGGGAAGAGAAGAGAAAGTGCACATTATGATTGAAAGGCATTTCTTCCAGCTGGATCTATGAAACTCACAGCATGTGACACTGCATACAGATAACGGGATTTAAACTTGATATAAGTAAGCTGTATAAAGACAAAATATAGGTGAACAAGCATTCAGCTTTGGAAAGGTTACAAAGAATGAAATGCGATTTCCTGGTTATAATGACGCTTCTAGTAATACAACAAAATAATTGCCTTTCTAGTGAATCGGGGAATACGATCTCAATGTTTAAGACTGGAAATGGAAGTTTTAGCCAACGAGATAATAGTTCTATTCAAATCAATGTCACGATGGAGTATAATTTCACATCAGAATACCTAATCACATTGGAATCTAATGCTAGTGCAAGTGATGTGCATGTTAGTGAAACGTCTGAAGAAATGCCCTACCGGCCAAAGAAGGAATTACCTCTAGCTATGATAATAGCGGGACCGACTGCCGCCGTCAGCATTTGTTTATTTCTGTGTATAGCTTATTATTTTCACAATGCACAACTGAACAAAAAAGCTAAACGCTTGTCGTTTACGTTATATGTAACGCCTGAAGAAAGTGTGGAGAGTACTGTATGTGATATTATACCCCCAACACCTCGTGCACAGAGAATGGTACCTGTCTCACCAAGCCCAAGCCCAAGGCTCTCGCGAGACTCCGAGTCATTCAGCAGTCAAAGGCGAAAGAGTACTTTAACAGTGCATACATTGGGGGTACCAGGACCAGCGCAGGGCAAAAGAGGTTCGAACTGGAGTGCTTTTGCGGACCAAGAAATACTTATATTATCTGCACCGAGGAGACATTCCACGTTTATCATTTAAATGCGAAGGCTATATTGTATATTATAATATACTGATATTCTTTTTCCAAGCTGTTTTTCTTACAGTTGTTTATGTTTGATATTATTGATGTGTTAAGTCAAAATTAATGTCGGTTTCAAAAGCAGAGAACAGTTTAAATGTTATAGACTTTAATATTTTGGGCTTTTCGCCAAATTTTGTAACACGAACAAAGAATGCTATCTTAACTTAAAAATGTTTTGAAGTGTTATAAATCCACATTTTTATTTATCTTATGCAGGTTTGGTTAGTAAACAGGCACTGCAGCGCAGTGTTATATAGCATTCTGTACCGGATAAAATCCAAGAATAATTGACATAAAATAAACTCTCATATAACATTTCGTGATTGTAACGTAAATAAAAGTTTAAATCCATTACAGAGCGCTTGTGATCAAACGAAAATGGGATATGCAATTTATCTTCTATTCTAAGCGAATATTGGGTTATGTCAGATTCTGATCTTCCATATTGTACAATCCATGCTTATCGAAATACCTCTATAGTGTCAATTAATAAGGCTGAACTATCAGATATGAATTAATATCAAGAAGGATTCTTACTCTGGAAAAACATTCTTTAGTTTTAGCAGCTATGGGAAAGATTACTATAATTATTCCAACGGAAAATTAGACCTCGAATATGTATTAACCAAACGCTTGAAAAATTAGAAGTTTCTACTATTGAGGCACGCCACGGGAAAAGGTACCTTCGGGCAGTTGACGTCAATCCTTGAAACGACGTCATAAAGTTGAGCAGACGACATTAATTAATCTGCAATTCGCTGTAAAAATACCATTTTATTCTCAAAATGTGTAACGAATCACTGTTTTGTTATGAGAAAATAATAGAAATTTTAAAGTTCTTTCTAAATATAGTAACAACAAAAATGACACAAAAAGTGACCGAAGGTACCTTTTCCCGTGGCGTGCCTCTATAATAATTATTTTCACATTTCAAGATTGTTTTCGACAGGAGGCAACATGAATGCGTGTGAAACAATTTTGAAGTAATAACATTCTATCAACTATCAACCAATCCTGTAGATGTTTATTCAGATATGTGTTATATTAATTTTAGACTGTTTGATAATCGCATTTTCCTCCCATTTCGATGGTACACGAAATTTCCAGCGTTGTTACATTTGTCACATTTTAACAAAAATCTAGATCACGTTTTTTTTCACACTAACGGTTCACAGTGATAAAAACTACACCAAAATGGTATATTGTACTTTATTACTAATATTCTTTCTGTATTTCCCTAATCAAAATATTGCCGTCTTTTCTGTCACACTATCAATATAGTATTGTTCTGAACAAAAATAAACTCTCCTCGTTCAAATAAGTTAAAATAAAAGTGTTTTTTTTCAGTTAGGTAAAGGTCTTCCATTAAATCTGACGTACATGTAGTTGTAACATTCAAAGAATAGTTTAGTTTACTACGTCAAAATTCCTGTGATGCACAGTTCACTATTTAAAACTCTTTGTCCACTGCGATGATTAGTTCACAACAATAACTTTCTTGCGATATGTTGGCTTTTCATTTCACACTCTGATCATGTTTGGCTGAACGTTGAGAGTCTCGTAATGTTTGGCTCTATATTCACGGTCTTGTCATTTTTGGCTCTACATCTACATTCCGATTATGTTTTTTATGTTTGGCTCTACAATCGAAGTCTTGTGATTTCGCGCCGCACTTTATCATTATTATTTTTTAAGCCCTACATTCACAGTATTGTCATGTTTGGCTCTATGTTGACAGTTTGTGATTTTTGGCTCAACATTCACAGTCTGGTAATGTTTTGCTTTACATTCACGGTCTTGTGATTTTTGGCTCTGCATTCCAGTCTTTTCATGTTTGGCTCTGCATTCACGGTCTTGTGATTTTTGGCTCCGCATTCAAGGTCTTGTGATGTTTGGCTCCACATTTACAGTATTGTGGTGTTTTGCTTTACATTCACGGTGTTGTGATGTATGGCTCTTCATTCCCTGTCTTGTCATGTATGGTTCTACATTACATTCTTGTCATGTTTGGCTCTCCGTTCACGTTCTACGTTCTATGATGAAAAGTTCACTACCTTCTTGGTCCCGTGATGTTTTTTAACATTCAAAGCCTTATATGCATACTTGAACTATCATTTTTGGATGGTATACGGTTGGTATGTACTGTGTCTGTCTCTTTCATTGTTGCTTTTGAAATTTGTATGACTTTTTGGTTTTCTGTACATTTAATATTTCACCAAAGCAAGTGCTGTTTGACGGCTGTAAAAGTCTCCCCGTACTTCACTTCAGTGTAGTTATCAGTTTTAATTAACTCCCTTGATGGAAATATGCTAATTTTAAACCATATAGAACGTCAATCATTGTGGATGGAAGTATAAAGGCATACGTGAACTATCTTTTGGGGGATACGGATGGCATGTACTGTGTCTGTCGGTTTGCCAGGCGATGCCGCCTCAATTTATGGTCCTAGTGTCTGTTTCTTGCATGATTTTCGATGCAATGCCGTGTACTTGTATGGCTTTAGGGTTATCTGTACATATACTATAATATTTAGTTTACTACGTTTTCAGTCCTGTATAATGTTTAATTCACAACGTGCACAGTCCTGTCATGTTTAATTTACTGATTTACAGTCTTTGGATAATTTGATGGGTATGTTTGCAGTCGTATTTAGTTGTTCATGTGGCGTTTGGCAAACTTGTAAATGCTTGGAAGATTAGCTGAATCGGCTTCACTGTCTATTCTACACAAAATCAATGTCAAATGTGACCTTTGTACTGTTCTGTTATGTTAAATATTCCTGTTTTGCACTCCGCAATTTCTAACATCATGAAAGTAAACACGGAATTCATTTTGCCTGAAACATTCTAGATTTATTAAACAAACGTGAAAATACTTTTAACCATTTTAATGGCTCTCATATCATACATGCGTTTACTTTTATCACTTATTAATATAAAATGCCTTTCGGAATTCCCTATACAATTCGTGTTTCTATTGTGCGTGTGATGGAATATGACGATTTATCATAATTGCAATATTGCAAACGTGATTAATAGCATTTGTAAATAACCTAGTTTTTTTCACAATAATTTAACGATATTTTATGTTTCTGATTGGTACGGAATCAAAACGTTGCACCTTAACGTTCTTTCTTGTTTTGTCGATCTTCTAAACATTAAATGAAATTTTGACTAGTGACAACGTTTCCTTTTTTTTGAAATTTTCAATTTTCATATATTTTTTTTTTAATTTGGCAAACACATATGCAACACATCTTTGACATCTTGACAAAATTGTAAAAATATAGGCTTTAGATGTATAAAACGTAAAAGTCCGTTTTTATTAGCAATTGTAAAGGAAAATAAGACGAACTTCCAGTCGGATGATTTGTTTACAATATGATTTTGTATTTTTTCTGAATGCTTATGTATCCAGACTTTAGAGTATATTTCTTTTTTAATGTCTGGCCAGATCTTGAAAATGAGCTCTTGACTTGTTGCCGTTTAAATTCGTGTATTTTATAAAAACAAATATTTTTCAATACAAAATATGTTCTGGTGACCAGGCTAAAGGAAGTTTAGAAAACTGTGTAAAATAATATTCCAGTAATCAAAGTAGTAAGGTTTATGACTGGTAATGACAAAAGAACAACAGTGAAACAGCGCTATTAAAACCACCATTGAGACCAGTGCCCAAGATCACAAAACTAAATCTGGAGATCAGTCTCAAATCTCAAGCATCTGATTGGCTGAAATGGCGACAAGTCGCCATTTCAGCCAATCAGATCCTTGAGATTTGAGACTGATCTCAAAACTTAGTTTTGTGATCTTGGGTCCGGGAAAAAGTGGTCCTCGTAGTGGGTTGGTCTTTATATTGGTGTAGAAAATAGTGCAAAACTGTCAAACGGGACATTGGAATAGTGGTCTTATTAGAGAGAAAGTCTTCATTTCTGGGCCCAAGATCACAAAACTAAGTTTTGAGATCAGTCTCAAATCTCAAGGATCTGATTGGCTGAAATGGCGACTTGTCGCCATTTCAGCCAATCAGATGCTTGAGATTTGAGACTGATCTCCAGATTTTGTTTTATGATCTTGGGCACTGGTTCGTCTTAATGCGGGGTTTTACTGTATATAATATTTTTGTTACTATGCTGTCGGCTTGGTCCGATACTATGTTAACAATGACTCTTTGTATCTATACGATACACGATAAAGCCAAGCGGCAACCTGAACATTGCGGAAACAAAATCAATTCAGTTATTTATAATAGAAATGTGCTGTTTTGTGTTTCTCAATTCATGTAATACAATTAAAACGCACCCATTCGCATGTCCATTTAATGAGAAAACAGGATTATTTCACGGGAGACTGTTTATTACCATTATGTTCAATAGTGTACTTTAACGCTTGTTTTTCGTTAACACCATTGTTTGGAATTTAAAATATTGAGCCAAAATGAAAATTTGACAAAATAACATGGAAAAATTTGTTTAGTGATGATATTTTATCCTTAATTAATAAGTAAAGTGGTATTTGCACATATCTGGACATTTGATTAGGAGAGAAATGTTGTTTTTTAACAAAGGTCAAGGTAATCACCTATTTACTAAATAATGATGATACCGAATTTTTTATATAACAGTCTCAATCAGTTTATTTGAATGTCAAATTTAGAAGTGTATGGCATCATGGGCACCTACAGAAGAAAAATACAACCTCACACCTCTGATGCAAAGAAATGAGATACTGTCATTTAAATATCTTTTTTAAAATTGCAGTCCTTTTATTGTAGAAAGAAAAAAAAGTATATTTTTATTTTTATTTTTTTTAATCGATAGATACTGGACCAAAACCTTTCAAGATAAGAATAGTGGTGATAATTTTACTTCAGATGTTTGCATTTACTGGCTTTATTTATGTAATAGGAGTTTCCCATGATATTTTGTCAATTTTTAGTTTGGCTGAGTATATCAATTTCAACATGATGATCTTTTCATTTAAAAATATTTAATAAATTGATAATTGACATGCCCCGGTAATACTTTTATCACAAATTTTGTAAAACTTAGAGCGTTGGTAAATATGTTAAAGATACAAAGATAAGTATACTAAACCAAGTTAACTGAGGCACCCTAGCAGGCATACAAGCACGTAACAGATGATTCATTATGTCATGCATGAAAATTGTTTTCCAGTATCACTTTAAATTAATGTTGAAATTTGTTTAATGTCTTTCAAAACTTATTCAAGTGCTTTGAGTGAACGGTTTCACAGGTTTGGTTGTTTAATCAATGTGAGTGAATGATGCGTTTATTTTTGTGTGGATTTTCCTGCAGAAACGTAGATCAACATCCCTGTTAGTCTACAACCCTCTCAGTAACGTAAATACGGAACCTGGTGGTTATAAACATAAGGAAGTGTGTGTATATTTATTTTCTTAGCCAGTAAATGTAAGAAATAAGGTTAATGGTTTCAACAAGACTTATCATGTCAAGGAATTCATGACGCAAATGGAAACCAGATGTAATCTATTTAAAAAGGAAACAAATTGGTTCGATAGCTAATATGATAACAGATATAATAACTTACAAGACAAATTGCCTTACTAGATCAAATTAATTTACAAAGCAAATGTCTTTCAAAACAGCGTTTGCTTTACATGTTTTACTAGAAAATTATATGTTGAAGTAAAAATGTAGTTGCCAAAAAAGAAATGGGTTGTTTTAGATCCTCTATAAAAGAAAAGCTCAAAGAAAGGTCTTTCAATATGTTTCTGAAGTTTAGGAAGAAATGCTCTTGTTTGTTTAACTATAGCATAAAGCAAAATGTGAACTGACTTTCGAATTGCGCGTACTATAATATGTATACATTTGTATTTCTCAAAATCTGCACTTATTAATTAAAGCACACAAATCTTAATCCTAAAATAGCAGACATTTCCTGACCGTGTTTCTTAGATCTTCTCAACACTAAGGGTTCTTGTAGATTGGTGGTACATCATTTGATAAGCAAATCAACGATAAATTGATACGCTTATTCCTGTGCGATGGATATTCAAATGTAAATTAAATGATTTTTACTAATTTGAGATTTTGAATCTATGTTCATTCTTCTAATTAGAAGTAATTAGTGCTGGCAGATGTTGCACAATGTGAACCAACTCTTTTCTTTGAAATCGTTTCTTTTAAGACCTCTCAAATACCTTCATTTAAATTAGTCGGCATGTTTGAAACTACATTTGCAGTATTTGAATTGGTTTGCTGTTCGCGGATTCTTGTTGAACATTGTCACTGCCCACTGAGGATATTAGATCAATACATTCAGCATATTTTAGCATTCGTGCATAGTATATCATTCAATCTGAAAGGATTTCATCGAGTCTGCTACTTACTAGCATGCCAATATTTGGCTGAGCATTGTTCGTGTATTTGTGCCCCTTTGTATTGTTCTTGTAATAGATTATATCAGTCAATTTTCTTGTACATGCTCTATCTCCATGTTCTCTTATCTTAATACAGTTAGATATATTATAGGCATGTTCTTTTACAAGGATCCTGAATGACATTCATAGTGTCTGTAGTGTTTTGCATGACACCATATCTATCAAATTTTCAACTTTATTCTTTAATATATATTCGATTACATAATTATTCAGAAATAGATCTATAATTGATACCATTCAAAGTGATATTCAATTTTCAAGCGAATAGTTTCACTTGAAACTGTATCTAATTGTTTTTTCTCTCGATAATAATCGGTAAAAGTTACGGCGGAATAATATTTCCAGATTTATCTGACATTCTATCTCGCGTGCATGCTCTTAAGCCTTTATATCAGAGACCAATAAACAGCTTCCCTTAGACTTTCATAATAAGATTTGGTCCTCCTGTGATTTAGTTTAATTGTATACTTTTTCCAAAACCACCACAGTTTTGTATAGTGACACTCTTGTGAAATGCCAAAATGCCCAGAAAACAGAATCTTCACAATCTCTTTCTCTCAGCCTTTTGAACTGGATGCTCAGATTGTAGACAAATTTGCAGCCTATAATAAGAAACGTTCCAACTTCATAAAAATCCCACAAATCACCTTTCAAACAGTGTTTAAAAACTTCATTTTAAAGTATCTATTTAAAGTCATTTTGCACTTTTGAAAACAATTATTTCTATAATTGACAGTTTTGGCAAATGAAACTTTAAAAATAAAGTAAGCCCGATTCGTGTAAGACAAAATAGTGCAATCCGCATCAGGTTTTTCTTTAACAAGTGCATTCTAATTTCTTTATGTATGATTTGTAAAACTTCAAAGTACAGAAAGAATATGAGACAGTTTAGAGACCAAGGCGATCCCCAATAGTTCTAGTAGAAGAAGTGTCGCATCAATTTAGATTTTCGCGAACACTCTGAACGTCTCTTTCTGATTTTATGATTTAATTTATCAACTTAAAAATTTTTTAAAACAAAAAGTGAAATATGCATATCAGGAATCGCCACACTCACAAAACACAGCCTCTCCACGCAGAGGAAAAGAGAGCATGTTGTTATAAGTATGTCGTTTCAAATAAGACGACACAAACAATTATCGACATAGAGAACCCTTGGGGTTATATCCTTGGAACAGTCAGTGGCAAAACAAATTGCCACTAGGGGTTTAAACCAGGTTCTAGAGTGTACCAACCTTACACTTGCCCCAACAGGTTCTTCATCACCAAACAAGTACAAGTTGTCTTGGTGAAATAACTCCAACTCACCCATTAGCTTAACAATGTTGCATGCAAAAACACACAAACATATAATACATAAGAAACTAATAGCATTGCAAAGCAAAATGGGCGAGTACTCGATGATCTTACCGAGGTATAAAAGAAACAAATCGAGCTTATAGGTTTTTTAAATAAAAGATTTTCCCATAACCTTCATAAACTCTCAAACCCCACCGTCGTGCAACCAAAGAGGTAAGCATAGTGATCAACTGTAGATGGGTTAATCACCAGGCCTCCAGAGCGCTGTAGAATATCATGTTGGTAACGTTTCTTTTTGAATTTACAGATGGTTTTTACGAATAACTGGGGGAAATTAATATTGCCTTTTATTTTCTTAAGTTCATAAATTAAATCTCCATAAAAAAACTGGCAGTGAAAGAATTGTTTTGCCACTGACCTTTCCAAGGCGGTAACCCTCGGGTTACATTCGTTAATTGTTTGTGGCGTCCATTTTGAAACTGGTTATTGTAATACCATGCTCTCTTTTTCTCTACTTTTCGGCTGTGTGGGGAGGCTCTGTCTGCTGGATGTGGCTATTCCTGATATGCATATTTCACTTTATGACATTTTTGAAAGACATTTATCGTAAAATCTGGTATGTGCGCAGTTCTTGGAGAAAGGTTATTTGCGTAATCGTGTGAAGTACTTAGCTGGCAAAAGTGTGTTATCTCAAACGTCATTTTATTGCCTCTGGCGAACGTTTTTCAAGATTTTAGTATGTTTATCCGCGATGCACTTTTGTTTTTGTAGATTTTTGACAGAAAACTATCAAAAGTGTAATTTGGGAATGGCGTTGGATATAAACATTAAGAAGTATTAGCACAAGTTTTTTTAAACATTAATTTGTATTCCCTTCCCCTTTCTTAATTATATTACCAGGTTCTTGTCCAGTTGGCGTTTGCGGGGTACATGTTTTACAAACATCTCTAGTAAGAAAGAAGGTAGTAATTTCTTTAAAACTAATTAAATAAAACGGAAACGTTCTCTTTTTAAAATTTCACAATACAAATACATGTATGTGTTATATGATACTAGTATTACAAATGTATTAAAACAGGATGAATTCGAAGCGCAAATGAAAATAAAATTTAAACGAACAGTTAAAACTTACATTAAATTAAAAACTGTAATTATACATTTTGTTAAATTTTACTATTCCAAAAAAGCTGTTATTTCTTGAAGTTTTGGTGAACCTCCGATTTCAGCATACCATTCAATAGCTTGCCTTATTGTGAAGGATACATGTCATTATCTAATAAAACAAACATATTTAACGCCATCTTTTACTATTGAAACACCTGGATGAATGTATATATATATTATTCCCACGCTATCTAACATCGAGATTTGTTTCTGGTGACAAATGGCATATAACCCTAAATTAAATGAGTTGAACCTTATGAGCGTAAACTTTCATATGAGTGTAAACTTTTGAAAGTGTCTTGCTTATTACATATAGCTAAATAGGAGGAAGTATTTACAACCTATTAACAATGCTTAAAATATAAAGCCTATCCGTAAATTAAATATCATGCTCAAAGACCTTTTAAGATTATTATGAATAACAACACTAGATATTTTACTGCTATAAACAAACAACGAACAAAGTTAATGCTATATCAAAATAATATAAAATTTAGCTTATTGGAAAGTTATTTTGATATATTAACATGTATTAAAACAATGTTGCTCATGGGGAATTATCTCGAAAGGTCATCGAGTACCTCTGTTAACATGCTTATGCATTTAATTACGTCTGATGTCTAGGCAGGTTGGAACTAGTTCACAGATTATTGCAAGAATTATTGTTAATTCTTATCAAACGCTGGCAAAATGCGTATAAAACGAACTCAACTATTGTTTAAACAGGTATAAACATATAAAGAAATTAAAACAAAGGGTGCTCAATAATTATGATCGAAACAATTAATACGTGTTTTAAGTAAAGTAAACAATATAAGATTATTAATTAGCTATTCAGTCCCTCCCAACCTCCCTTTCTCTGTAAATCAGTCTCTTAAACACAAACTAAGCCCAACTATTTGTGCCCAACAAGGGCTTTTCTATATATATATACGATGGTCGCCCTTCGCAGACAAAAGGACGTAAAGGACAGACATCAATAAAAAAAGTCAGTATGGTAATGGGTTTGTGCTTGGAGTCGTATTATTGAAACTAAACACTAACTCTGATACACTTGTAGGATACCCCACTGGAACATTTATTGGTACAAAATATTTAAGGTTTGAAATCATGCTTATCTAATTCTTGGTGCACAGCTCTCGGGAGTATCGTCAAGCACCCGTTGTTTTGCTCGTTAATACTCTTTGAAAAGTTTGCGTGTTTAATGCCTTTCTGTTGGATGAGTGGCAAGTACTTAATTTGTCCACCGAGACATATTGCAATCGTTTGTTCGTAAGAAAATGGCTCGGCAAGTGTGGTCTGAACAGCAAATTATCAACATTTATAATGTACTATACTTTATAAAGTTAGTTGTACAATTTTAACTTTTTTTCCGCGGTATACTTGTGAGCTACATACAGACTAAGTGTATAGTTCGTATCTTAATAATGATGAAAGCAAATCAAGAGAGATATAACCTAATCTTTTAAACAACGTGTTATCCTATTTTTTACTTTGAAGTTACATAATAAGTGTAAAAAGTTCACGCCTCGTATCTTTACAATGAAATACAGAGAAGATATAACCTAACCGTTGAAAGCGACGTTTTCTTTTTATATTTTTTCAAAAGGGAGGAAGTGGTTTTGTTTAATATTTTCATAATATTTATCAGAAAAACTATACAGTGCCCTCTAATTGTCCAAGTAGACTTTCATTGCGGTCTTGGAAGTCTATAAAACTGTAAAAAGAATAAGAATTGTTGTCTTAAGTTCTTTTCTTAATCTGTATCCTAAAGTGTTTTGACTTTGAGAATCCAATTTGTAAATTTAATGTATGTATGTTCAGCTGTGCTTATGCTTATAGGCAACCAAAAACATTTTATATCTATTCAAGTAGTTAAAGTTGTTAAAGTTGTTCAAGGAAATTATTACTAAACTTATTTTACTGCGTTTTTATTAAATAAAGCGCGTAACTCTATAGTATTTTGCCATAGGGAACTGAAGGGATAGATTTTATTAAATACAGCGACGAGAAAAAAAAAACATCTTTTATCATACGTTCTTTTATCATTCATGTTTTCTTTAACGACATTTGAAATTTTTTATTATGAAACTAATGTAAGTTTTAAAAACTATTATAAAACAAATTAATTAGGCAGGAAGAATAAGAGTAAAAAAACGTAGAAAATACACCATTTTATCATATGATTTTAGCAGAAAACATCATTTTTTTTGCGTCTGCTTTTTCTTCAACATTTGGCTAGTAAATGTGCTTAAGAAAACAGAACAGTTAAATATCCATATAAGGAATATCTATATCGGGAACACACAGCCTCCCAAAACAGCAAATAATTGCTGAGGATAGTCAGTGGCAAAGTATATAAGAACTGGCGGTTTTAACCAGGTTCAACGTGTATCAACCTCACAATTGCCCCATCAGGTCTTAAAATGAAACACATGTCAAGTTGCCTTAATGAACTAATGCCCACTCACCACTGCTCGGCAGTATAGTTTGCAAAGCACACAAATACAAAACAAGAAATATCTTTAAAAAAGATAAACGGCGTTGATGGAAAAGATTTATATATACATGTATATAAGAAAGAAATACAGAGAGGAAAAGCAGACACAGTTTAGTTATTTTATTTTATTTGTTATAGCTGTCGACGAACCCTCCCTGCCTTCTTAGTATGACTTAGAGATTAAGCGACCGAATCATGACAACTCATAAATTTATTGAAAGTGTCTTTCAAAAAAATGTTGAAGCTGTTGCAACAATTTCATACAGTGATAACAAGTCGATTAAAGATACTGAAGCAAAATATTCAGTTTCAATACAATACCTCGTGTAGAGTGAGAATTCAAGATGAATAAATGTCCTTGAAATTTAATAAATATAAATAATAACAGCCTGTTACAAGAGCGAAATCTACCAACTGTTACGTATATTAACTTAAAAAAAAGTGACCGTCTTGAGTATTGAACCCGGGGCCTCTGCTTGAGAGGCGAGAGTGTTAGCCACTACACTACAATAAACTTGAATTTCTTACTTGAAATTAACAATCAGTATCAAAGGAACTAGAAAGAAACCAGTAAGAACTAGAATTAACTACACTTCTCTTTCGTTTTACACTGTGTATTGTATGCAAGTGTTTACCCGACACCCAAGAATATTCCATATAATATTGTATTTTAGCCATCAATATTGACTTAACTGGTTACTTAAATCGTAAATATGTTTTTCCTCCAATACAACACCCACTAACAACCAATCGAATTAATCAATTTGATTTTTCTGCTGTATAATAATAATAATCCCACTAGATACCTCTCCACCCTGCTAGATGCCTCTCTGGTGTAAATAGCTACCAATCGAAATAGTTTATTTCATTTTCCCTCTGCATAATAAGAGAATACGAGTATTATTTACAACATTTCATTGGTCGAAAAACTAGGTCAAAAGTGAGCTTAGACAGCTAACGCCGAAAAAAAACTTAGGAAACTAATAGCACTCAGAAATCGGTAGGTACTCGATTATCTGACTAAAATCAAAACAACTGTAGTTAAGTCAATGAGAACACGCTACCAGGAATAAAATAAATAAGTTGATCGTCGACATTCTTTTGCGAGAATTTCCAAGAATCCCCCATTCTTAAATACCTGCCACCGTCGTGTAACCAAATTGGTAAACAAAGCGATCAGCTTGAGATTGCTCTATCAGCAAACATGCTGTAGAATACAGTTTTGATAGCCTTTCACATTTACAGAATGATTTTACGAATAAAGTGGAGAAGTTAATATTGCCTTTTATTCTACACCCATGAATGCTTTTAGCATAGTGCATCGTTAAGAGGTCGCAAACATTGCAAATGGCGAAAACTAGCTAAAATTTCAAAAATGAATTTTGGGGGAAATACTTATTGCCACCTAGATTTTAGTAAAGAAATGTATTTAGCTATGGATGTAGTAAATGTTTGCATGCTCAATTTAGTCTAATTCATGTTCTAATTACCAAGCACATACTAAAACAAAAGAAAAACCGTTTGCATGAGAACTCTGAAATTTATGAACAATATACCAAAGGATCTCATACCTGAAATATGTATATGCTGGTCTACAATGTTTAGTGCCAATTCATCAAAATAATGTTAGGGTTTTCAAGAAATTCAAGGAAATCTTACTTCCTGGTTGAAAGTGAAAGTAGATTTCTATATATTTCTACTTTCACTTTGAACCAGGAAGTAAGATTTCCTTGAATTTCTTGAAAACCCTAACATTATTTTAACGAATTGGCACTAAACATTGTAGACCAGCATATACTTATTTCAGGTATGAGATGCTTTGGTATATTGTTCATGAATTTCAGAGTTCTCATGCAAATGGTTTTTCTTTTGTTTTAGTATGTGCTTGGTAATTAGAACATGAATTAGACTAAACTGAGCTTGCAAACATTTACTACATCCATAGCTAAATACATTTATTTGCTAAAATCTAGGTGGCAATAAGAATTTCCCCCAAAATTCATTTTTTGAAATTTTAGCCTGTTTTCGCCATTTGCAATGTTTGCGATACCTTAATCCGCAAAATTAATACAACTCGTCACATTAGAAATTCCGTATCATACAATGTGCAGCTTCCCGTGTTCTGTGTGACGTAATATACAAGTCACACAAGGTTGTCGTTATTTTCCGGCACATAACGAACTCCAAAATAGGAAATTTCCGTCGCAGTTTTACAAACGTTACTGTACGGTGTTTTACGCCATTCATCAATTTTCTACGCCATTCATAAATTTACCATCGCGTTACTATTTTTATTTCTGCTATTATGTAAACCACGTTTATGACTAAAATTATGTTGTTAAGTTTATTTAAATTTGTTTTGAGCGAGAAGGGTATATAATAAAAGGAACATTATGACAGTATGCATTCTGTAGGTTCGTATTATTTCTCGTAGCGTATGTAACCACATCACGCTTGACCTTCGGTCTCGCGCGATATTGTTTACTTACCCAACTCAAAAAATCCGAACCTACAGAATGCATACTGTTATAATATTCCATAGGTATTTTCTTCAATTTGTAAGGCAAGTACACTTGTTGAAAAATACTCTCGTCGTGCAAAAAAAGATAAGTAAGTCGATCAACTATATAAATTATGTTCATTTCGAGCATACAGAGCGCAGCAGGTCATGCCGTCAGTATACCGTCCGTGCTTTGAAATATTCAAATTGCTTTTACGAATTAAGGTGAGATATTGAAAGAGTTTTTTTTTCAGCTAGTGGAACAAGTGTCATTGATTTATAAACATTGTAAATAATTTTACAAACGACGTTGACGGAAATGACTACACTAACATATCTAAAATTCAAAGGACAACACAAATTGATAAGTGAAAAACATTCAGAGATTTTTCTATGTCAAATGAAATGTATAAACCAAATCGGATATCGTTTCACCCTCATTTTTAAACAATCTTTAACAAAAGACAATCATTTATAAACTTTAAATAACAAGCTGAAATATCTTAGTCACGCGCTTTTTTTTAAAACTTAACCTAACAAATCTTTCATAATATTCCGAACAATGCAATAACCGGCAATAAAGTAACAAGTCAGGTACGAATCGATTTTTGAATAATCCTTACCAATTCGATTCTCTTTACCTGGAAACCATTACATTTACCACTGTGTGCATATTCCAACGTTTGTAAAGTTTACATACATTTCCTGAACAGTATCACATCATATCATATTATATCATATCATATAGTTATATGTGTCATTTACACATATATGAAACATGATTGGTCGCAACCAGATTAGTGTGGGTTTTTTTCTATGGGCATCATATTACAAGGGTAGACCTTGGCTCCACACATTGTCCAACACAAAGTTGACATCAAATTAGGTTAAATCCCACGCCACGTACAACAGTACACCCGCTCAAGGGTAGACATTGACCCAACGCATTGATCAACACTAGGTTGACATCAAATTAGGTAAAATCCCACGCCAAGTACAACAATACACCCGCTCAAATAATGTACTCTATGAACAAAACTTACTTTCTCCTTACTGTGTAGTGTTTTTGTTTTATCTAATAATCATTTCTGAATGGATGGAGAGAGGGCGGACTGACTGACACACAGATACCAGATCATGAAAAATTCCGTAAATGTCTGTGAAGACCTTTAAAGTTTCAGATATATCAATTATAACTTTATTCTCAATGAACCTGGAGAGAAGACAGGCTTTTGGCAGAAAACTAGGCGCTGTCACCGTGACGGTGCGGGTTCGCTCCCTGGCAGAGGCAATATCATTTGAAATTAACAGTAGCGCTATTTCTGCAGTGTTGCGGCCGCAAAAAGTCTACCCGTACATATAGTCAATACTGTTTTCAGTAAAATAAGCCGTTACCGATGTCATGCAGTGAAAGTAACGTATATCAGGGCTATCCGATCAACCTCTTGGGGGGCTGTCCCGGTTAGCTTTATAGGTTGCGTTTACGGAATTGTAGGGCTGGGCGCTGTCGCCATGACGGTGCGGTTCATTCCCAGGCAGAGGCAATATCATTTTAAATCTTGTAAAACACTGATATATGATATTTTACAATTTATTGTTGAAACATGTAATTATTTTTTGGTGTTTGTAAAATAACCATGCCATTAGGCCTACAGAAAACACATAATAATATTAGACAAACGTTGCAGTGCAAAGTTTTTAAAGTGTTTTGTATATATTAAACCTAGAATAAAATGTATAGTTGTTGCCAGTTGGAAAATGATAAGGCTAGCTAGATAATAAAACTTTTCATCAACTAATATTTTTCTGTTAAATGATTACCTATGATCACGTGACTAACCACTGCGAAAACAACTGTGCCAATTCTTTCTGTTTTAATCCGTAGTGTACTTTGAAGTTTACACTTGTAAAAGTAAAGCAATTGTATATATTATAACCAAGAATAGTTGTTTGCTTTTGGAGTTTTCATTCTGTGACCAAAGCATAACATATTTGCAAGATTATAGGAAACACGGATGACGTATATTTGGTGGTTTTCAATGTTGTTTTTAATCTATTTTAGTAATTATATAAATAGTTGTCTACCGTCTGGGAGATTTATTTCATAATATCTGAGACCCGCTAATTCTTAGGAGAGTTTGTTAATCACTAGTAGTTACAATTCTGTTCAATTGCATTAAGTGGAATGAATATGTACGTTTGTATTATCTGTGGCATCTTGATCTTCTTTGGCAGCTTACAACCTATAATAAAGTAGACAACTGTCATGAAATAATTTACGTTGATTCGTTTGACCTGGCATAAATGTGTTTTTGTTGTTTTTAGAAGTGTTGTTATACTCTTGCAGATCTGTCTTCTTAAATTAGTAACATTTACACTCGTATTTACAGTTGGGATGAAACTGTACACTATGGAACAAAGTCGACTTTGTATAACTCTGACAGCAGATGGTACTTATCTACAAATCAATTTGAAGAATTTATACAGAAAAAACAAGTAGGTTAATGTAAAATTAGATGTCCTTGATATTGGCCACCGACTTCCTTGATATTTACAAAATTTATATATGTGCTTACCTTCTTGTTTAATAAACACTAGAGATCATTAATCAACAACAATCTTTAATATATAGAGAACCTGGGTCAATGACAAAACATACTTGCCAAGGTAAACATGTTTATCACCGAGCATATGAACCAGGTAAACATCAAAGGTTCCCATACTGGACCACACCCAAATGTCCTCGAATGAAGAGGGAGGGTCCCTAAACTGGGAAATAACAACAACAACAACAACAAACACAGGTTCTGACATGAACAGTCATGTACACTCGTGAATTTCTCCACCCATCACATATCTGACATTTGTGTTTTCAAAAGACTGTTAAATCTTTCAAAATCATAACCCTGTCAAGCAAAATGTACATGTATGTGGTACCTAATCGCTTCTCCGAAACCAGATTACAGAAATAAAAGTAATCAATTGAGCGCCCAAATCAGACACTTTCAAAAGCTTTTGCCTTCGACGCGCATCCAAAAGAGTCAGTAAAGCGATCAGTGCCCAAGGTTATAAAACTGAGCATGGAAACCAGTCTCAAATCTCAAGCATCTGATTGGCTGAAATGGCGACGGGTCCACTGTGAACGAAGAATCCACCGTCAAAACTCTTTCACGATTTTGTTCCCGTTTAAAGCAAACGTAATTCTTTATCCAGGAACCACACGGCGCTTTTCTGAAAATGGTATAAGTCTAATAAGCTAACAATACCAAGTAGGAGGTTCCATGTTCACCAGTGACTGCAAACCATATTCTGGGTTGGAAAAATTATAAGTACTCTAACATGCAAACTGACGGTGTTGAGCTCATATTTCCGGTTTCATCGTGATAGGCAATCCCTTATTGTATGTCCATATTCATTACTGCGATGCAGTTCATAAGCAGGATTTAATGTTCAGATAAATGTACAGTATGAATCGTAGACATCTCGGAGAATTAATAAAGCCCTACAAGAAGTACTCGCCTGGAAACTAATATAATTTTATATTTTCGTACACATTTTAATGTCTGTTTTAATGTTTGATTGACATTAACCATAGAAACAAGTATCATATGGTTTTCTTGTGATGAGAAACTATATTTTAGGGCATAAAGATCGATTGGTTAAAACCATTACTCCATATACGCCTGTTATCACGCGGGCAACCTGTGCTGATGATACAGATCAGCTGGCACATGCTTGCTTTCTGCTCTGGATCTATACTGTTCGCTTCTTGGTCAGCAATAAACTGATCTAGAACAACATATGATCTGTATCACATACAGAAAAGCCATTACAAGGTGTGTGCATATTTATTAATGTTTATTTTGGAAAGAGGTTAAATGATTTCAACAAAACAAATACTGTCATTGGACTCATTGCGTAAATCGTAAATCCTAGAAATCCTAAAATAAGGAGCGCTGAACGACGCATAGTAGTATCGTCGCATATATATGAAATCGACCACGTTTATGCAGTGATTTTCGACGCATAAACCGGACTCTCTTATGTGGCAAAATTCACACTTTTCGCGGCATAAAAAGACATTGTCAAAATTTAAAACACAAACCAGAACAACACGTCTCTTAACTTCTAAAGGCACTAATGGCAATACATTTTGTTTTTCAGCTGTTCTTTAAAGTGCAAAGTTTATGCTTCATAGATGTCTCGTAGGGATAAGCAATACGTCTTGGAATTCAGCTGTTCTTTTCCATGATATTATGAAGTTTATGCTTGTGTTGTTTATTATCTACCAATTAAATTCCCGGCCTGATTCCTTATTTCAATATATTTAACTAAACTTAACGAAAAGTTGTTTGGTACAGCTTAAATTCGGTTATATTTACAGAAATTTTCAATTAATTGTCAATAACTCTTGGTAAAACGCTTTTGAAACATTGCTTTACGATTGCATAAAAAATTAAACACCTATAGTTAAAGATATTTATGAGAAGAACCACTAAAATCACAAATGTTGTCTTTTTTATGAAAATGAATACCTTTTCGTAAAACAATGTATACAATACTTGAAAAGCAATTTTATTTTCCAGGTTATTTTGTTTAGCGTGGTAGTGATTAAACATCCTTAAAATAAGAGACCTCAGAAAAATGTTTAAAACTATTTAGCTTCAGAAGAGCGTCGGTACGGTAGTTCTGAGATGCGAGGTTCGAGTCATGATTTGTCGATGCTCTCAAGTTTCCCTTTACTGATACATTGGAGTTGCCGGGAGGAATGACCCTTGAGTTTCTTTTGGGCGATGCATTGGCATGTATATTTGACCCTAACCTGGGCAGTTCCTTGCGGACATATAAATTGGAAATGCCTCGTATAAGTGGGGAGCAATGTACATGTAGTAGTATTTGAATCAGAGGCCTCGCTAGCTCAGTTGTTAGAGCGTCTTGAAGGTATGCCGGATGTTCGAGTCTAGGACGAGGCTAGTCTTGACAGTAGGCCGGGGGGTTCGAGTCCTGGTCATGGCTAGTCACGACGGTAAGCCGGAGGTTCGAGTCCTGGTCGAGGCTACTCAAATCACACTCAAACTGCCACAATTCAAAAGAACGACTTTTTACCAATTTTATTTTATCACTTACATAAAAGTTGGTTAACCTCAAGTATTGTTAAGTATGACGGATTGTATAATGAAATTTTCCACTTGAATTGTCGACGCAATCTGTTCATCGTCAAAATAATTGGCAAACATAATGTTTTAAAATAGATTTTGCTCGTGTGAATTATAGTTGATCTCTCTTCAAATATTATAACAATTTTCTGTATTATTCAGATTGCTCCAGGTTGGTATATTATTGAAAAGTACTGCATAAAAGCATGGAATTGGCTTTAGTATTTCAAGTCAATATTTGAGTTGCCGGAAGGAAGAAACGATCTTGAGATTGCTTTTTTACAGTTGAAAGCAATTAAAGTTACTAAATCGGTTCAAATCAATATTAAAACTGGTAAAGTTTATATCGAGTGAAAATATTACGAGCCTGAAGAAATTCAGGTAAAGAACTTTTAGCATCAACCAACCCCCTCGAACAATTTTAAAACCGTAATGCCAGCTTTCCGAGATAATCATTAATTCATATTGCTATCAGAGGAAGGTTTACTTGCTTACACATAGCAAAAATAAATAAAATGACGTCTTAATTAACCAAGCACTTGCGGTTTCCAGATTCGTACTTTACTCCAAGAAATGCCATCAAATATATATTATGAGAAGCTTTAAAACAGTAATGTTTTTGCGTACCATTGTTAAAATCTAATCAATTAACGCATTCGGCATTTAAATGGATGTCTGGTTTCGATCACACTTCAAATTAGAACCCGAGTAATATAGACAAAGAATTCTGGAACAAAAAAATATTAATGAATTCGAAGTTAACGGCTGAAAGCAGAAAAAGTCTTGTCTTCGAATCACTATCGCAGCCCTATATTATTATTATTATTATTATTATTATTATTATTATTATTATTATTATTATTATTTTGCATCATCACTTGTTTCTTTCAATATTTTATATAAAAGTTTGTTAATGAAAAAATATGTAGTCTGACGTGAATAATTGGATGATTGCCACTGCAGTATAGATATAAATTATGTTTAATCAATTGTCAAAGCACCAGTTACAACACCAAAGTCAGAATTTGTTTTGTTTGTTTTTGTTCCGTCTAGAGATGAGAACAATAACTCTTGTATATAAGATATTCATAATGTTAATATAAGGGTTGAAGGTTATAAAACTGAGCATGCAAACCAGTCTCAAATCTCAAGCATCAGCCAATCAGATCCTTGAGATTTGAGACTGGTTTCTAATCTTAGTTTTGTAACCTTCCGCCCAGATGTTCATAGTGTGCTGCCGATTTTGAAAGTGCTTGGTAGGTGAGTGACGCTGACAGAACAGCGTAACATGGAATGCTAACGAGGGCGGCGCACGCAACAGACACTAGATTGCAGACAGATTAACCCGAGCTCATTTATCGGCAATGAAATTGGTTCAGTGTCGGTTTCGACACCTGGTTTATTAACACTTGTCAATTATCAGACTAAATTATTGGATTACTTCGTTATCTGTTCATCTCTTAGTGATTGCATATTTCACCCTACATTCTCTTATACCTGATTGAAGGTTGAGAGAAAATTATTGAAATTCACTAGTTTAAACAACTACTTTAGAAGTAAATCTACTATTGGAGTAGTTACTTTTTTACCATTCCTATTGATGTCGACACCTCCAAAACCAGATTGTCTGCGTCAAAATCAGAAAATAGCACACACGTAAGGCACTTAAAAGTCAATTAAAAACTTTAAATTATTTTTTCGTACAGTGTTTTTCTTTCTAAAATATTCATCACGCTGCAATGCAGAATTAAAAGTATCGCCTCTGAGTGTATTTTCTGCATCCTCTTCACAATTCTGCCGAAACGGAAGTCATTTAAGTATCTGCAGCCGTCGTTTCACACAAGTCACGTTAATTTGGATTCGGCTCGTTCATTTTCAATAACAGAACTTCGAAGAGTTCACTGTACTAACATTGTTGAAATAGTAACAGTTACTAGTTTCCAGTGCCTTCTTTATCGGCTAATCTGCATACATTGTGTTGCCTATGGCCATAAACAAGAACGCAAGACATATGGCCAATACTAGACTAGCCACTAGTCTGATAATAAGTTTGCTTGTCTTTTTATATTTTTTATGTATTATAATAAAATGTTTATTGTAGCCATTCTATTTTCTATTCTACTGCATTGAGAGAAATGTCTGAATGATGAAGTTCAGAGGGGGATGTAGACTGGCTAAAGATTAATAGTTGGAAATTGAAGAAAACAAAATACTTCATCGCCTGGAATCCAGACTAGGCCAAGACATTTTCAAAAACAAAACATGTAATATGCGATAAGATGCAAACTAAAAGAAATATAATTTCACACACAAAAACAAACAACAACAACGAACAGAAACACGTGTACACATGAACGATTTGGGATGACATAACTACGTACGAAGCAGATAACCTCGTGGCATTCCTTTTCAAATTTTATCAGTTTTCACCAGATTAAGATAACTTTTAAATTAGAATTCAGTCGTATTTTCATTCCAGCTCTGGACATAATCATTTCTGTTGTTTACGTCGAAGTTGTACCAAACAATTCCCAGACATAAACAGTCAATAGTTTATTTTATATTGAAAGACATGTCGATTTCATTTCAAAGAAAAAATAAAGACGACTCTCTTTTTTTGTATACACTAGAGTCATCTGAAGATATATAACAGAGGTAAAGGTCTAGTACATTGCCTGTTCGTCGAAAATAAAGAATTTCAATACCAATAAAATTAAATATTGATGGAAGACGAAGGTCTTATGTTATTATTTACAAGTGTAATGCCAATATGCGCACGTGCTGTTAATATTTGAAATATAATTCATCTGTTTGATTTACCGTTAACGGGAGAACTTTTCTGTTAACAGACTGACAAAATGATGATGGTGTATATGTCTAAACATAAGATAAACATAACTGCGGACAACAGTATATTGGGAAAATAGGAACACGTTTTGGCCAACATTGTTAAAAAGTCGAAGTTAAACAAATCAGAGCACTTTGTATCAACAGACTTAGTTAACATGATGTTTTCATTCAGCCTGTAGAAAAACATGTAGACAAGACTTATTTTAGAGTTTAAATGGTCTCAGTGACTTGAATGGTTTACCCTGTGAATGCTAAAAATTTATCAAGAACAAAAACATTTACAAAATACCGAACAATTGCGTGAAACTTAGTTATTTTTTTAATTGATTGAAATAGTGATTTTGGTTGTGTAGAGTCGTAGGTCAATGCGCCAAAGGTCAATGTCTCTCCTTGTATTATGATGCCCGGACATATGAACACTTATTTAGCCTATAATTATATTATGTCATAAAAGCATGCGATACTTAAAACTAAATGGGTATTCAATTGAACACCTGTGTCGCCCTTTACGCTTATCAAACAAGCCAGATAGTTTGCATACCCTTAATTAAATATTTATCAAATGCTTAAGTTAAAAGTTTATAGAGGAGGAGTTTTGTACCAAGTAATACATTTAGTTATATTATTGATGTAGAGAGATGCCTGAAAAGGGTATAGCTTCAAGTTTGTTTGATACGTATCTTGAATTATTAATTGACCGTAACATATTTCTATTTTATTGTTTGTTTGTTTTTAAATTTAAAATTGCTTTTCTCAAAACTTAACAACAGCTTATTACATTGATAACCGAATTTTAAGTGCATATGCAGTCTTACAACTGTGACTGTGACTTAGCTTTTTGCCCTTAAAACATTTCTGAATGAAACCTGAAATGGCTCTCTATGCTCTGGACATGTATTCCATGTAAAAAGGGAACGTTGTCATCAAACATGTCATATATGAAGATATTGCAGGCTTGGTTCATTGACAGTACACCTACGCTGTCTAGCTCTCTATTTTCGTTTTATTAAATGCGTCATCTAGATAACGTACTAAGACGAAGGGCATAAAATGCTTGAGGAGCAGGCTATTTTTATGTGAAAACTGCAAAAATCATCTTATTAAGGTTGAAAATGCGCGCCATCGAAATAGTTTTTTCGCTTTTAAAAGACTTTTGAGAAAAGAAACACGCTCAAAGATATACAAACTCACCAAATAGAAACTAAAAATGCTATAATTTGGTACAAGGTCTATCTAGTTTTTGTCATAGTTATATAATTTTTTGCATTTCATATTGTTCAGGCGACAAGTGCATGTACGAGATCGTTTATGACGTCACTCGGTCAAAAAACAAAAGCCGTAACATTGTTTGTTGTTGTTGTTGTTTTAACTCCAATATATTGCAATGGCTCGAACCAACTGTTGCTCGAGCTCGCCACCCATCCGGGGTCCACGAATCAAGCGTTTGTTCGACTTGGTGCAATCAAGGAACTGTAATTTCTTGATACGCGGTAATGGAACACCCATCTGCATTTCTGATAAGACTCGTTAAGACCGTCCTGGGTACATGTGTTCCATCCATTTCTCAACAGCAGCAGCGTAGATTATTAGATATCAGAGAATTCACCAAAACGTTTGTTGTCCTTGCTTTTAAAATTTAATAGTTGACTGCTTGAACAATTTGAATATGAACAAAATGTAAACTGTGAGAGAAACAAGCTGTTCCCATCAAATTGAAAACGAAAACACCATAAGTGACAAAAATAAATTGAGACCATTATCGTCAGAAATGTCAGTGTAAAGTGACCATTAAATTGCATCGAAGTTTTCACTCGCTAATCGGAAGTAAGTTTTTATTCTGTAAAACGTTTCCACTAGTATAAAAGTTTCTTCAACAGACAAAAAGACAAAGTTAGTGTCTAAACCACTTTGTAAAAAACACTGGAAATTAATGATGTATCTTTATCGTGAGTTCATTTCAGTTTTCTTCAATAAGTTTTGATAAATGTATATAGATAATTTTGTAAGTAAGCACAATTATGCTTCCCTAAGGGGAGCAGGCATCGTGCTTGCTTGAGTTTAGGAAGTAAAACAAACATGATGTTTACACAGTAAGTAAGATCGAAATTATATTACACGACTTTAATAAATGTATGACACATTCACAACATTTTGTCCGCAGTACGGTGTTGTAAATAAGGAAAAATACGAGACTATCAATTTGTCACTGTAGAAGCAATAAAAAACGCTAGACAGACTGACATGACAGTAGGAACAAATTAATAATGAATCTATAATTACAGTGCAGGGCAATTTAGTATTAGTACAGTCACATTATGAAAAAAATATGTCAAATCTAGACAAAATTGCAACAGAAATGAAATTTTTACCGCTAATCACATTTAATATAAACTGAATCATATCAAAAATTGGACAAAATCGGACCACCGGAAATCCATAAATTCGTATGTTGAAAATAGGTAAAGTTGAAAACAAAAAAATTATTAATAGCTGGCTATGTGCATTACTCGACACTTTTTCTATACATTCTTTCAAATTCTAGTCTTAAACCCAACTTGTATAAAATATTATTTGTAAATGAACCTCAAGTCTCTTTAAAATTAAATCTTATCGGACATTTAAATAAACCAACAATTCTTAACGTTGAATTACCCCACCCACTCAAAATTGCTTGTTCACAAACGGTCGATTTTTATGTGTTGTAAAACTTTTATAGACACAGAATGGTTAAATAACTACTTAACGCTTTGTAGCCATTGACTTTAGACAGTTTTTGTTAAAAAATAATATTACTAAGGTTATATGGCCAGGAATTTTACCTTAATTTGAAAATGATTGCAAACGTTATTGTTATTGTATATACGAAGGCTATGGTATTTTGCTTCGTCTGTTGTTGGCGGAAGATTTTCGGGAGAATTCGTCGCTCGATGCCGTTTTTGGAAGAATTTACTCAGCCGCAAATTATTATTATGTCTTCAGCTTTACCATTGTATAACACCACTAAAGCTTTTTCTCCAGCAACAATTACATCTTCTTTTGTGGCTTCTTGATCATAAAATACAGAAGAACATTCGCGAAATGTTTTATTTGTTTCCAAGATAATGTAACCAGTTTTAATAACCAAGACATTTGTCACAAAAGTTCAATATTTGCTGACGGGTCTTCTGAAGTAAATTGTGGGAGTGGGGTGAACCGTAATGGTTTTTCAAAATTGTCTTTGGGTTTAAAATATTTTACATCTATTCTACCCACTGCTGCAACATCTTCGGCTGATACAGTAATGCGAGGGACTGGTTTTAGATCACATGTATCAGGCGTAATCGAGCAATTATGTTCATCCCGTGAAATGGGTCAAGTCCATCTATGGTTCGTATATTGTGGTCAACATTATTTGCAACATACTGGAGACACATTTCTCTTAAGAACCGGCTTATCTCTGTGCCTTGGTGTACTGCCGCGCTTTTTCATACTTCTGAACTTCTGTGTATGAAACCGAAAATCCGTATTCATGTAAAGAATCAATAAGAAACAGGGAACCAAACTGTCTATGCATCTGAACGCCTATCCCTAATTGTAAAGGTGAAAGTATTGACCCTGGTCGCACATTTTGAATAACTGCTTGACCTATGGACGCAACCTTTTTGTCTTTGTCCTTAACGGTTATTAAAATACTAAGAAAATATTTCGAGGATTACGGAATAAAAACTAAATTTTTGTCTAATGAAGCTAATTCTTCCGGATTTTCAAGGTCAATGGATTTGATACCGCTTTTTATTAATCGAGCTGCTGTTTGAATGATTCTGTGCTTTTCGACTTTTGGACATGCTGTAAAATTTACGAAGAAGAGGCTGTTTCACGAAATTTCAAAAGGAATATTATGCCTTGATTGATATCGGTTGTTAAAATACTAGTACACCTGACCATATAGTTTTGTTTCAGATTATTTTACGAGTGTTGCTGTTGTTGGTACCTCCTTGGCGGCTTACTATGCTGGGTTTGGCTGTCGGGATTATTCGTTTCTCACCAGCTGTGACTTTAGCGAAGTGTTCAATGTTGCCTTCAACAATCAGAATGACGGGATAACAACAGGCAATGAGCTGCTTGAACAAGTAGCGCACAGCTGCAGGTAAACAACATAACACCGAAGTGTGTTCAGTTAATAATAAAACATCGCGATCATAAATAACGGGTCACTAAATCGGACTGTCGGTGCACGAGACGAGGGATGACCATTAAGTTTGTGAACAAAATGTAAGGTTTGAAATACTTAGAGATAAAATGTGAATAACCAAAGAATGATATTAAGGAATATTTAGTTCATTACATAATAAATTTCATATGGAAATAATAGCCACTGTTTATCTTTTAAACATTTATCTACAATTATGTAATTGCGATCACCACAGAGCCTGTGTATTTCAATCAGTCAACGTCATCTTTACGTAATTTCAATACGCTTCAATAGCTTGCAGACGACGTTCATGCTTACTGACCCACTGTTTGAAGGTGTCCTTATAGAAAGACTTG
The DNA here is from genome assembly GCA_038501625.1 of Corbicula japonica. Taxonomy (NCBI): domain Eukaryota; kingdom Metazoa; phylum Mollusca; class Bivalvia; order Venerida; family Cyrenidae; genus Corbicula; species Corbicula japonica. The sequence goes on along the minus strand of JAZAYU010000011.1, from coordinate 9,246,375 downwards.
TCAAAGCCTCTTTACATGGACATTGCAGCGGTATTCTTCAAAGCTCGAGAATTGCCTAACCGCAAGTTCTGTTCTCAGTTTTTTTGGGAAAAAAAAGAGAGAAATCGTACGAGACTAGGGCCGGCGGATATGGTGGATGCTCCAAAATCATTGCACCAAGCTACACTGTTATTGATAGGCTAAATAATAATGATAGCTATGTTACTTGTTGTATAATCCTGGTGCAGAGTCAGCATAATGGCGGGGTTGCTATCAAGTTTCGTCGAATTACCAAAAGATGAAAATAAAGATAATTTTAAATAACGTATTATAAAGAACTTTATCGCCACCCCTCGTAGACATAAATTGTGGCTGTTTTCACAATAATTGTTTCATTTGTGAGTGTTTACTTTCTTCGGCTTAATATTCGTTTTATTTGCAGATTTTATTGTTATATTTACACTTTAATCCGTTGTATAACTGATTATGGATAATTATACAGTCACGTGATACTGTTTACATAAACAGCTAGGCGAGTTGAATATTTTTCCCGCGAGTCACTAATTCTCTAATGAAAGAACATGAAAATATCAAATTTGTACAACTGTTTGCTGATGAATGATAGTTCAATATTTATTTGTCTGTCACGTAACGCACTGTCTAGTTATCAGTCATGTACAATACATGCAGATCACCTTATAATAGTTACATACATGTATAGCCCAACCAATCTTTTACTTTAAAACCCTTTCCGCCATAGATACACCTTTATTGCTTGGGCGGACAGTTTAGATCCAGATCAGCCGGCACATCCGTGCCGTCTGACCAGGATCTAATCTGTTCGCCTTTTGATTTGTTAGGTTATTTCTGAACAAAATGCAACCAGTGCAGATCCTGATCAGACGGCACGGATGTGCCGGCTGATCTGGATCTACACTGGTTGCACATGCGTTAAAATGTGTATATTGTGGAGGAAAGGGTTAAAAAATATATTCGTTGATTAAGCAGTAACCACACAGGTTTAGAGCTCTTCTATGGCTGTTTGGACGATATTATCATTCAATGTCCAGCGGAGAGAAGCATGTTACTAGATGCTACTGCCGAGAAAGTTGCCTTCTTTTGTGATGCAAATCGAGTGAGCAGTTGGCTAAGAGATAGTAAGTCGGCATGCAATCTAATGGTGTACCTCCAAAAAATGTATCAGCCTTAACGCTAAAGGTCTTAGCATTATGAAATAATAATGTTAAACTCTTTGCTTTACTTTTTTCGTTTTATACAAATATATATTTTTATATACATAGAATATGATAAAAGTATGGTTATACCCCCGAAGATTACCGAAATTCATTTTTTTGGAACTTTGGCCAGTTTTTGCCAATTGCAATGTGTGTCCCCTTTCACTCACGTGACCTCAAGTAATTACAAATCTCCACAGTGTTTCTGTATTGCGTTTCAGGACTTGGAGGTAGCTACAGCTACAACATACAATGTGAGCTCGAGTTGACAACTGCGGTCAACACGTGTGGTCAAGAATTGCTGTCTGTATTAAATCTGAAAGAAGAAATGTCTCTGAATACAGTTCCCTTGTAGGTTACCAATATTTATGTTTGTACACTGAAACACTTGTGTTAATATAACTGGTAGCACACAATTTATTATCAAAAAGTGAAATAATTATGCATATCAGGAATCGCCACACCCAGAAAACACAGCCTCCCACCCAGCGAAAAAGTAGAGGAAAATAGAGCATATGTTTATAAGATTATCAATTATAAATAAGACTCCACAAACAACTATCAAAAAGTGATCCCTTGGAGTAATCGCCTTGGAAAGATAATTTCTGGTCATTACGAAAACAAGCTGTCCCCATTAACAGTGATGACAGCACAGTAGCAATTATATGGCGGACGTTTTTTTTTAGAAATATCATCTTTAACAAGAAAAAGTAAACAGGTTAATCCGTACCGTTAAGAAAACAATGTTCACATATACCTCGGAACATACCGATGAGAAATTTTACTTCATGATTGTTTAAATATAAAAAAGTTTAAACATTTTGTAATATGGCTTCATTTTAAGAAAATTGTTTAATTCGGCAGTCAAGTGCAGAAAACAATATACAGCCTTACTGGTTTAATTTGTAGAAGTTGGAGTATTGTTTTCAAATTGTGTGATATTACTTTGAATTAAGTAGAAACACTAAATTTTTGCGAATCCGTCAATATTTTACACATTTCATAGGCGGAAACAAATACGTACTAAATTATTCATGGCATTTAGAAATAAGTATATGTCTTTTCGATATAGTTGTAAAATAAAATCCGATTGATATAATAAACCCAGACGAAAGTCTAAAAAGGTGATAATTGTAACAAATTACAATGAACCCCAGGTAAATCAACAGGTAAGAAATGGGACATTTTATGTATTAACAATATGTCACATTGAGCAAAGATCTATATATTACATCTATCTATATAGGTCTTTGCATTGAGTCACAAAAAATGTAAATCATAAGAAAATGCATAAAGAAATTAAAATCGTCATTAAAAAGTCTCATCTATATACAAGCCTATCTAAAACAAAAACCACATACGTATACATTAAGATAACTTAAGTAAATGTTACTTAATTTTTTGTAAAAGTTAAATGCTAAAGCAATAGAAATCTATTTACAATTAAGAAGTTAAAATGTAAATTTTATCCAAAATTTATACCGTAAAATGCAATCGGAAAATTGAAATTGTTAAGTTTAGGGCATATTTCTAAACACATTTGAAACATAAGCACGTAATGATGTACCCAACTGGAATTAAAGTTAGAACAAATAAAAACTATCGCATCGTAATCTCTTCAACATGTATCGAGATTAGATTGTAAGATTTTTTTCAGTAAAACATAATAATTCAATGAACTGTTTTTCTTTAATTATTTTGACAAACAAGAACGCAACAGTAATAGAACAAATTCGGGATTTATTAACTGATCGAAAAAATGCATCATTAATTTTATTGTACCCCCTCCCAATAAATAACGCGTTGTAAAAACAAAGTTATGACGGATCAATAATTAATATGTTTTATGGCTTATTTCCTGTACCGTGTTTAAACAAGGTAAATGGTTCCAATGAACCTAGCAAATGCATCGATCCAATGAATTTAAAAGTGTACCCATTTGTTTTTTCGGTGTATATTGAAATTGAGAAAAGGCAAAGACCTATATAATTATTACATCTCTATATTTATCTATATAGGTCTTTGGAAAAGGCTACACATTCTGCCGCTTTTTCTTATGACTGAATTTGTAAATTCTTTAATGTATTAAGTTTACAAACCGATTCACCAATTGTACACATATAAAAATTGCTTTCCAACAAAATAAATGTATTCATTAGTGCAATAATAAGGCTGAAATGGATCAGGCAGAAGTTATATATTGCGGGGCTTAGGATTTTAAAATAAATAAAATAATCGGACGTCTATGTGCCCAAAACCAAATTAAAGAACTCGGCACTTACACAGAACAGATAAAAACGAAGACATCGTTGAGCGTATATTAATATGGTCTTCCTCAAGTCTGTGTGTAACTTTTGCGATATAGGAAAACTGATATTATACACTAAGTTATCTTAATTATAAAGTATTGAATACTAGTTTTGTTGTTATGTATAAAACTCTCAGAGATATATACATTATCTAGATTATTTATTGCTTATTTATTTATTCGTGTTACCTGCGTGCTTATTTTTTCTCAAATGTTAAACTTTAACATTTTTGATAAATTTTGTAATTTTGAAAATATTGCTTTTACTTTCTGATTTCATTAATCTATTAAATTTATCAATTGTTGGCTAAAAATTTCGTCATATATATTCGTTTAAAATATTCGAGTAATAGGGGCATATTAACAAAAAGTGGTATTCGTTTTCTATCATCTTATAATTATAGCATTTACAGATTCTGTTTTCCCTTGTAACACCCGTGTACACACCCATGTACCGTCCAGTTTCAATATTTAAGATACAACTTTTATGAAACGAACTGAATGCTTAATGATGAAACAATTTTGTGCTATTTTATTTTTTTTCCCTCCGGCGCAAATGACAAATTTTATTGACCCTAGACTTCGTTAATCTCCGATAATCTGACGACTGATAAGAAGGGCAGATAGTTGACAATACCACATAGTCAACGCCGTACACTCTCCCTTTATGAGATGATGAGCAAAGTGCCATATGTTTTATATTGTCTTTTTCGATTGCATGTTATGTATTGCAGTCTTGTGTCGGCAATGTTTCACTGCCTGAACCAACAACATCCATCCTCTGGGTCGGCTCCACTGGAGTGCGGAAGCTCATGGCCAGACATAGTGTTGAGGTTCTGGATTCAAGTATTGCTCGACCAGCCGCTCGGCTACAGCCTTACTGAGAACCAGATTGCTCAGCTAAAGGTATGTAATTGTCTGGTTTATAGAGACCGATGCGAACATCATATAGATCATCATTTGCAAAAATCTCAAAGGTTAGCAGGTTGACTACATAACATGCGATTACATGGCTGTCTGCACAACACGATCTCTGGCTTAGCCTATGACACCGTAAACAAACTAACTATTTAGCGAGGCACGAGATCAGGAAAGTACCACCGAAAACTCTCTCTCTTTCTCTCTTTCTCTCTCCATCGCTCTCTCTTTCTCTACTCTGTGTGTCAGCATTCTCTATTGTCTCTTCACTAAACTTAATTATATACTTTATTGTTATTTCATTCATGACCAGATAAACATATAAACATATCATGTGCCTATTTCAATTATTTTTTAATTTGTTTCAGGATTCGGGGCGAAAAGTGCCAGTGAAATCAAGAGGTGTACTTGGATTACTTTTCAAAATATAAATGAATCCTTCAGATTTTCAGAGCATTTGAACAAAAGTACAAACAGTTTGCAAAACAAGCTTAGGAGTCGCTATTCTTCAATAAAAAATAGGCTGCATTTTTAAATAAAATCTTTCTCTTCTACAATTCGACGAGTTCCAAAAAACATATTTGTTATTTTGTTAAATTCATAAAATACTCTACAGATTTCGATTTCAATTAGATTTTGACTTAGCGAGAAACCTCTGAAAAACCTGTGCACTGCAGCACTTAACAACGTTTTTTATCATGCGACGACTGTTTGAACTGCCGTTCCAATCAAAAAACGTTGTAATTTACTATTAGATTAGGTTTTTCCGTCAATCAAATTTTTATCGCTGTGGATTCATTCTCCTTGTGAATGCTGAAACTATAAAACAAGAAATATCTTTAAAAAAGATAAACGGCGTAGATGGTATATGAAATGATGCAGTTTATAGCTGCTATTATTCACTTCATCTTAATTTACCTGTAAATTAAATCATTTCATTGTGAATCCTACACAATGACATTTCATTAAAATTACTTAGATTTGAATGTAAAATTACATCCTACACAAATTAAGGAACACATAAATAGATTTTAATTTTGTTTATAAATGTGAATCTAATAATTATGAAAAACGGATTTTAAGGTTGGTTTAAACAAATTTTATTTGCCAAAATAATGCAAATAGGTCCGGGCAACAAGTGATTACCACGTTAATAACAGCCCTCACCAAGGTCTTTGCTTTATTAATACCTTAAACATAATAAACAAGGTAGTAGAGGATGTATTAATTACCGAGATAATAAATAAATTCAGTAAAGATCTTAAGACATATTGTTGAGTAATAAACAATAATAAAGAGTTATATGTGTTTTCTTTATAAACTTGAAGAGAATTTCATAGGAATATGAAACAATTCTAGAATATACCGCAATTGTCTACTCTATGAAAGCGGTATGCTTTAACTGCAATCTGATAAAAATCATCTATTGAAAACCGTTAAGCTATCATGTTCTTAGATCTGACTTGAGTGCGATTGCTTTCATAGCTGACTCGAAGTTTTTTCGCGTAACATATTACACGTAGTTGCCAGATTTAAGACAAGTAAGCACATTGTACAATCTTCAGTTGCGATAAAGAATGAGTTTGGTATAAGAAACGTATTGTAAAAGGTCTTGGTTGTGTTTATTATTATAACATACTGTATCAAATGAGTTATCAATTGCTGAAAGAATAAAATATATTTAGTTAAGATTTCAAGACTTAAATAGCGAACTCATTGTTTACATCGCGTAGCATATTATATGCAGCTGCAAGATTTAAGAGACGGGTAAACATTTTAATTACTGAAAGAGCTGTGATAAATTTCCGTTAACTTAAAACTGACAAATATAACAATAGTTCAAGCTAGCAGATTTTATTACTTAAATTTTAAGCTTTACAGTGAAAGTGTAATATCGTTTTCTTTAAGGAATTTCCACTTACTTTCACTTTCATTTGTAATATCGTTTTCTTTAAGGAATTTCCACTTACTTTCACTTTCATTTTGGATAGGTTGATATTAAAGAGTGACTGTATTGTTTTAGCAGATAAATCTAGCCAATGACGAGTACTGTAATGTGCCTCATTTCAACATCTTTCGACTTAACAGAATGACAAAGATCTAAACGTCACAGCAATAATCGTTTCAAACCGTGTGAACTAATTGTTTAAAAATCCCACTAGACACCTCTTCACCCTGCTAGATGCCTCTCTGGTATTAATAGCTAACAATCAAAATAGTTTATTTCATTTTCCCACTGCATAATAATATAATACGAGTATAATTTACAACAATTCATTGGTTAATAAATTAGGTCAAAAGTGAGCTTAGACAGCTACGCCGAAAAATGGTGTCGCTTAAAGTAAACCAACCTGAAGGCGTGATTAACAATGAACAACGTTCTATACTTTCCCGCGCTACTTATCGACGAAAATATCATGTTTGATGTTTAATTTGCAAGCCAAAATCTAACTGAAATCGAAATTTGTAGTAATTTACTCAACAAAATAAGTAGGAATCACTCAAAATATCTGTTACTGAACTAAATCTATAGTCCAATTATTAAAATAAAATGTTGATGGGTGTATGTTTTCGTACTGCCATGAAGAAAAATATTGTGGTCATACATGTATAAATGATAAATATAAATAATATGACCTGTGATTCAATAACCACTGGTTAGTGTTTGAGTAAAGCAGTGCCGACTTGCAGCAAGATTCTGTTTGGATATTCGACAAGCCACATATTACAAGTCAAGCCAATACTGTAATTATTTATTATCAATAAAGCTGTAATTTAGTGCTGTGCTTATATTGGTGTAAAGTAAGTGCTTGGTGTAAAGTAAGTGCTGAAAAAGAACTGTTGTATTTGATTCTTTATTTTAGATTCTATTTAACTGTTACCTTTTCTGAAACTAATTGCCTGTTGGCAACATGTCGAGCCTATTGCTGAAAGAAATATTAACATACAATTTCAAGGATGAAAGTAAGGAACTCTGAAAAACCTGAAATTCTGAAAATTTGTCAATTTATATAATGAAAATAAAGAAAACCAATCATTTTAAGACACACAGAAACCTGAAATTCAGGCATATGCCTGAAAACTTTCACACATGCAGTTTTGACACAAACCCATTTGTTGTCACAAACAAGAGTTGTCGATGAAGTGACACATGTCACATGAACTGGGGTTTGTGTTTTAAACTCAGTCTCACTGAAGTTAATACTAATGCCAAATATTAACAAGGTGCACTATTCATATAAAAGCAATAGGTCGAACAATATCTGACAACATTTCACCAGTAACTGTGACCTTGACAATTCAGAAAGAAACCTTGGGATTGTGTATGCCACTTCCTCTCACTGATATTTACATTGATGCCAAATAGAAACAAGATTGGTCAATGCATTTCATAGTTACTGACTGGTAAGTTTTTACATGACATTTTTTGGACCTTGACCTTTGGGACAGGAATCTGGGGTTGCGCATGACAATCTGTCAAACTGATGTAAACATTCTTGTAAATATAGACAAGATTTCTCAATGAATACCAAAATTATGGTTCAGACCAGCTCTGACATCACCTTTGACCCCTTACTGTGACCTTGACCTTTGAGATTGGTACCTGGGGTTTCTGCTTGATACTCTGTCTTACAGAAGTTAACTTTCATGCCAAATATAAACAAGGATGCTCTATTCATGTCATAGTTGTGGTCTGGACAAATCTGAACGGACAGGCATATACACCAAACTGCCATTGTGACAACTATGTCAAGCTCACTGCAAGCAGGCTTGACAAAAATCTTTTTTTGAACAGTAATCAATACAAACAAAACTCGGAATAAGTGAATGTGTTTATTTTGCTTTTCGTAAAAAATAAAAAAAGGAATTATCTGTAACATGTGATTAAATATTAATGTAAATATATTATTCCATCAGCTCAACAATTTGCATAGGTACATTAATTTCATTATCAATAACAGACAATACAGTAATTTTAGTAGAAATAGGTAAATGTCAACAACACTAATGCCAAAGACACTTAGACGCCATATAGCTGAATGTAAACAAAATTATTTTTGAGAACCTGTAAAAACAACACATTTTGCCAAATCAAAATCAAAATGGAATAAATCTGTTACAAAATTAATCAGTCATTTTACAAGATATTGTATCAATGAAAAGATCTATATGGTAATGCAGTAAATAACTGTTAAATGCTGTGTGATTTTCATAGTCTTGGCTTTGAAGAGTGAGAACAGCAAGACAGGCATTGTATCACAATTTGCTTACAAAACCCACTGAACTTGTGTATTGACTCACCTTTCACAGACTTTAAGTTAGTCTGATCTAAGTTCATGATTGTGATTGCAGGAAATAACCATCTAACTGATGTACTGGTAAACTATTGGAATGTCCTAAATATTGACCTTGGCAACACAATATGTGACCTGTAGGAGGCGACAATAATGATGTTAAACATATCAATTGTATAAAGAATGGGATAGCACATTTGATTTTCTTTTCTAGAAATGATTTCAAGCAACTAATTGTGTTGTGTTTATTTGTTAATGGTAATGATAAACATGTGTTTGCACTGTATTTTATATTCAAAACATTTCACATAAATTTCCCTTACTTTTGGTAAAACATTGCCCAACCTACCCCAAATGAGCATGGTATGGATAATTCCAAACCACCAGGCCACGACCTCCTTTCCCAAAAGTGAAAAACATCTCTGGAGGTAAAAACCCTGACTTTGGCAACATGGTTTCCCAAAGCAGTGATTCTCAAACAGCATTCAGACAAAAGGTAACAAGTACCAAAAGGTCATTAAAACAAAGATTGGAGACCTGTCTCAAATCCCATGCATCTGATTGGCTGAAATGGCAACCAGCCGCTATTTAAGCCAATCTGATGCTTGAGATTTGAGACTGGTCTTCAATTTAAGTTTATTGATCTTAGGGAAAATTGACAATATATTGTTGACGTAGTTTATGAATATCCACATGTAAACCCGAGGCCTCTAAAATTGGCTACAGCAGTAACTGAAACCCCTAAAAATACCAACTTCTTCGGGCTGATAGACCGCCATTTAGCTTTATATTTCAGAGGCCCGGGATGTGTTCTTTTTTCTGTAGTGTATTTGTTCTCTGTTTTGTCAGTCCCCCTTGTAACCCACTGAATGTTTATTATTTAATTGATCCCTGTTGTTACTGTATACATGTAACCGGGAATGAAATAAAAAGTTGAAGTAGTAGTAGTAGACAAGGTAATCAATCAAAGGGAAACTGGGAATATTTATCCCAAATATATTCTTATTCGTTGTGAAAATGGCAAAAAAAAACAAATAAATACCTGAGAAACTATAATAAAATATAACCACATACAAACACAGCTGTCTATTTTTTTGATACCTTATCGATGAAATCATGAAATTCTTAACATGAATTCAGAAAGAAATTACAAGGAAATAAACTGTATCTGAAGCACTTTACAGGAAAAGTACCTTTAGAAAGTTGAAATGTCATCATAAAGTTGAGCAGACGACTTTGCTTATTGCGCTTTTGATTAAAAAATAACATTATTTACTAAATAAAAATGTGCAATAAAATTACATTTTTGTTATCAGAAAAACACATAATTGTTAGGTCTTTCCTTATATAATGTCAAAAAATGTCTCAAAAATAACATTTTCTACTGACATGCCCCATTTAGAAATCTGGGAAGAAAAATAACAAAACACTGATGAAGTGTGAGCAGGAGTAAATGTATAATTTGCTCACATCCTTTAAATGTTATCAGAAATAACAATCTTGAAGCAGCACTTAATATAAATTAGAAAAGGGAACTAAATAATTGAATCAAATATGATCAAAGCTCTGATTATGTTATCTGGTGAAAGTACATTATTTTATATATTAAAGTTGAATTGTTTAATAAAATAATGCTTACTACTTGTGACTTTTACTACTACATTAAAAAATTCAAAGCAATATAAACTTCATGTACATGTAACTAATCTAGTTTAGCATTGGTGTACCAATATTCTTTTGAACTTTGGAAAAAAACTGAAACATAAGTGCATTTTACACTTAAAACATATCATATTACCATCATATTAGTTTACAGTACACCATAAATCATATATTTCATGATCATTTAATATTCCCCTTGTCTTTATTTTGAACATGGATCACAATCAATATGGCTACAGGGGTGATTGACTGAATGGCAGTGTTGGGTTACTTCCATACAGGCAAGGTTTACACTGATAAAAAAGATATAAATTAATATAAAGATTTAGTCTAAGAGTGATTAAAAGGATTTTAACTGAGTCCAATTAAAAATTCTTTTCAACACATGTGCCTGCTTTATATTTGCTGGAATATTTCAAAACATAATTCTCATTCTAATTCACACATCGGAGCCAACATGGTACGTCTATAGAAAGAATATTATCACCAGGAGAAAACTGAGCATATAAATATTGTCACAAAGAGCAAACTGATGATTTACAGCCAAACATGGAAATGTGTGATCAGAGTTCTACAAGATGGCGTATCCATGTAAACATGTACTCTACGTTTGAGAGAATATAAAAAATTCAAAGTGTTTAGCTATATAATTTAACAGAACAAATAAACTGAATTTTTATAAATAAACATATATAGAGTACTGAAATTCATGAAATTGATAATCGAATCAGATGCCAAGTGGAAGTGGACTGCAAAACAATCTGGATAGGATCACAATACAATTATAAACAAATACACAGAATATTGATTAACATAAAATAGACAATGGAATCAGCAGCTGATGGAATGCAGACCATAAATCAGTACTGACAGAATCACAAAATGGAATAAAACAGGAAATGGAATGGAACGAATGAGCATACGGATCACTTTGCAGCTTAAAGACTGGGGCTGAAGATTATCAAGCTGAGATTGGAAACCAGTCTCAAATTTCAAGCATCTGATTGGCTGAAATGGAAACTGGTCGCCATTTCACCCAATCAGATGCTTGAGATTTGAGACTGGTTTCCATGCTCAGTTTTATAACCTTGGGCACAGAGCATTTCAACAAGATTGGAGCAGATCACTTCCATTAATACCAGGTCATTATTTATAGCAGGACTTTAAATCACTTTTCTGATTTCTCTAAACGAATGTAATGTATAAAAACACTAACCATAATAATGCCCTTTTTACAATAATAAAATAATTTTCTACTTAGGTTTAAAAGAAATATTTAATGTACACAACAGTCAATTATGATTTGACTATAAAATTGAAAATATAAACACAAAAGAAGTCATGAATCTGGTTGTTTTTGTTGTTAATTCACTATGTATTCCGAGGCTTTAAGTGTATACATTAAAGCCATTTAAAAAAACTTCATGTAAACACCAATTATTTATGTATCAAGGTTGAATGGCAAAAAAAATTGAAACAGTGTAATATATATATTTCAGTCAAATATGGACTTATTAAAACAGAGAGCATAAAAATTAAAAAGCAAGAAACAGAGTGGAATGTAAAGATCCTTTAGAGCACAAGACTCAGTTTACAATATCAGTGGAATTGCAATGGTATCAGAATGGTTATATATTGGAAGAGGACTGGAACAGAATCAGCAAAATTGTCAATTTTATGATTTTCAGTACTGTTAATAGTACAGTAAAGAGGAATTTAACATAAAATGCAGAACAATGGAATCCTTATTTAAAGAGCTTTTCTCTTTGCTATGCCTATAAAATAAACCTCCCTTGCTATCATGGTATCAAAGCTTAAAAATGGAATGGTTGAGGTTTTACAAATGTATACTTGGACAAGGTATCAACAGAGAAAATAAAATCGCCGCAAATCCAAAAATGGAATGGATGAGGTTTTACACTTGGACAAGGTATCAACAGAGAAAATAAAATTGCCGCAAATCCGAAAATGGAATGGATGAGATTTTATACTTGGAAAAATCTACATTCAAAAGAACATTGCAGCAAATCCAAAAAAAAGGAGAAACCAAACCCACTCACCTGAATGTACAATACAGTGACAGATAATGAAAATATTCATGGGAGATTTTCTGTGGTAAATTTAAGATTAAAGCCCCAGCACTAAACTTGAGTAAGAATATACTATTGAAAAATTATATTTGTCCATATAGACTCCAATATATAAACTCTCTAACAGAACACAAAAGGTCCGATCAAATTCTTTCTTATAGACGGGATTTTCAATTATATCGTTAAATTATCGTTAACGAACTTTTAAGAAGCTAAATATAATCGAGGTATATTTAGCACTAATTTTTGACGAAGAGACCACTTCATGCGCAATCTCGATTTCTGTGACGTTTCGGAAATCCTACTTTCGCTTTAAGTCGCGGGGACCAAATTTATTTTAGTAAATTAAAATTTTATTAGCCCAAAATAGTGCTGCAAATTTGTGCCTATAGTTCCAAATACATGTAATATTTCATACAAGAGCGGGTTAAATTGAAGTAATGCCGCTTTAACCCGATTCATTAAATAAAATACCCATGAATATGACAGGAGATGTTGCTATTATTACATTCAAAATCCATATCATTGCATCCTTTTTCATTAAATGTTTTGTCCACTAAATATTAATTTACATTTGATAAATATAAACAAAACCATTAAATAAAATGCAAACAAAATTGAGAGAGCTTTAGCATATATTTTCTGTGGTAATATTATGTGATCTGTGTGATCTTATAATAAGAAACTGATAAGTTAAATCTGTAAAGAAGTCTTCATTATAGAAGTGAAAACTAGTTTTTCCAGCTGTACATTCTTCTATGTAACTAGGTCTTAACAAATAAACAGAAATTCCCTAGAATTTGGTCAAAAAGTTTGATAATTATATTTTCTACAAGCTGATTTTGTTTCGATGATAGCAAATGTTAAACTGTTCTGAAAATCCAATTAACCTTTTACTCCAATGATACGCCTTTCATTACATAGATGACCAATGTAGATCCAGATCAGCAAGCACATCTGTCCCATGATCTACACTGTTTGCTTTCTTGGTCAGAAATAACCTAAAAGACTCTAAAAGCGAACAGTGTAGACCCTGATCAGACTACATGCATGTGCAGGGTGATCTGAATCACTACTGCTTGGCAATGGTAGTTGAGCCATAACCCATGGAGTAAATCTCAGGATTTTATGGAAATGGTTATAAAAAGGCCTATAACTGTAAATGGACTAAACTCGATCACAAAACTCTCAGCAAACTGTCGGCCACTATAGGCACAAGCAAGTCAGTCTAGGCACACAGCAGACAATTGAGCAATACAATCAAAGGAATGTAGCAGATCATAAACTTACATCAAAACAATAATAGCACTAATCATAATGGATAAAAGGTAGCATTTCTTGATTTTTCCTTCAACACTATCAACTTTAACAACACAATAAGAAAACATAAGACTATATAAACAATCTGGAATATTGATAATTACATATATTCTATTATATGTTGCAATAAATAATAGAGCTTATATGGAGTGGTGAGACAATTAGAATTTGAATAGAAAATAGAGTAAACAATAGAAGAATACTTCTAGAACAATTTTTCAAAGTATCCTGTATATTGTTAAAGACACATATTCATGCAATATGGCTTAAATATGGTTTCATATGCTTTAGAATCCAATAATTTTTTGTGACACATATACAGCAAAATATAAACAATATAGCAAAAATACGAATGCCAGAGCAATCTAAGACAATGTGAAATAAATTTTTTTTTTGATATTTGTCTCGGCCCATGATCATAAAACTGCTGTTGAAGCTCAGTCTCAAAATTCTGGCTTCTCATTGGTCAGTCTGGCAGATAGGATAAATTTTAACCAATCAGCTGTCTGAGAATGGAGACTGGCCCTGGAACAAACCCATTAAATTGAATTTAATCCTATATAATAATTATAATTTCCTCTGCATCTACACAGGCGTTTGTAAAATGTGCACTTAAATATAAAAATTCATACTGCTTGTTTATAGTGCAACACACAAATCACAACTAATGTTTGCAAACTGCTACAAAAGAACAAAATTCCAGCGGATCAAATTCAGTCAAAAGTTTTAAGGTTAACTATACCTAATATCCTTTTTAAATCTATAACATCATCCAATGTATGAGAGTTTGTAAAAAATGGCTATGTGAAATGTGCAAACTTTAAAACAATTAAGCCTTGGGGAATCATTTTGGCTGTATCTTCGATTGTCTGTACATGTTTAATGCTATATTGAGATATTTTTCACCAATGATATGTTTTCCTCCTCAGACTGGGATGCATTATCAATCATCATTCCCATGTTCCACTGTATTAATATTTGTTTCTTTAGTTCCGTTACGACTGTATAGCGGCAGGACACTGGAGCACTCCTGGCACTTGTTCTGTTTCCATGGCAACAGATCAGACATGAAAAATATCTAAAAGAAGAAAATTATGAAGATTTATATTCTAGCTTCTGAAACATCAATGATTATGCCAGTAATTAAAAGTTTTGATAGAACTTCAATGGATGTGTTGTTCTTTTACATTCTTATATTTCCCAGTGGTGAACTTTTTATTTTAGTATTATAAAACTATACTCCACAGAAACACCTTAATTGCATGGGCAAAGAGTGTAGATCCAGCCTGTCCAAAAGTGAACAGTGCAGATCCTGATCAGACAGCACATATGTGTTGGTTGATTTGCCTCTACACTGGTCACCCATGTGATATAAGCCAGCTCCATGGAGTAACAGGTAAAAATAGACCAGAGGTGTAGAAATTTTCTTTGACCCACTCACCCTGCAGGTCGAGTGAATGAGTAAGTGCACTCGCCCTTACAGAAAGTACACTCGCCCTTACATTTTAAATAAAATACTATTTCTGTTGCAATTTTCATTTTTCTTTTCGTTCTATCTCTTTCTTACTGTCTCGCTCACTCTCTGGCTTTTCATCATCACCCGTACCTTGTGTAAAAAATGTTATCTTCATTTGTTTCTACATAATTTTTGACATACAGCAGGAAAATACGTGCACTTGCAGCCTCGTTCTGATTTGGGAAACCCAATGAGGATAAAAATAAATCGCTGCTGTTACCTTTACATCAGAAACGTTCCGAAAATCGGCTGAAATTCTGGAAATCGAATTGTATTTTGTAAACAAAGTGAAAATATTTCATTTTTCGAAGAAAACACGTGCTTTGCTGAAAAATTTACTCGCCCAGCCGGTCGAGTGTTTCAGCCGCTTCGCTCGACCCAACGGATCATTTACTCGCCATGGCGAGCAGTCGAGTGGAATTCTACACCTCTGTAGACAGAACAAAAAGGTTCAAAGGAAGCTATATCTTCTCCTGCTTTCTTTCTGATAGTATGAATTGTATGCTGAACCACTTAAACTATAGTGATTGTTTGACAGATAAGTGCTCAAGGTTATAAAACTGAAAATGGAAACCAGTCTCAAATCTCAAGTATCTGATTGGCTGAAATGGTGACTGGTTGAGATTTGAGACTGGTTTCCAATCTCAGTTTTATAACCTTCAGCCAAGAACTTACGTCTAACAAAGCAATCGCAATTCCAATGATACTTCCACAAAGAACATCACTCCAATGGTGCATGTAGTCAGATATACGGGAGAGAGCGGTGTAGTACGCCAGATAGAAGGCAATAGCCTGCAGCACTGGACGAATCAACCAGTAACGCCTCCATGTAAACTTGAACTGTAGGTACAACTGCAAAGTAACCACAATATTAATTATTTTAATTAACATTATGTATATGTAGTGAGTTATTGTATCAATATTTTTATATTAATATTGACCTTAAGGGTAATGACTTTTAGGGTTATTGTTCTTCATTCCAACACTCTACCTTACTGAGCAGAATATTTTGTGAAACTTGTCAGTGGTTGCAAACAGTTTTTCACCGAATTTGATTGTGAAACCATTAGTATGACCTTGACCTATCCAAACATTAGTATGACCTTGACCTATCCAAACATTAGTATGACCTTGACCATGCAAAAAGGAGATGGTTTTCATTTGTGACACTGGGCCTTAAAGAACTGATGAACTTCAGTATTAAGGTTGTCTGATATCTGTTGTTAAGTTACAGTTATCTACCATACATGCAATGTGACTGGCAACAAGCTAAAATTTGATTATCATGCGTATAAGCATTTGTTTTTAGAATCTTTCGCAATACTTTTTCACTTTTTTCATTTAAATTTTCTTGTTAGTTTTTTCCATGACATACAGTAAAACCCACCATTAGATCACACTGTGAAATTAAGATCACCTTAATAATATGACCACTATTCCACTATTTTACAGTTCTGCACTATTTTCTTCCCTGAAACAGAGACAACCCTACCAAGACCACTTGAGCTACATCCCAAAGTTGGTATTTAAAGCAGGGTTTCATGATATAACTTATTCTCTATGAATTTCAGATAATGGTTTTGTTATTTCTATACTCTCTATTCATTTATCCATTTTATCATTATGGGGCTTATAGGTGCCTGTGCCTCTGTAATAATCAATATTTACATATTGTGTCTTATGAAATGTCCCATATCTACATCATATACATTGTAATAATTTATATTATACATACCATAAGCCAAATCATGCAGTAAAATGACATCGAGGAATGTCCCGAAGGAAATGACAATCTAAAAGATAAAAGATATACAATGCATGTACATATACACCTAAACCATTAGTTTTTATAGTACATCATACAGAATCCTCAACTTGTATACTGGGACATGGCTGTCATCCATGAGTGAATCCAGATCAGCGTAGATCCAGATCAGTTGAAAAGGATATCACAAACAAGATTTGGTTAACATTTCTTTCACAAATTTTTTAAGTGTTCAAGTTTCATTTAACACAAATACTTAACTATGAACAAATCCATGTATATGCTAACTATATACCAGAGGCGGATCTTGCAGGAAAAGGGGTGGTGGGGACACTATAGGGGATGTATCTTTAGTGCTATATGTAATTCAGTCCAGTTAGAGTCTTGAGACTTTATATCGCTCAGAATTACTTGAATTCATCCTTAACCCTTTCATCCATATAAATGCATTTTTACGTGTTTGCGACCAGTGTAGATCCAGATCAGTCGGCACATCCATGCCGTCTGATCAGGATCTGCACTGGTCGCATTTTGGTTAGAAATAATCTAACCAATAAAAAAGCGAACAGTGCAGATCCTGATCAGATGTGCCAGCTGATCTGGATCTACACTGTTCGCCCACACAATAAAAGTGTGTCTATGGAGGAAAGGGATAATCAAAGCAGAGCTTTTTTCATAAAATCTATGAAATAGAGGAAACATTACAGTAAAACTGGAATTCTGTTTTCTTTTGTTTTTAACAAATTTTGAATATCTGATTACGTATAAATATATAAAAATACAACAGTGGACTGTTGCTAAGTATGTCAAAGACTGGCACACCCGAGCCTGTTAAGTATCAAACATACAACATCAGGTGACATGCCAGTAGCCTATGGCAATGTTGAAACAGGAAATGAACAGGCTCATTTTAAAAACTGTTATCCAATTTACTAAATATACTTGTTCACCTTACATTCATCAGTAGACAGATTAGTGTTGCCTGGTAGGCTTGATATAATCATCAACCCAGAATAATGTTTAACTTTGTTAGAGTGCACATTTTTGTGAATGCATGTAGAAAACACAGTCATGTAATAGGACAATCCCACCACAGACTCCTTTGTCCAAGGTTATAAAACTGTGCATAGTAACCAGTCTCAAATCTCAAGCATCTGATAAGCTGAAATGGCGACCAGTCGCCATTTCAGCCAATCTGATGCTTGAGATTTGAGACTGGTTTCCAATCTCAGCTTTATAACTTTCAGTCCTTATGTTAAATGTTGAGAACTTCTCAGGAGCAGCTCCCATCACATTTTTCCTGAGGGTGATGTATTTATTTAGAGAAACATATGACAGACTACAAAATCAGAATTTATATCATCCCCATTAGTAGAGTTTGTGCACATTTGTCTTGTACAATTAAACAATATTGTATCATGTTAATCTGTGTCTCAAGTCTGTTGCTATCACTTATTACTTTCAAAATGAAAATCATAGCACATAAAGTGGATGTTGGTGGTTCCCAAAGAAATAGACACCACAAAAATCCTTAATCTACACCCGCTCCACCCTTACACTAAAAAGAGTGTCCATGACCTGGGATTGTTATGATGTAAATAACAATTAAAAATTGTAAAGCTTTACTAATAATTTAAGCTAAGCAAAATTGAAAGGTTATTTTTCTATTTAATCAACATATAAGAGCAGAAGGACCTAGAAATTAATTGTACATGTGCCAATTATTATTTTTGGTTATTAAAAAGATTTAAGAAAGTTTAAGTGTACTTCGAATTTGTTACAATACCATACCCATGGCTCACACTCATTTCATTAATTCAAGATCTGCAGTTCTCTTACAAGTTACAATAGAGCAACACAAATTATGGTAAACGACTAGCTGGACATTGAAACCTCATAAACTCTTAATAGATCAGGTCAGTGGAGTTATAATAACATCTCTTGCATAGAGAATAACAGTGCTGCTTCAGATAATACCCCTCAGACCAGTGCCCAAGATCATAAAACTAAGTTTTGAGATCAGTCTCAAATCTCAAGGTTCTGATTGGCTGAAATGGTGACTGGTCGCTATTTCAGCCAATCAGATGCTTGAGATTTGAGACTGATCTCCAGATTTAGTTTTATGATCTTAGGCCCTGAGGAAGGTAATGGGGGAAAACTTTAATACTGGATGATTAGTCTACCGTTTTAAGTCAACATAGACAATTCAAACATCAGCACAAAATTGAAGGCTTCGGGAGCAAAGCAGTTATGCAAATTGCACTACACCCTCTTCTCCTGGATCTCTCTGTTTTTGTGAAATGGATCAAAAAATGTGTCATGCCACCTCATCCTCACATAGAAAAGGACAGTACTGGATCAGTGTCTGTTTAGCAAAATGACATCTAATCAAGACTTGGAAATTTTTTTAATAAAACATTGTAAACAATGAACGAAACACAATACTGGTGGGTTGAGTGCTAAACATTTGGAAGTTTAATGAATACAGAATCAGTTACAACCATTTTGCACTCAACCTACCGTACAAATAGCATCATAACTAATATTTACAAGAGGACTACAAATTAACCAACATTGAATAGTTGTTTAATAGCCTAATCTATTTTTCCATCATTTACTGTGGTGGTGTGTTATTTGATTATCTGGTCATCTTAACATTGTGAACAATGCCCAAGGTTATAAAACTGAGCATGGAAACCAGTCTCAAATCTCAAGCATCTGATTGGCTGAAATGGCGACCAGTCGCTTGAGATTTGAGACTGGTTTCCAATCTCAGCTTTTTAACCTCCAGTCCAGGTCAAATTGTGGTTTCATTTCATTGATTATTTATGAATTTAGGATAGTACAGAATTGATGATGTTCTATTTAAACAGAAGGATAGTTTATGCAAAACAGTATATTTGGATTTTGCCAATTATATTAACCTTTACTTCATAGTTGGACAAACAGAGCAGATCTAGATATACCAACACATTTATGCTGTTTGATCAAGATTTACATTGTTTGCTTTCAGATTCATAGGCTTATTTCTAATCAAGAAGCAACCTGTGTATATCCAGATCAGATGGCACAAAATGAGTAGATCATGATATCCTATGGGGAGTTTAATGTTGATCTATCCATCCACTAAACAAATTATTCCGCACACAGACAATAATGATTTAATGTAACACAATTCCTGTTCCCTAGGTAACCACTCACCTTGCTTCTGCTATAGCAGCAGTATCATCCCCAGTGCAGACATCCCCGGTTATGAACCCTGAAAAAAAACTAAATGGTGCTTTAAATGTCCAAACCTTCTGAATGTCCTCATCCTGTACATGTTTATATAAGTTATACAATCATCTTATTTGATTTTCTGAATATTCAAATTAATACAGGTTTACTTGGATGTGTGAACAGTGTAGATCCAGATCAACAGGATCTAAATTGTTTACTTTTTGGTCACCTAATGGATCAAAAGCAAACAGTGTAGATCCTGGTCAGATGGCACTTGATGCGCTGGCTGATCTGGATCAGCACTGTTTGCACATGTGATAAAACCTGTATAATTATATGGTGTAAAGCATTAATTAAATTAAAAGTTACAGAACTTTTAGTCTTCCATTGCCTCTTAACAGTCAAGCTAAAATTGGTTAATAAATACACCACAAGATTCAAAAAGTTTTTATTAAAAATCACTAGATAGGTGTTCAGTTGATCACTTGTGTCGCCCTCATGTGCTATGTCAGAATAAAAATGCAAGTACAAAAAAGGGGCATTACTCCACCAAATGTAACCTTGACCTAAAGGATTTGGCATCATCATGAGTTACCTTGACCTAAAGAATTTGGCATCATCATGAGTGTGTTGTCATAAGCAATATAATTTTAAAGTTTCATGTGAATAAAAATTGAGAAATGGCAAAGTTATAGCCAACAAAGTTTTTGTTTCAAAATCCAAGTACAAAATGGGGCTTAACTCCATCAAATGTGACCTTGACGTAAAGAATTTGTCATAATCACAAGAGTGTTGTCATAAACAAATATCATTTGAACGTTTCATGAAGAAATATTAAGAAATGGCACAGTTATGGCAAACGTTAAATTTTTTGTGACGGACAGACAGATGGACAAAGCGATCTCTATGTATCGCCTCTACTTTGAATGGGCGACACAAAAATGTAGACCCAGTTTTTAATTATTGGGTTTAACAATTGGGCTCCAGAGTTCTTCCAAACACTGAACATTTAAATTGAACATGATCAGGTCTGAAGATATAAAACTGTCATGAAGTGAAAAGATATAAAGAAACTTACCAGTATTTGCTGTACATGTTATGTTAGGTTTGCAGACTGTGATAAAGTGTGGCCTAAGTCTACCAATGCTATATTTGGCAATATCTGTAGTTAACTGTGTGACTGCAGCTCCGAAGAAAAAAGGAATCAGTAACTTGTAGCAAGTGGCCATGTATGAAAACAGTCTTTTGTTGACAGCTCTTGCACGAATCCCTTCAATGATCAAAATCTAAAAGGAAAACAACAACATTACTGATCTGACATTGAAAAACAAACCTTGGGTCATGTCTTAATTCTTTACTTCAAAGATATGGCATACATCCTATGGATGACCAGTGTAGATCCAGATCAGCCTACATATCAATACAGACTAATCAGGATGTACACCTTGCTTTTAGATCCATTAGATTTAATCTGACTGAGAAGCGACATGGAAATAATTCAAATAACATTATAACATACCTGCTGCTGAGAAATTTGAGAACAAATGTTTAAGTTTAAACTCAAATACATGGGTTTCTACTCAAACATTAAGTTTCAAACAGTTTTATTAGTAATCATTAGTCAGGATATACAGATAACAATTTTTCAAAACTGCTTTTAAAACAACTAATAAAATATAATAAACTGTGCGACAGCAGCAGTATTTACTAGCAATACATGTACTGCATGAAAACAGCAATACTTACACTAAGTGAAGGCAAAACAATACCAACAAAACCAGCTACCCATGTTGGTATTGTGTTAGATTTGTATGGATGCATAAGACTTTCATCATCACAGAAAAATCCTCGCTCGTAGCCTTTTGCAGCTGCAAACAGTATCAGAACGGGCACACCAACTGAAATCACATCAAAACAGTACAGTTAGCCAGGCAGTAAGTAAGGCAGTTCCAGTTTTTAGTCTGTTCTGGCTCTACCATGGTGAAGAAGGACAAGGATAAACTCTATACTTCATTAATATCGCTTACACGTATATCACATTTGTGATCCAGGAGTCAGGACTCACTCTGCCATTAGCCATTTGCTAAAATTTTAGCAATTTGGCTTTACAAATCATGAATTGGCAACAGGATTTCTTAAAATATTAAAGTATTTTACAAAATATTTTGTATGTAACATGAAAATAACATTGACTTGGCTAAAAGAAATTTTCAGCCAGGGTAAGCCCTGTTTTTCCCAAGAACTATTTTGACAACACCTCTATAATCATAAATACTGATATTTGTATGGTCATTTATAATACTCTGAATAAACCCATCATTTCTTTCTTGTTTTATAAATTGGAACTGTAAAACGATTTCCTTCAACACTACATTTGTATCTAATTGGGCTATTTCCTCCCAAACATCTTACCACAGGCAATGGCAACAATGTCGACAAGTACTCGCACGACGGCTTTCTTCTGGTTTCCTTCCATCCTAATGGTTCTGGTGTCAAATTAGCAGATGAGACGAACTTCTCGTATCCTCTTGCGACTTGACAATCAAACTCTAAAGTTATCAGTCAACCGGTTCATATTCAATAGTTAATTAAAACTTTCGCTAGTTTGGACATAGGTAGGGCAAGTTAGTTCGGCAATTACTAATTTAAGTATCCTGTTGCAAAATAATAAACTTGACACTTCCATGTAAGGGGAGGTCACTCCCATTAAAGAATCGGCAATGGTATAAAACCACTAAATGTTTGAAAATGGAGACTACTAACCAAACGTCAACTATAAAATGATGCGTCTATAAATAAAGCTCTTGAATTTATTTGATCAAACAGCTATCGTAGAATTACATTTAAATGTGATTATAATCAGATTTTTGGTCATTTTTTAAAACTTTAACTTGGTCCTGTTTCAAACCTTTTTAACCACAAATAGATGTATGACGAAAAACACAAGGTTAATACGATGCGCGCAGACCAACTCATTATTAAAGGTGTAAACTCACTCTTTTTCATCACATACATATGGCCGACAATTTCAAAATCAGTAATGTGTATATCGCAGGTGTACCGATATGCCTAGGCCAGGTCACTTCATTAGGCTAACGGTTAATAAATGAGTAACGCTCACACCTCTGGTATCCGAGGATGTAATCAGATGAAAGATCTGACTTTGAAACAAAACCCATTCTGGTCCATTTATTCTTGATAAATTTCAGTTTTATAGGGAAAAATCTAAAATTGTCATCACCGCAAAAGTCATTACCACAACAAAGTTATTGCGATGATATTTGGGTTTATAATAAATTTTATTATTTTCCAATGTATTCTCCAAACACTGCAGATCATATTTTGCAACATGTTAGGATTGTGTTGATTGGTTAGAAAGTTTTGAGGTCTAGAATCTATCCACTAATTTCATAAACTATCATTCAATTAACAATTCTATCTGGATTTTCTTTAACTATGAAGAATTGTAAGAAACACTTATTTCGAGGTAAAATGATGGCTTATTTCTTGTTTCAAAAAGTATATATATAAAGATACGATTAATGTGGTTTTCAATAAACTCAAACATGGTTTGCTGCTGCGGCAATGACATATATGTGCAAATATTATAACGTTTCCTTCGTACCACCGAAGCTTAAAACTTCATGAAAAAGTTGTTAGTTTATGACATTTTGCTTTTACCATTTTTTAATAAAAAATTATAATCGACTTCGAACAAATCTTTGTTGTTTTTTTAATTACGTAAAAGTATGGGCATTTCTTAAATAAGTATGCTTCTATAAAACAAGCAACAGATTCAAAATTTTAATCAAATTTATTCTTTAAGTACATAAGTACATGCCAAGTTTCTAGAGTGATCAAGAGTCTAGATCTAGAGTGAATTTTGAAAGATTCATTGAATTTAACATGTTGTGACCTAAAATGTACTCTGTTGTGTTTTAGAAGAATTATATGTGTTCATATGAGAAAACATATTTTTAAAATTGCGTTTGACAATGACTTCAACTGTATGTTTCATCATTTCTGACCTGTCATCGAAAATCAGATGAATCAGGCAAAATACTGACAATACTTGACTTGTAAAATAATCAAATACGACATGTTTGAACGTATGTTATATAATAAATCAGCGAAAAATAAGATATAACAATATAAGAGAATAAGAACAAACGGAATATTTATGTACGTTGTCAAGATTGCAGAAAAAGCATAAAGCGTCACTGTCATTAAACACGCGCTTTTGTGTACCGAAATGTATATTATTTTATTATAGTTTTATGTCAGTTATATTATTTGGTTGCAATCACTGTATTGTAGAATCTATTTAACCACCGTTTTAGATTGAGCTGCGAGTGTCATTTAAGCACTCTTACTAGAGTCTGTAATACATGTGTTTGATATTGCAAAAAAAACATGAGCTATGACTGAACTAAAACTCGTAGAAAAATAAAAGTTCACTCAGCAAAGTGAAGTTTGAACCGTAAAAAGATAGAAAGGATATATTTAAGGGCTATGTGCATTTGAGGACTTTCAGAGGTCCCTAAACTCGCTTTGACTTATCAGTTGGCGGTGATGCTATGTTACTGAGGTGGTTTCACTTAATTAAACTGCACTTGAAACGAACTAGGTCACTAGTCTGCGTTGTTCTTATCTCGGCCGAAAACATGACGAATTCCCATGCTGGAACAGATATTATCTGAAGTCACCACGTCCTGTTCATACCATCGTTTCTGTCCACGGAGAACGGCCAATAGCCAACATGAAATTTGTAATTTTGTTACTGTGCATTGCTTGTGCATATGCAACTAACTCTTACTTTACAGGTAAGTCTCTTTTTAATTAAGATTATTATAAACTCCGTTGAAATTGTTTAAGGGTCTCGAACTATTGTTGTGTTGTGTTTTTGTTTTATTTTTTTTTCTTTTCAAAACTGAAAGTTCATTCATTTGGAAAGTATTAGATACGGTTATTAATAGTTCATAAAGTACGATTAAGCAAGTACTGTCTTGCGTTGATGATGGTCAGGAGCACCGAGTTTGCGTATGCCAAGTCCATGTACAACATGTCGTGCCCCATGTTTGCGATGTGACTCAATACTGTTATAATAGGAATGTGAACATTTTTCAGGAGTATGCCCTGACAATCATGCCAATGGCGACAGATGGAACCCACCTAACACATGCACGGAGTGTTACTGCGATCATAATGGATACGGATGTCAAGGGTTAGTGTTTTAGCCTGAAGGTTATAAAACTTAGATTGGAAACCAATCTCAAATCTCAAGCATCTGATTGGCTGACATGGCGACTGGTCGCCCTTTCAGCCAATCAAGGCTTGAGATTTGAGACTGGTTTCAATTCTCAGTTTTATAATCTTGGGACTTAGTAACAATTAATGAGCGGTAATTTAAAATGAAACCCATGCTTGACTAAATTCTCAAATTTCCCCCAACGCAAACAAGTTATTTCTTTGGAGATGATATCCTTGGTCCGTTCCACACATCTTTATGAAACGGACTCTCAGATACATTCTTTGCGGACCACATAAAAACGAATTATGAGTGCTGGCGATTCGGGTGTCCGTCGTAAGTGATACTGAACTCACGATAATGTATCCGTGGTAAAACTTGTGCTCACGATGATGTGTCCGTGGTAATACTGATAATGTGCTCACGATGATGTGTCCGTGGTAAAACTAGTAAAGTGCGCACGACGATGTGTCCGTGGTAAAACTAGTAAAGTGCTCACGATGATGTGTCTGTGGTTAAACTTGTGCTCACGATGATGTGTCTGTGTTTTAACTTGTAATGTGCTCACGACGATGTGTCTGTGGCAAAACTTGTGCTCACAATGATGGGTCTGTGGTAAAACAAGTAAAGTGCTGATGATGATGTGTCCGTGGTAAAACTTGTAATGTGCTCACTATGATGTGTCTGCGGTTAAACTTGTGCTCACGATGATGAGTCCGTGGTAAAACTAGTCAAGTGCTCAAAACTGAAACTGAAACTGTTTAATTTGATTAAACGCCTAGTTTTACACATTATATTCACTGGCGTTGTACATAAGATAAATATTAAGAAATGAAAAATATACAATGTTTTACACACAGTAACACAGTTTTACAGATGTTTAACGTATTCAACTGATCAGCACATGAGTCACTTAAAAACAAGATTCAAAATTTCTGAAGAACAGCGTTTTAAGATTTTTCTTGAAGGTGTCTACAGAATTACAATTTCTCAATTCTATAAGTAATTTATTCCATAATTTTGGACCCACTGTTTTAAAACTCCTGTCACCAAATGTTTTGCGTTTGTTGAATGGTACATCATAACAGCCTGTAACATAGTCTGATGATCTTAACCTGCGTCTTGGTACCTGTTCGGATAATAGTTCAGTTAAATAAACTGGGGCTTTTCGCTTTGAACAATTGTACATGACAGTTAAAATCTTAAATTCAATTCTGGCTTTGATTGGAAGCCAATGAAGTTGAAACAATGCTTGTTTTGAACTATTATACTTGCCAAGTTTTAAGACAAGTTTTGCACACATATTCTGTATCCTTTGCTTTGTTTGAATATCAAATTTAGGAATACCAAACAGAATTGCATTACAATAATCCAGATGGCAAATAACAAGTGACAGTACTAGAATTTCAGTAGCATCTTTAGTAAGGTATTTTCTGATGTTTTTGATACCGAGAAAATGAAACATTGCAGTCTGACATTTGCGCTTGATATGATCTTTAAAGGTGAGTTTTTCATCCAAGAATGCCCCCAGATACCTGATGCAGTTTACAGACTTAATATTGTCTCCAGCAATGTTTATATCTGCAACAGAACATTTTTCAAGTTGCTCTCTACTACCATAATAAAACTCGGTTTTCGAAGAATTCATTTTAAGTTTATTCTGCTTCATCCATTCATCTATATTTGATGCACAACTTTCCAGTTCTCGTTTTCTGTTGATGTCGGTTGAAACTTTTTGTTAGCAATGTGATCATGATGATGTGTCCGTGGTAATACCGATAATGTGCTCACAATGATGTGTCAGTGGTAAAACTTGTAACGTGCTCACGATGATGTATCCTTGTTCAAACTGGTAATGTGCTCACAATGATGTATCGGCATCAGTAGAAACCAGTACTTCTAACATTGCACAGCATTTGAACGCGGAAAAACGATTTCACATATAACCCAGATGATATACTTCAAAAGAAATACAAATCTCAAAGCTAGTCAGTGCCCAAGATCATAAAACTAAATCTGGAGATCAGTCTCAAATCATTTCAGCCAATCAGATCCTTGAGATTTGAGACTGATCTCAAAACTTAGTTTTATGATCGTGGGCCCTGGCATTTTTGTAACTGTAACCTGAAAATTCATCATTCATTGAACTGATAGTTTGTGTTATTCTGTAATCTACCATTTCAATACTATTCAAATTTATTTTCTATACAATACGTTTATTACCAGGTGTGACAAGGTGACTCCAATCATTGGCTGTTATGAGGTTGCAGTGGACAAGACCCTCAACTATCCGGAATGCTGTCCTAGACTCGAGTGCCCACCTTTCATTCCACCAGACAACTAAACATATTACATTGCATTAACATCTGTCTTAATATTCTCATATGTTCAGTGTATCATCTTGTATTCTAAATAAATTGTAAAACTTGTTCATTTTATTATATTATTCTGTGATATGACGATTTTACGAACCAGCAGGACTGTTATGCACTCCCGCAATTTGTAATGCATTGGTTCCTGTATAAATAAATAAATAAAAAAAAACTTTTGAAAGCGACCGACCACGACAAATATCAAAATATTGCAGGATCGGTTCTTTTGAGCTTGTTCAAAAGATGCTGGACTATTCGAAACATACAGTCCTCGTTTTTAAATGCTATTTTGAAGAAATGTTTTGTTTCGTATACATGGAACGATCGGGATCATACAGCAACCACTTTGTCCTTCCGTACGTACGTAATACTTTTTTGGGAGGGTATAATTAGAAGTTCTGTAGAAACGTGATAGGATTAGTGCTACGAGAAGCTGAGTAGTACACATAATTAATAACTTATACGTTTAGTAATCGCATTTGTTTACTAGGATATGATCACTATCGAAAACATAAATCTACCGTTACTGGCTTTAGTATTTGCAGGATCGTTCCAAACTACACATATCTCAAGTGATCTCCCCTCGATTGTGTTTACCTAAAACATTGAACATAGATTAAACCTGAACATTTTCGAAGATTTTGTTTCAACAAATAGAGCGCCCTATAGGCTGTCTAGCTAATGTTTTGTGCGAATTTTAATTGTGAAAATCATGAAAGTGATGCCAAATGTGTTTTTATGAAGTAACATGGGAGATAGTACGCGAAATCCTGGAAGGATTACAAATAAACACAGACATCGACAAAACATTTTATTACAGACACTGTGTTATTTCCGAAAGGTCAGGAAGAGTTTTGAAACTGCTTCAACTGTATCCCAAAAATTGCATGTGTGCAGTCATTGTTTGCATAAATCATAAATGTGCAATCAACTTTACTTTAAAAGTATGGCATATTTTGCATTTGATTATTTGTATAAACCAGCTGCATGAACAGATCTACATTCTCTGGTCAAACCGTCTGCTTTGTAGCAACCTTCCTCTATGTAGTAACACTTTGGATAATATACGGTTATAACAACACTCACTAGGGTTGCTATAGCGTTTTTCTCATTAACTGTGCCGTATTCAATCCTTTTAATATCTTCAGATGGTATGTCAGGAATTTCACTTTCTGCAAACTCTTTTTAACTAAAACCTTTTTCTGAAGTTCTATCCCACGCAGCACGATTGCGTCGTGAATTGTGCTTCCGGTAACAGCTGCATTTACTCCTTATATCAAACCAGAGCTTAGTTCTTTGTCTGACAAAATGACTTTCAGTTGCGAAGGGTGCATACTCCTGATTAATTCGAACCATGTTTTTTTTGACGTGAGTAGTCGACTAAATGTCCTTTTGGTACAGGAGAAATAGATCTATTCAACACATTTATAAGTGAACATTTTCTAACGCACTGCGCATATAGTCCTTTAATTGATGTAGTGAAGCATGCAGAGCACATACATATTTGGATTCACTCCACTTTTCCCCGCCGAGAGAAATGAACTTTTTTCAAACCGTACTCTTGCCTTGAGACGGGTTCCCTCGCCTCTCAAATACGTTCTCCGTGTATCAAACAACAATTCTGCATACTCTTAACGATGAATTCTTTTCATCACCAAAAACAAAGAAGGTGTAACTTCAAAGCTGATTTAAATTTTAGCAGCTTGGACCTTGTCATTGTTTAAATAAACACTTTGCATATTTTGTTGATTAGGTGTGAAACCCTAATGCAGTAGCTAATTTGCTCTTAAAGATTAAGTTAAGGGTTTCACCTTTTGTAACATACTTTTCTATTGGTTAAAATAATAATTACTTTTATAATTTCATTGGTTACTTAAGGAATGATTCTTATTTTGGTGCGGTTCATGCAGATTGGACGTGCACGTGAGAGCTGGCAAATCCATAAAGCGCGCTAGCGCTTTATGGTAAATTTGCCAGCTCTCGCGTGCACGTCCAATCTGCATGAACCGCACCAAAATAAGAATCATTACTTATATTTACATTTTATTCATTTTTTTTCTTTAAATAAACTTAAGTCGAACGCTTTCAAAAATTATTATTAAGTGAAAAGCGGGATTAAAACGTGGGAGTTTTCAATAGTAACAGCCATGACGTTACTGACGTCATTACGGGTCATGCGGTTCATGCAAAATGAACCGAATTTTTTTAAACGAAGAAATCAATAGGAATGTAAATATAGACTTTTGGAAGAGTTTTAGATTAGAAACTTAAAAACATTATTTTAGAAGATATATTCAGTCTTGATTTGGTTTTCAAAGCATACAGTTGTGTTAAGCTTTGGAAGTGAACATTGAAATATGGTTTCATCTTTAAGTCTTTAAATTTTTAGCCGGCGGCTATATAGCCGCGGGCTAAAGAAACCGCAATTCGAAATCACAGACCTTTCAGCAGGTGCGCTCAAATGAAAAAGTCGAAGTACAGCTTCTGGTAGACGTCAGAAAAGAGTTCCAAAAGCAATCATAGAAAATCAGTTGTTAACGATCATTTAAATTGATTGCTTTTAAAGAATAATCAGTAAAACTCTTACTCAATGAAAGCAACGAAGGCGTACTGATAATATCGATATATATAATCAAATAAACTGCGTATGTGTAATACAATCAAAATGACGTAATATGGCGGGTGAATAGAATTACCGAAAACTACTCCAAAACACCGACTTAGACCAACATAACCGAAAACACCGAAAAAGACAGAAAAGTGTACCCAAAAACATTATTTTTGTACCCAATACCACTTTTAAAATAAATAGCATTTATGTTTAAATTCAATTTTTAATCATATTCGGTCCCTTTTTCGGTCTTATTCGGTTATTTGGTTGTTTTCGGTGATTCTATGCACCGTCAAATGGCAATATTCTGAACGCATATTCTGAACGCAGACACATTGCAAAAATGTTGAAGTGTTTCAGTATTTTGAGGGATGTATTTTTGATTTATTCAAAATATATAACGTGTCGACAGTTTTACGTTTTGTTACGCAACACGTATGGGGTTTAGCCCAAACTACACACACTTCCAGTGATCTCCCGTCAATTGTGTTTACCTAAACATTAAACATTTTCGAAGATTTTGTTTCAACAAATAGAGCGCTCTATGGGCTGTCTAGCTAATGTTTTGTGCGAATTTTAATTGTGAAAATCATGAAAATGATGCCAAATGTGTTTTTTTCGGAAGTGGAATTAACATGACTCCGCGAAATCCTGGAAAGATTACAAAATTTAAACACAAACATCGACAAAAATTTATTACAGACACTGTGTTATTTCCGAAAGGTCAGGAAGAGTTTTGAAACTGTTTCAACTGTATTCCAAAAATTGCATGAGAGCAGTCATTGTATGCATAAATGTGCAATCAACTTTACTTTAAAAGTTTGGCATATTTTGCATTTGATGATTTGTATGATCAACCAGCTGCATGAACACACATCTGAATATTGTTTACATTTTCTGGTGAGGATGTAAAGATACACACTTCAACTTCAACATGTTCAAGCACTTTGGTAAACAAAGTTCCGTATCACACCAGCAATTACACCATCCAGATTTACAGGTCTTTACAAGGTAAATAGTTTTATTTGTTTGCAAGAATAGCTGAAATTAGCTTCCTAAGCTTCAATGATATGCAGACAATATGGCCGGGTGATTTGGCCCAGATTAATGAACTAAACAGATGGGACATGCAGACTATAAGGCCTGCAGTCAGAGACAAACGGCCAAGCTTTAAGACCGCCCAGATATATTTAGTAGGTCCCAGATATGAACTCAAATAATGCAGCACCTTCAATTTTGGAAAAGCTTTTGTTGCTCAAAATTGTTGAAATTTATTTGATTTATCAATACTACCACATAGCCTAGGGAAACCAGTATTTTTAATGTTAAAATTACCTAGTTTTCCCAAGGTATCCAAAAAAACAATCTCACTTTTTTAAGACAAATTTATATCAGTGTAGAATAAACTTGCAAATTAACCACTGACTTGATTTCCCACCTCAGGGGTTTCAATTATCAATAGATCTGTATGCAGATTCTTGCATTTTGACGTAAGCAAATAAGTTTTTTCCCACATTTGATCCCACCATATTCTGAGCTTGGGAAAAAACATATTTAAAATAAAATATAATTCTTATCCAGGGTTCCTCTATGTGCTAAATCTGAAAAGTCATTTTCACCTCATTTTAGTGGATTCACCATCAGCCAAAAGTAAAGGGTTAAAATGCAATAGACATGTGCACAATATTAATCACTATTATTGCAAAAATTGACCACTTATTTAAATTCTCCAACATCAAAATGACCCCAAACTCAAAATGGTGGGGGTGTTAAATTTGAAAAAAAAATATGCTTGCATCAAAATGCAAGAATCTGCATCTAATGTCCCTGAATTATATCTTCTTATAAATTTTTTATTTAGTTAAATTAATATGGCATATAAAGTGTTAATATTTCTGACTAGCAATATATTATCGCATTGACTTAGTTAGTAACTGAAATAGCTTTATGAAGTAGAGTAATTTCTGAAATAGATTTTAGTTGAAGATGATAATATTCATTAAGAAAGATTGTTCATTCTAAAGGGCATAACAAAAACTGATTGATATACAGCCCCTTTCTGCCACATACAATGAATATGCCTTTATCACATGTGCATCTAGTGTAGATCCGGATCAGACTAAATATTTGTGTCATCTGATCAGGACCTACACTGGTCACATCTTGTTTAGAAATAACCTTATGAATCTTAAATTGAACAGTGCAGATCCTGATCAAACAGCACAGAGATGCAGGGTGATCTAATTCTACACTGCCCATGCCATAAACTTAAGGTTCATATTAATTGGAGTTAAGCTGTTAAGGGTTAAAGTTAGAAATGAATTTTCTGTGCAAAACACAAGTATTCCATGTTTTATGTCTAATTTTTCCATGTTAGTAGACATAAATTATTATGCATAAGTATAAAGGGGCCTACATGAATACAGCTTTTATTCCTTGTTTGACAAGGTTAGACCATATCAACTTGAATATCAGTGGAGGCTGGTCAGTGAAGTCTGTTCATGTTTAGATCTTTTAGATACATGTACTTTCTGATCAAGCAGGGATTTCAGTTGCTTTTGAAAACCAGGTGTCATTTGACCCCTGATGAGATTTTCAATGGGTCAAAACCAGATCTTCACAAGTCATATCTTGTATTAAGTGATACTTACACATGTATTACTTAAAATTAATTTGCAAGACTTAATTAAGTGCTAACTTCATATTAAAAATGCAATTTCCTAAATACTTATCCTCATTATTGCAAAAATAAATCACTTTTTAAAAGTTTTTGTGCATCAAAATTACCTCAAGCTCAAAATTAGTTGGGGTCAAAAGTGGAAAAAAAAATCAAATTTGTTTGCATTAAGATGCAAGAATCTGAATCAATTGAAATCACTGGATCAAGAATTAAAGTGTGTGGATTCAGATAAGATGGATGCCTCACAGGGCATGGTGGCAGGGGTTTAAGAGTTTATGAAGGTTTGTGGGGAAATCTTTTCTTAAAAGAACCTAGAAGCTTGATTTGTTTCTTTTATCCCTGTCATCGTGTTCTTGCTGTTTTTACTCCAGGTGCTCTGGTCTCGGTAAGATCATTGAGTACCCCGCCCTTTGGCTTTGCAATGGTATTAAATTCTTATGTTTATATGTTTGTATGCTTTTGCATGCAACATTGTTGAGCTGATGGGTGGGTTGGAGTTATTTCACCAAGACAATTTGTACTTGTTTTGTGATACAAGAATCTGTTGGGGCAAGTGTGAGGTTGGTGCACCCTAGAACCTGGTTTAAACCCCCAGTGGCATTTTGTTTTGCCACTGACCGTTCCAAGGCGGTAACCCCTCTGGTTCTCACTTTCGTTATTTGTTTGTGGCGTCCATTATGAAACTGATTATTGTAATACCATGCTCTCTTTTCCTCTCTACTTTTTGGCTGTGTGGGGAGGCTGTGTTTGCTGGATGTGGCCATTCCTGATATGCATATTTCATTTTTTTTCACATGCATTAAAAAAGTCTAGAGTTCACAGTAAACAGTGGGGGGAAGAGTGTCTGTTAAGGGCTGTGCTAATGAAATGAATATAAAGAGCCCCTTTATCTAATTTATTAGGTTGGAAACCATTAAAATATGATTACATTAACATAATGCTGACTACCTGTGACACATTGTTATACATAAAACCAAGATCAAATAGCCTTTCACAGGGTCCCTGACTCCCTGTGTAATTACTTTGAAAGTGGAAATAATAAAGAGAAAAACAAAGAAAAGAAATAAGTTATAATAATATAAGAAATACATATAATTTTGCTAACCCAACAATTTTCATACTTTAATTGACACAAAACATTTGTTGTGCCTCTTTCATTTACTAAATGAAATATAAGGCATTGGCATTGCCCTAAGTTGTGATATATTGCTATAAAGAATGGATATAAAATTATATTACCGTTGTCAAGTTCAACTACTGTTTAGCATCCTGACATGCACTCCACTGTTTGGAATGAACTAAAATTGGTACTTGTGTAAATATTGAGTTGCATTACAACCATGGCTAGGCATTCTAGACAGTGATGCATTTGAATCTGATATTGCTTGATCAAACATGACCTGTAATATTTTGTATTTGTCCAGTTCGATTGCTTTAAATGTTCCTTTTTTTCATTTATTTCATTAGTTCTCCTAAAATTACTTTTTAGCTCATCTGTCAAATAGTGACAGGGTGAACTTTTGTAATCACCTTTTGTCCTGCGTCAATTCACAATTGTTGTCAGTCCTCTAGCTGCTTAATTTTTATCAGATCTTCTTCAAACTTGGTCAGAATGTTTATCTCAATGATATCTAGGTCGGATTAAAAACTGGGTCATGTGACCTTAAAAACTAGGTCACTAGGTCAAATTATAGAAAAACCTTGTCTGCAGTCGAGAGGTCTTAATTTTGGTCAGATCTTCTTCAAGCTTGGTCAAAATGTTTAAATCTCAATGATATCTAGGTCAATTTCGCAACTGGGTTATGCGATCTTGAAAACTAGATCACTAGGTCAAGTTATAAGAAAAGCTTGTCTGCACTCGAGTGGTCTTAATTTTGGTCTGATATTCACTTCCATTATATATAACATCTTAGTTCCTTTCTTGAAATTGCAATCTTGCATTATGGGTTCCGGAGTTAAGTGCCAAAATAAACTATTTAGACCCTGTATGCACAAAAGCAGCTTCATTTTTGATTTGCATTTAATCAGACTTGTACAATAATTGAGTTACTATAAGATCTTGGTTCCTTTCTTGAACCGGCTAGATTCCATAAGGGATTCCAGAGTTATGGCCATTGAAAGAGCCAAAGAAAGCTATTATGGCAATTGCATTCGCATCCACTGACTCTTGAGCAGTTGTTGACAGGTGAGCGACATAGGGTCCTATGGACCATCTTGTTAAATATTTTGACCAGTTTTATTATGAGTGGTTTGTGCATTTTTGCAAGCAAATAACATATGTTTTCCATAGGAGTTTCTTCATTCTGTTCAGATATTATATATTTACAATGGCTGGAATAAAACTGGAAGTCCTGTTAACATTGCACATCATGGGGTTGTTTTATTTTGATTATGTTTACGATCCGCCGGCTTCCAGCACTTTCAGTGCTTTGATTCAAGTATATAGTGTTGGAACCTAATCTGTGAACTCTGAACTAAATTGTTTTATTGCTATTATGAAGATTATGCTTATTTGAAAGTGTTTTAATAGAAAGTGATTTGGATAAATCAGGGACCGACAAATCCTCTGCCCAGTGCCCGCGGGCAACCAGGTTT
Organism: Corbicula japonica; assembly: GCA_038501625.1. Classification (NCBI taxonomy): domain Eukaryota; kingdom Metazoa; phylum Mollusca; class Bivalvia; order Venerida; family Cyrenidae; genus Corbicula; species Corbicula japonica. The sequence continues at coordinate 9,210,562 of JAZAYU010000011.1, read as the reverse complement.
GATTTGCCGGGCAAGTAAAATTTTAAAGAGCTAGTCCGCCGGACCACCATAAAAATCCGTAATTTGTTGCCCGGGTGGTAATTATATTAAGTCGCCAAATAAACAAAAATCAATAGACAGCAATAACGACTTTCGCTTATCATCAGATTATCGATGAACCGTATGAATCAGCACCGCCTACCTGTATAACAATCGTCCAATCAACGCTAATCCTAGATAAATTTACACTGTAGAACACGCCTATATTTCACAACAATCGGTACCATCTTTATCGCGAGATATTTTGATTCTCGCGAGATAATGCGACAGCGTGATAACACAAACAGTTACTGTCAAAACTGTCAAAATTGTGTCTGACAATTAAAAAGGTGTATATTTAGCCGTTTGTAGCCGCTTAATGTTTGACGAGAAGTGATTAGGTAATTTGATTGCTAATGATTGAATCAATTAGTTCACAGTCGTTACTTTAATCGAGTTATTCCAACTATACATCTTACAGTACAGACTAATCCGTTTATTCTACGGAAAATTCCTCAGTAGAATTTTAAAATAATGTTTTAATTTATTGATGTATGTGCTTTACTGTGTTCAGTAATTAGGATTAGATTTTAGAATGGGTCATTTCGGATACGCCGGCAAATATTAGTTTTGCGATACATGTTGTCTAAAGTAAAAAGGGAGATAATTAGTTTGATTATTAAATTAACTAAAATAAAAAAAACTCCACAAATTAATTCGTTTGCGCTAAAATATTACTAAATAAATATGATATGAACAAAAGAGATGAAAAACAGCAAACATTTTTACAGATTTGTAGTCCACTTTTGTAAACTTAAAAATCGTATATATACTATCTTATCAATATATCATGTTAATGTAAATCATATATCACAAGAACAGAAACATGATAGTGTGTGTTTTCTGGGCTATATTTCTAGTAAAAAAAACACACACACTAAAAACTTATATATTCAAACTTGTTGCATTTTAGACGGAAATTGAGCTGAGCTCATTTTATAATCAGAATAAATTTGCATTGATTTATATAATGTTTTATTTTGAAATAGAATGCATTGATGTTTAAGGCAGGTGTGTGCATTTTGTTTGTAATACAGGATGTACTGTTATTGCTTAACAAACTGTTTTTTACGACTGACAATTTTACGCGATTTTCCGGGCTACCAGATAAAAATTCTACTTGCCCAGTGGGCAACAAGAAAATTTAGGAATTTGTCGGTCCCTGATAAATGAAACTAATTAAATGTCATCAAACATAGAACTGTGTTGGAAGTTTACTATTTACACTCTGCTTATACTAATCTGAGTTAAAGCAGGGATTTGTTGGAACCGATTTCGGGCAACAAATTGACATTGGGGCTAAGCCTAATTCCCCTCGATCCAGCTGCTGCTTCCCAACCGGTACCAGCTGACTCTACCGAAAGCCCCAAGTCCCTGTGGTTCCCTAAACAAAAGGGAACAACAACAAAGGGACAAAAGTGCACACACACGCCGAAACGGTCCCAAGTGGTGGATGAATTCGTGGTAACGTACCAGCAGTAACAGATAGTAATCTTCATTGGCAGTATGTGGACTTTCTGATACATTATCAGACTCATGGAGCAACATCATGATGCCAGGTGCAAAATGGGACTTTACTGAGGAACTGATGATCTTGTATGCAGGAACCACAGAGGAACAGAAGATCCAGAGATCCAACCAGGCCAGCAGTGAGGGCACAATACAGAACTGGGGAGAGGAACAGATGCTGATAAGACCACAGTACCAAAAGAGTTTGGTGAGTGCAATCTTTCATGTGCATGCCTCTCATATACCTGTTTATTTGTGACCATATCATACTGTCTGTGGCCAAATACTTAGAGCTTTGGGTGCATGAGACAAAGGTTAAAAGAAAACCAAGGTTTAATGTAAATTAAGGGTACAAAAAGTATAGATATACATGTAAAATTGAAAAAAAAGCAACATATGCATATCAGGAATCGCCACACTCAAAAAACACAGCCTCCTCACGCAGCGAAAAAGAAGAGAGGAAGAGAGAGAGAGAGAGAGAGCGCATGTTTTATATATGTATGTCAATTCAAATAGGACGCCACAAACAATTAATAAACAAGAGAACCTTTGGGGATACCGCATTGGAACGGTCAGTGGCAAAACAAATTGCCACTGGGGGTTTAAACCAGGTTCTAGGGTGCACCAACCTCACACTTGCCCCAACAGGTTCTCGTATCACAAAACAAGTACAAATTGTCTTGGTGAAATAACTCCAACCATGAAGATATAAAGATTGTCTGATATTATCTTATTAAAAGTGTGCTTATTTACTTTACATATAGGAATTGATATTGCTTTATAGTCTTAGTTATTGTTGATTTGTGTGCTGTTGATATTTTAAGTGGATTTGTTCACAATTTTTGTTAAACAATTAATTTCTGAAAAATGGCTCCCAGAAAACAAACTGGATATTGTTCAAAGGAAAACTGTAAGGTTAATAGTGCTAATGTCAAAACAAAAGGCTTGATTATGGATGTAGGCTTTAGGCTAAATCTTCAAAACAATTACATAAATATTGAAATTGGTAAACATTCTGTGAAGTGTCTTCTGGATTCTGGAGCAGATATCAGTGCTATGTCCAAATATCTACTGGATGAAGTGGCACCGGATGCCAAAATACGCCGAAGTCATCTTCAGCAAATTGTGGGTGTATGTGGAGAGAGACATCGAGTGCTAGGACAGGCTGACTTAACATTTAAATGCAATGGTGTTACTTTGACGCATAATTTCCACATTTTTGAACATTTACACTCAAAAATTCTTGTCGGATTGGATTTTCTGAAAAGGTACAAAGTTCAAGTAAACTTCAGTGATATAGAAATGACAATGCCGGATTTACCCCTTCATTTCAAACAATCAAAGTGCCAACAACTAGCAGTATTTCTACTCATACATCTTTCGCCAAGTCAGTAGAAGAGACAATTATTCCGCCACATAGCGAAACACTGGTACCAGTCAGAACAGACATGCCGTCAGAATCCATAGTGCTACTAGAACCTAATAAGACTCTCATTGACAGAAATATAGCCGGAGGCAGAACTGTGATACAAATTGAAAATTCTAGAGGTGTTTATAGAATGATTAACCCTACTAGTGCTCCAGTATTTATTTAAAAAAAAAAGCAACATATGCATATCAGGAATCGCCACACTCAAAAAACACAGCCTCCCCACGCAGCGAAAAAGAAGAGAGGAAGATAGAGAGAGCGCATGTTTTATATATGTATGTCAATTCAAATAGGACGCCACAAACAATTAATAAACAAGAGAACCTTTGGGGATACCGCCTTGGAACGGTCAGTGGCAAAACAAATTGCCACTGGGGGTTTAAACCAGGTTCTAGGGTGCACCAACCTCACACTTGCCCCAACAGGTTCTCGTATCACAAAACAAGTACAAATTGTCTTGGTGAAATAACTCCAACCCACCCATCAGCTCAACAATGTTGCATGCAAAAGCATACAAACATATAAACATAAGAATTTAATAGCATTGCAAAGCCAAAGGGCGGGTACTCAATGATCTTTCCGAGACCAGAGCACCTGGAGTAAAATCAGCAAGAACACGATGACAGGGATAAAAGAAACAAATCGAGCTTTTAGGTTCTTTTAAGAAAAGATTTCCCCATAAACTTTCATAAACTCTTACACCCCTGCCACTGGATCTGGCATTCCCAGACTTGGCTCGAGCACAACAAGAGTGCCCAGACTTCAGGTACATCTACGCCTATCTTGCCAAACACAAAGTCCCGAAAGATCCAGCCAAAGCCAGGACGGTTGTTGCGGAAGCCTATAACTACGAACTGGTTGACAATGTTCTTCAGCATTTCTACTCCAGACGTGGAAAGCAAGTGCCCAAAGAAGAACGATTGGTTAGGCAGATCGCGATTCCCAGAATCCTAAGGGACGAAGTGCTGAAGTCATACCATGACTGCATTGCAGGCGGTGGACACCAAGGTTTTGAAAGGACATATGCAGCTCTTCGAAACAAGTACTACTGGCCTTCTATGTATGAAAACATAAGACAGTACGTGAGAACTTGTGAAGTATGCCAGCAGTCCAAGCGTGCTTTCAACGCCAAGCCTCCTCCACTTCAGCCACAACCAGTAGATGACGTCTTCAGCTGATGGCAAATGGACATACTGAGTGGGTTACCAACTACGAAAGATAAGTACCAACACATCTTGCTTGTAGTTGATAGCTACTCAAAATGGGCAGAATGTTTCCCACTTCGAACACAATCATGTGAAGAGGTAGCATCAGTTCTTTTTCGGGAAATTATTGCTCGTTACGGTGCACCAAGGGTCCTACTTAGCGACAGAGGGAAGAATTTCATGTCGAATCTCGTCAAAGCCTTAGCTGAGTTGTTCAACATCAAGCGAACATACACTTCCAGTTACCATGCAATGACAAACGGACTTGTAGAATCCAAGAATTCCTACATACTCCAAGCGTTCAGAGCATACTGTAAGGATCAGCAAGACGACTGGCCAGATCTCCTTCCTGGAATACTGATGGCATACAGGTCAACACCTGCCACTCAGTCAACCGACTTTAGTCCTTTCTTTTTACTGTATGGTAGAGAAATGCGACTCCCTTTGGACACAGTGCTACAGCCGAAGGACCACTTGCCTCAAAGTTACAAGGTACATTTGAGTAGAATATTACAGAACCTTGAAAAATGTCGAAAAATAGCTGGGGAAAATATTCAAAAGGCTCAACAGAAGTACAAACATCAGTACGACAAATACTCCAAGCCGCCAGAGTATCGACCTGCACAGAGAGTATGGTTGTACTGCACCAAAGTACCACCAGGCAAGGCACCGAAGCTGCATCGGAAATGGGTTGGTCCATACTATATCACAATGTTGGGACCAAACTACACTTACCGACTCAGACATGTTAGGACCAACAAAGAAGTAAAATCTCTCGTGAATGCCATGAGGTTAAAGCCATACTTTGATCGTGAGAGTCGACCAACAAACCCACCACAAGAATATGAAGAGGATGAAAATGAGTTGGATCCTGAAGAGATCCCAGATCATACAGATGCAGTACAAGAACCAAACAATGTTCACAACAGACAAGATAATGCTAAACAGGAAGGCACACAACCGACACAAGCACAGAAACAAAGTGCCAAGAATAATAAAGATAATAGGAGGCAAAGACCCTAAGATGAAAATTTAAGGCAAGAAGCCAAACATAACAGAAATATGGATCCAGACAGAAGGGATCAGAACAATATAAGAGAAAGAGCCGAAGAAGGCAACAAGAATAATAATGATAGTACCAGAGCCAAGCAAAAGGCACAACAAACAAACAATGATGAAAAGGTACCAAAGAAAAATGTTGACAAAGGAAAATTTCCAAACAGGAACAGGAAAGAGAATTCCATGCTAACAAAGCAATGACTGGCAAGAAGAGAAAGAAACCACTTCAACACGGTCACAAATTCTTTGAGGAGGTTAAACAGGCTACAGTCAACTTAGCCTCCATACAGCAACAAGAACCATTGACAGAAAAACTTGTTGGCATGAGACTCATTGATGGCCGAGCATATTTTATAACGCAAATTGGTTCAAACAAGCAAATGCGAAATATTACAGCAGCTTATTCATTCGCGAGACATCTCATTCACACTCTTGAAGAAAAAATAGATGAAATGCTGCAGGAAGAGGAAATTCAAGAAATCAAATCTCGCAGACAAAATCATCAACCAGAACCTAAATGCCACACTTTCAATCTGACTATCTTTGCCAATGCCTTACACGAGTTAACAATAGATGACAATTTCAACCTTAAATTCTTAGTGGACTTTGAGAACTTTAATATTTCACCAGAATGGACTGATTTGGAAGACACACCTCCAGGACTGCTAAATGATCTTGTTAGGAAGCTCAAAAACCAGTACAAAAGATTTGTTGGTAGAACTTAAATTAAAAATCACATGTTAAGTTTAAAAAGAAATGTATTGTGTTGTTTCAATTGCATAGGTGGACTGATCTTGGATTTTGTAAAGGTAATTTTACCTTATTACGGTGTTTTAATAGTGCTATGATTGATTTGTAGGTTAACATGCAAGTCTCTCACCAATCCTTTACACTATCTGACATCAGCTAAAATTTTATACTCAAAAATATGTTACTTAATATGTTGAATATGTTAATATTATTAAGGGTTTTCATTTTCTTTGGAAAATTCCACCTTTGTATTGTACTTGTTAATGAAAATTTTACTCATTCTCATGTTAGAGAACTTGTGAGTAATGTGACAGCTGGGCCTTGTCCCTTAAATTGCTGTTGAACAGTGCAACTTGGAGAATGGACTTGATGTTAAGGTTGAAATATTTTTGTGTGTTTACTTGTCCTCACTGTCTCAGAGTCCCAAAGTAAACTAAAATTTTACAAATGGTCACATATACACAGGGATATGGTTGTCATGTACTAACAAGATTGTACTCAAAACTAACAAGAACAGCAGTGCAAGAGACCATAACCGTATTCAGTGTGTTTTAGTGATGTAATCTATGAAAGGGACTTCATTTAATTTTGGAATATATCAGTAAGAGTTGCAGCAAATTACAAAGTTGTGTTTCAGTGTAAAAATCAGCTGAATTAGTATAGTTTATTTCCAGCGAAATTAATGCTAGGTGTACATAAAACTTTAGAAATTTACATTGAAAAGGTTATTTGAGCATCAAAGATGAAAAACATAAATGACTGTGGAGCTAAAGCAAGTTTCATGCATGAACTGTAAATATTGTATCTATCTATTAATATAGACGATTCCCGGGAATGAATGAACATGTGTATAAATTAGTGAAATATTATGTAAATAATCAATTTGGAATATTTGATAAAACATTTTTGTCATTATGCATTTGTACATAAGAAAAATAGTAATACTTAAAAAAAAAACATTTGTATATAAATTTTACAAACAAAGTAGTTTAGTTCCGGACGAACTAATTAAACAAAGGGGGTATTTGCCACCGATGGTCAGTTTAACCCCAGGTTTTATTAAATAATAAAATTAATAAAATAATAAAATTTCAACTTTAAAGTTATAATAATGGATGTAAATTTTGTATTTTAGTAACAAAAGTCTGATTTAGACTATTTGTTTATTTTGTGCATTTCTATTATATTGACATATGCTACTTTAATTATTCTCAAGTTTGTCAGGATATGGCATGTGTTCTTTTCATCACCAAAAACAAAGAAGGTGTAACTTCAAAGCTGATTTAAATTTTAGCAGCTTGGACCTTAATTGTCATTGTTTAAATAAACATTTTGCATATTTTGTTGATTAGGTGTGAAACCCTAATGCAGTAGCTAATTTGCTCTTAAAGTTTAAGTTAAGGGTTTCACCTTTTGTAACATACTTTTCTATTGGTTAAATAATTACTTTTATAATTTCATTGGTTACAGACTTTTGGAAGAGTTTTAGATTAGAAACTTAAAAACATTATTTTAGAAGATATATTCAGTCTTGATTTGGTTTTCAAAGCATACAGTTGTGTTAAGCTTTGGAAGTGAACATTGAAATATGATTTCATCTTTAAGTCTTTAAATTTTCTAAGTATATAGTGTTGGAACCTAATCTGTGAACTCTGAACTAAATTGTTATATTGCTATTATGAAGATTATGCTTATTTTAGTGTTTTAATAGAAAGTGATTTGGATAAATGAAACTAATTAAATGTCATCAAACATAGAACTGTATTGGAAGTTTACTATTTACACTCTGCTTATACTAAACTGAGTTAAAGCAGGGATTTGTTGGAACCGATTTTGGGCAACAAATTGACATTGGGGCTAAAGCCTAATTCCCCTCGATCCAGCTGCTGCTTCCCAACCGGTACCAGCTGACTCTGCCGAAAGCCCGAAGTCCCTGTGGTTCCCTAAACAAAAGGGAACAACAACAAAGGGACCAAACAGTGACACACACGCCCGAAACGGTCTTGAGTTGCATTACAACCATGGCTAGGCATTCTAGACAGTTATGCATTTTGATCCTGATATTGCTTGATCAAACTTGGCCTATAATATTTTTGTATTTGTCCTGTTCGATTGCTTTTAATGTTCCTTTTTTCATTGATTTCAGTAGTTCTCCTAAAATTACTTTTTACTAGTTTTTAGCTCATCTGTCAAATAGTGACAGGGTGTACTTTTATAATCACCATTTGTCCCGCGTCCATTCACAATAATCGTCAGCACTCTAGCTGCTAAATTTTTATCCGATCTTCTTCAACTTGGTCAGAATGTTTATCTGAATGATATCTAGGTCGGATTAAAAATTGGGTCATGTGACCTTGAAAACTAGGTCACTGTCAAAATGTAGAAAAACCTTGTCCGCAGTCAAAAGGTCTTAATTTTGGTCCGATCTTCTTCAAGCTTGGTCAGAATGTTTATCTCAATGATATCTAGGTCAGTTCGAAACTGGGTCATGTGACCTTGAAAAGTAGGTTACTAGGTCAAGTAATAATAAAAGCTTGTCTGCACTCTAGTGGTCTTAATTTTGATCTGATATTCACTTCCATTACCATAAGATCTTAGTTCCTTTCTTGAAATTGCCATATTACATTATGGGTTCCGGAGTTAAGTGCCTTCTTCTTCTTCTTGGCGTTCGCTCTACACGACCACTCCAGCATCCGCGATGAAAGTTGTGGTCCTCCGTAGGTCGTCAACATCTCCATACAGTTTCTGCTGGATTGTTGCACCTTGTGGCCACGTTGCTTCTCTCTCCTGGTCTTATCGTTTACATCGTTGGAGGATGTGCTCTGCAGTCTGGTCCTCTTCTCGCAGGGACATATTGGGGATGGCACCAATTTATACTTCCTACACATGCGTGCATTCAGTCTGTTATGCCCTGAGCGTAGCCTCACCATCACCACCTGCTCTGGTCTGTTTAACATGTGGTAGGCATCTGCTTCCTGTCTGGTCTTTGTGAGAGCCTTAATGATGGTGGCTTTCTCCTTGTATGTCACCTGGTTATCTGGTTGCTCTAACTGGGCTCCTAACCTAGCCAGCTTGTCAGCCTCCTCATTTCCGGGCACTCCACAGTGAGATGGTATCCACTGAAGGGCAACATTGCGGGAAGACCCAAGCTTGTTCACGGCTTGTGCTAGTTCAGGAACATTGTTGCTTTGCAGAGCCTCCAGAACTGATCTTGCGTCTGTGAGAAAGACTACAGAGGTTACCTCTTCTGCTGAGTTTTCAATTAGAGAGACTGCCTTCATGAGCGCTTCAGTCTCTGCTCTGTAGTTGCTACAGTATTTCCCAGTGGCAATGTAATGGGCTGATTTCTGGCCTGACGGGAATGTTATATGAATACCAGCGCCTCCATCCTTAATAGCTCTAGTGGCTGACCCATCTGTATATACATGGGTCCATCTGTCTAAAGGATAGACTGCGTAGATAGTCGCAAGTGTCAGACTTCTACGGATGGTCTCATTTTCTTGTTTGCCCATGTCAAGTCCAGGAATAGCAAGTGCCACTTTCACTGCAGACAGGTCATTGGCTGTAGGGTTGGTGATGTCTGCTCGGCCCAAGGGAATTGTCTGTATGTTTAGTTCAGAGGCGTACTCTCTATTCAGCTTCTTTGCTTCATGTACAAAGCTGGAGCGCTTAAGGCGGTTCTTGGTGAATCCCTCAAGCCTGTTCCTCATGGGGTGATCTGGGAGCGACTTGTACTTGTTTGCCTGAAGAAGGACTTTGGTTTGTCTTCTTTCATGAAGTGGTTGGATTCCAGTCAGTTTCTCCATGAAGGCAATTGGTGTAGACCTGGTGGCCCCTGTGATAATGCGCAATGCCTGATTTTGCACTTTGTCTAGGGCTTGCTGGTTCGTCTTGGCTGTTGTGGACCATGTGGCTGAGCTATATTCCATTGTGGGTCGTACTGTGCCCAGATAGATGGTCTTCAATATTTGCTCATTCGCACCCCAGGTTGTTCCAGCAAGTTTGCGCATCATGGCTAGTTTTCTTCGTGCCGTCCCTTCTACACGGTTGATGTGTGGTTTCCAAGTCTGCCGCTTATCAAACGTGACCCCAAGGTATGTGTCTTCGTCTTCCTCCTTCAGTAGTGTTCCAGCCAGCATAAACTTCCCAGCTTTCTGTTTTGTTGACAAGGTGAACAGTGTGGTAGACGACTTCTCCTTGTTGATCGTAACGCACCAGTCTTCGGCCCATGCTGCAAGTGTGTCCATAGCTCCTTGCATTCTGTATGTGGCTGTAGAGGCGTGTTCTTCTTTGCACCATAGCACCAGGTCATCAGCATAGAGAGCAGCATAAACTCCCTTTGGCAGTTCAGACACCAAGTCATTGATGAAGACAAGGAAGAGTGTCGGGGACAGGACTCCACCCTGTGGGACACCATGGCGTAGCAGGAACTTCCTACTGTTGGCTTGGCGCAGGCTGACTCTGGCTCTTCTGTTGAATAGATACGAGTTGATCCATTGCAGCATGGCCCCACCAACTTCATTCCTCATGAGCTTCACTTGTAGCCCTTCTGTCCAGACTTTGTCGAATGCTCTCTGTAGGTCGATCTATGCTGTAAGGACCACCTTGTTTTCTTGGAAGGCATCTTCGACTTCCTGTGCTAGGTATGTAGTCTGGTCTTCTGTGGAACGAAATTGTCGGAAACCAGCCTGTTCAGATGCCAGCAGGTCGTTGGTCTCCAGGTACCACTTCAGGCGTGCATTCACAATCCTCTCCATTGTCTACTACACAGCTGGTGAGGCTGATCGGACGGTAGCTGGCTGCCTTCTTTGGGTCCTTCCCTTTCTTGAGTATGGGGATCATTGTCGCCTCTCTCCAGATCTGAGGTAGCTGCCCTTGTTTCCAGCTGTAGTTGTAGATGTCCAGGAGTTTGCACATTGCTGTATTGCCTAAGTATGACAGCATCTCGTTGGTGATACCGTCTGGACCTGGAGATTTTTTGGACTTCAGCTGTCTGAGAGCTGTCTGTAGCTCGTGTAGTGTCAGGTGCGAGTCCATACACTCTGACGTACCCTTAGCTGTTTTCCTGTCCCTTTGTTCTCTTCTGGCTTCTCTCTGTCGTTCTCTGTTGATGGGGATGTCACTGACATCTCTGTAGTTTTGGGCAACGACATTTGCCGCTTGTTTGCCCATTAACAGCTCTCCTTCCTCTTCCAAGGTGACTGGGCCTCTTGCTTAGTCTTGGTCGTCGTTCAGTTGTTTCGTTAACCTCCACAACTTACGGCCAACTCTCTCGAGGTTAAGTGAAGCTGTCTTGATTCTCCAGGTCTTTCTTTGGGCCTCTAGCTTATGCCTGAGGAATTTGGCCTTGGCATGCTGTAGGTCGAGGTTTGCCTCCTGTGAGGGATTGTTTTCAGCTTCCAGTCTGGCTTCGGACAATTTGGTTTGCAGCTCCTCTAACTGCTCACTCCAGTATGGCTTGTAGTCTTTCCTCGCACCTCTAGGGATGGACTGCTGTGCTGACATGAGGATACATTGATTGAAGTCTCTGACTATGTTGTTTATGTCTCTGCCTTCAACTCTGATGTCTTTGCAGAGTTCATCACTCACAGACTGGAAAAGGGACCAATCGGCCTTCTTGTAGTTCCATCTGGGTAGGCTAGATGACGTAGAGACAGTGTGGTCCAATATGAGGTGGACTGAGCGATGATCACTGCCTCCGAGCTGTTCAGAGACTTCCCTCTGGACATGTCCATGTATGTCGTCAGTACAGAAGGCAAGGTCAGGCGTTGATGTTGTGTGCCATCTTCTGGAGTAAAAAGTTGGGGGATCCTCCGGCTGATTGATGAGTTTCAGTCTGTTGTCATCCTGCCAGGTCTCATCCTGCCAGGTCTCCACTTCCTCTCCACGGCTGTCCAAGTGGTCATATCCCCAGCTTTGTGAGTGACTATTGAAGTCTCCAACAACCATGAAGTTTGTTGCCTCTGTTGGAATATGGTCTAGGGATAGAGCTTTGTCGTTTGGACAGTACATGTTCACGAGAGACAGTTCGAAGTCATTCTTTCTGAGGCTCAGTACTTGGAATTCCGAGTCATCCATATGCGTTTTAGTCTGGATAGCATTGATGTTGTTCCTGACTAATGTCATGATGCCTCCTTTCTTTCTACCAGCCCTGTCGCTTCGGAAGCACTGGTATCCTCTGACCTTAAAGGATTTCGCTGGTTGCAGGTGTGTTTCCTGAATGCAACAGACATTGATGTCATTCTCATGAAGGAAGTGCTGTAGTTCAGTCTTTTTGTTGAAGACTCCTTCTGCGTTCCAATGCATCACTTTGAAGTGTTGCTGTTGGACTTTCCTCCTCCTTAGCTTGTTGTAGCCCTTTGTTCTCCTCTTGGTATAATAGAAGGAGTGATCCCCAGTAGCTTTGGGTGGACTCTGTCGAGACTCGGAGCCCGGCACTGTATCTCCCTGGAGGGATTCCAAAGATCCAGCACCACATCGATGAATACTTAATGATCGTGTAGTCATAGCGTAGTTACGTGATGCCATGGTTTGTTAGAGAGTGCCAATGGCCCAGCATCTCCGATTTTAACTCTAGGTTGATTAGGGTTACCTCTCCCAAAGCCTTTGTCGACCCAACGACTGACCACAAGGCGGTGGTGTTTTTCCTTCTCCTAGACAGACTGCCTTCCCTGGCTAACGAGCTCCATCTACCCGAAGCAGTGGTTATGGCGCCACAGGTCCGCCTTCGCCCCTTCTCCTGTTAGTAGTAGCAGGTCCGCCGGGCTAGTTACAAGCCACGCGTGCAGGCCAGGAGCTGGACTTGGTAGTCAGAGGCTATATTTTACGCAAGCCATTGGGAGCACTTTTTAAGCAATGGGAGCTTATCCAACATTGCCACCCCCGGCGATGACAACCCTTGGAACCCAGTTAAGTGCCAAAATAAACTATTTAGACCCTGTCTGCACAAAAAGCAGCTTCATTTTTATTTGGATTTAATCAGTTAAGTTGTACAATAATTGAGTTACTATAAGATCTTGGTTCCTTTCTTGAACCGGCTAGATTCTATAATGAATTCCAGAGTTATGGCCATTGAAAGAGCCAAAGAAATCTATTTTGGCAATTGCATTTGCATCCACTGACTCTTGAGCAGTTGTGGTTGTGGGTAAAACCCTGACCAGACCCAGACCAGACCCCGGAAAGAAACGATTAGGTACGGAAATCTTCGTTCGTTTCCGATAATCGTCTTAAACAATAACTGTGAATATCCTCCTAAAGTTTATTCTATAATAAATAATATTACTGTCATTCAAACCTGTAAATAAAATTACAAAACAACCACAATATATAACAACATCAACAATCTTTTAATAATAATATTTAAAGAAATAGGAAATGCAATCTATCATAAATGTGTGATAAATAACTAGTTCTCAACATTAAATCAACTTTAGAATGAAATTTTTTAGATATTTTGGGAAAAATTATTGAATTTTTTTCAGGGTTAAGCATTCTATAAGATGTGGTCGCATAAGATTTTTTTCTCCAAATTCTAATTGAGATTTGCCTAATAGGGTGTTAAAGCAAAAATTACATAAAAAAGGCATAAAATATTGTCATTCACTTCTGGGATCGAATTTTTTTATAATCGATTAAATACGAAATTTATTTCTATGAAATTCTTTTAAACTCACAAATGCAAATTAAAGAAAATAAGATGTTGATGTTTTATTGTGTATTTACTGATTTATGCTGTGCGACAAAAGATCTCATTTTGAGTTATTTGGTTTAAATCCGTACCCGTACCGCTCAGCATTTAAGAAGTTAAATTTGATAATGAATGTCGACTTGTCCTTTAATGGAATGAAACATATTTGTTTGATGAATATCAAAATCATTTTTCATAACTAGTATTTAAAGTATGGCGAAAATTGCAGAAACATTATGATTTTGGAGATTGTAAAGCAATCTCTACTAAGTTATTTCTGAAATGTATTATTTCATATTTCTGACAGTGAAAAGAATAAGGATTAGGAAATGTTTTAAACCATCAAAAAAACACGAACCGATAATTAACACATATGTAGTTACCGTATTGTCGGAAACAAGCGAGTATTTCCGTACCTAATCGTTAGTTTCCGGGGTCTGGTCTGGGTCTGGGTCTGGTCAGGGTTTTACCCACAACCGCAGTTGTTGACAGGTGAGCAACCTAGGGTTCTATGGACCATCTTGTTAAATATTTTGACCAGTTTTATTATGAATATGAGTGGTTTTCGCATTTTTGCAAGCATATGGCATGTCTTCCATAGGTGTTTCTTCATTCTGTTCAGATATTATATATCTACAATGGCTGGAATAAAACTGGAAGTCCTGTTACATTGCACATTATTGGGTTGTTTTATTTTGATTATGTTTATGCTCCGCTGGCTTCCAGCACTTTTAGTGCTTTGATTTTATCTTATGCAGTGCTGCACCTTTCTATTTTATCATGGCGCTCATAAACAGTTACTTTAAACATTGGCGAGAGATGCACAATAATTTACCATATTTTTTGGTCTGTTAATTGTTGATGACGGTCATTGTTGAGGAAATGCAGGTACTGTGGCTTCATACGTCGGTTGCTGCTGGTGCATGGTTAAACATCGTTAGAAATGTCTTTCATTAGAAACATGAAAGAAGTCACAAACACCAGAATGTGAACGAGTTACATGCCAATAAAACGTGTTAAACAGCAGAGGATCTAACAGACTATCACGATCATTTATTAAGCAACGGAGGAACAGTGGTATAGGGACAGAGCGCTGGACTACTGGTTTCAATCTAGAGGCAGTCATCGAGTGTTATTAGTATAAGCAAAGACCTATTTATATATATATAGGTCTTTGGTATAAGTTAAACATGTTTAAGAACTTTTAGAACTGAACCTAAGAAATTTGCGATGCAAACATTTTAAGAAGTAATACAAACATTAAACATTAATAGATTGTACTTGATTTGATATTTTCCTTTCTTGCCACCTGAAGTAACTACTTAAAAATATTATTTGGGTTTCTTTAAAGGGAATAAATTGCTTTAAAATAGATCGTGTTTATCTTTTTGCATTAAAGAACTGACTATATCCTGAAAAAATGATAGTGAGAACAACAGATCTCTAATTACAACTCCACGCGTTATTTAAACGGACTAACTCTGCATCTTGAATTCGTGAGAAAATATAAAACTATCAAAGGGAAATATATCTTACTTATATACAGATTGTTCAAGAACTGTAACCCTAAAAAACATTTTCTTTTTCCTTCCTAATCAGCTTATTTCTGTATACTGCTTTAGGTGGGATCAATCATTTAAACAGATATCCTTGTTTTAGGAAAGTAATTTAGTTAGATTTTTTAGTTTTAGTGCACCAACTATTGTAAACAAATTATGATTTAATGAAAATAGAAATGTAATATATATACTGAAAGGATAAAGAAACGCAGGGTAACATTTGTTCCGATATATTAAGAACGCGTTCTCCAAATAAAGTGAAACTTTGTGTATTGAGTTATTAGGTCATGATACACCTTAACATGTGTCGAAAGTGAATAAAACTTGTCTCCACTGCCTCAGTGTAAACCGTCGTGGAGCATGAGCTTTCGAACCTGCCTATCCAATTGTTACCCTGCGTTTCTTTATCCTTTCAGTATATATATATATATATATATATATATATATACGGTTAGTCGTATTTGAAGGAAGAGAATAAAACACATTAAAATGGGAGATAAGTTTTTATGGAAATGATGCTTATTATAATGGCATTATTTTTTTAAAGTCTGAGTTAAAATCTTCAGTAGTTTCAATCTATGCTATGAAGTGCATATGATTTATGGCTAACGTGATATGGACGCCAACATAGGGGCTAGAATGACAGCTCTCTGAGTTCTTTAGAATTTCCAAATAAGAAAGTAAAAAGGCATCATTTCATCTACAAGAGATTTGAACTCTTGGAAATGCCCAACCATGCAGTTTATTTTTGTGTTACTTACACGGTTTGATATAAAACAGAGATTGTGGCAGAAAACCAATCCAACTTAACAACAGTAGTGTTGTGAAAATATATTTATTCTGCAGACAAGTTAAAAATGAAGACAACAACAAAAATGTCAGTAAAAAAGCTACTATAGGAATGTCACAACCACTTAATGTAAAACAGTTTCAATACTTAATTATAATATAAAACAGGTTGAAACTGAAAACTTTCTGCAAAGTTGTTAGGCAGTAGGTTGAACTTCTGTATCAACAGGGTTGAAGGTTATAAAACTGAGCATGGAAACCAGTCTCAAATCTCAAGCATCTGATTGGCTGAAATGGCGATTGGTCGCCATTTCAGCCAATCAGATGCTTGAGATTTGAGACTGGTACCAGTCGCCATTTCAGCCAATCAGATGCTTGAGATTTGAGACTGGTTTCCATGCTCAGTTATATAACCTTGGGCACAGATCTAATGGCTTATATCCTGAGAAATATAACAAGGACCCAAGATCATAAAACTAAGACTGGAGACCAGTCTCAAATCTCAAACATCTGGGTGGCTAAAATGGTGACCAGTCACCATTTCAGACGATCAGATGCTTGAGATTTTAGACTAAGTTCCAGATTTAGTTTTATGACCTTGGGCCAAGATTCAAAGATATACAAACAGTGGAGGGTTCTGAGGATCAATTTAATATGGCTGACATAAAGTCTCAACAAAATACATATTTCATATACATGAATTGCCCCTTTGTAAGTTCAGCAATATTGTCCAAATAATTAAATAAGTCCATAATATCTACCACAGGGCCCAAGAATGAGATCAGTCTCAAATCTCAATGATTTGATTGGCTGAAATGGCGACTGGTCGCCATTTCAGCCAATCAGATGCTTGAGATTTGAGACTGATCTCCAGATTTAGTTTTATGATCTTGGCACAGGAGCCTTCATACTAATTTTTTTAATAACAGACTAGATATTCCATTTAAATTGTATCCATCTGCAGTGATATACCAAAGATATTACCAAAACAAGATAAGTTCAAAATGAGTTTAATAACAAATACATTTTTTTTAGAAACAGTAAAGTTCTTCTCTACATCAAAGTCAAAAGTTTCTTTAAAAAGCAGTTAAACTGGATATTTCCAATATTATTTTCCATTTTTAAAAAACTGACGTTATTGGTAAACTAAAAAGTTTCTGGATGCAAAAGAAAACTTACATTGTTCTTCGTCTTTAGGAAAAAGGTCCAGCAGATATACATGTAATTTCTACAAATGAAAATTGTATTAAATTAAATAAATATATCCAATATTTGATTTTACAATTTTCTATGATAGACCCTTTCCTCCATAGATAAGGCTTTTATGATGTGAACAAACAGTTAAGATCTAGATCAGGCAGCACATCTATGCCATCCGATCAGGATCTGAACTGTTTGTTTTTAGGTTTATTAGGTTATTTCTGACCAAAGAATGAAGGCTGTAGAACCAGATAAGATGGCACAGATGTGCTGACAGACCTGGATCTAAAACTGATCACTCACGTGATAAAAGGTGTATGTATGTAGTAAAAGGTTAAATAAAGAGAATCAAGGAAGTTCCAGCTAGAATGGTCATTTAACATCTGCAATAACATTCCAGTCTGGATAGCATATACATGTCTTTATTTGCCCTTTACTCCATAGATATGCCTTCATCACATGGGCAAACAGTGTAGATCCAGATCAGCCAGCACATTTTTGCCATCTGATCAGGGTACACACTGTTCCATTCTTGGTCAGATTAATAACCTAGTTAATCAAAAAGCAGTGCAGAATCTGATAAGATGGCAAGGATGTGCTGGCTGATCTGGATCTACACTGTTTGCACATAAATAACAGCAATATCCCAAAGGAGTAAGTAGCTAAATGGTAGTTACAGATGCTGGTATCAACAAATGTCTGATAACAAAATTTTACCAGTAAAAACCCTAAACAAATACATATAAGACGAGACAGAGCAAAGTTCAGATTCAAATAACTATTACAATAAATTATTATTTTTTCTTGTATAACATTCCATAAAATATAGACTATCACAGACTATGATAAATAACTAAATGACTTAGAATGAACATAGATGTGTAAAATCTAAAACAACAAGTGAATAACTATACACTATAGTGTAATGTCATGAAATTGTTATGTCATGTTAAAGATACACTTTCAGTGTAAAATAGCACTCAAGATAAATCAATCTTAACATTTTAACATTTTTTACAATTCTTGTTTCAAACCAATTAAGTACTAGTAGGTTAATGCAGTTTGTGTTATTGTTGTTTTTCAGAGTTCTGCTATACAGTAAAACTTCGAAAACTCAAACATCGAAAACTCGGGAAAACTCGAAGTAGTTTTGTTGATCCTGGCAATTTTCTTATATATTCTATATTAAAATACCATGGAAAACTCGAACTTCGAAAACTCGAGGACAGGTGTCGTCCCTTGAAGCATATTTCTTCTTTGTTTACATTGGAAAACTCGAGTTATAAACAACCCTTAAATTTTTAGCACATCTTGGGAGTAATTGGTGAACGGTGACTCATAGTTTTCACACGTTGTGACAGGTTATATTGCCAAATAATTGTCAATCGCCATGTTGTGCTGTAATTGATCCAATTAAAAACATGTTCTGAATAAAAAAAAAATTATGATCACTCGGTAGGCGGCTACATCCAGACAATACATGTAGTTATTAAAAATTAATTAGGATTAATTTTATCTCAAATAAAGCAAATTTTAATATGAAACAAGGCTATTTGTATCTTGGTAAGTTGAGGGGACCTAGTAATTTTTACATGCATATAAAAATGTATCTTTTATACCGGGGGTAAATTGTACTAGTTCTCGGACAATGTCAACACGAAATGTTTAAAAAAACGTTTTCTTGAGAAAAACAAAAAAAACACAACAACAACAGACATCAAAAACCTTTTCAAACAGATATAATGTTTTAATAAAATACAGTGTCAAATGAATCATTTAATAATTTAGAAGATATCTCGATAATGTAGTGAACAACAAGGTCACAAAAATGTGTTAATACGACTTGACTGAAAAAAATCAGACCTCATCATGAAATACTTCGAAAACTCAAGAACCATGGAAAACTCGAACATTTTCAAAATCCCCCTTCGAGTTTTAGAAGTTTTACTGTATTTAGTTTTGTATATTTGTCCTTTTTATCTTTAGATATTGATAAATTGTTTGGATGAATAATAAGAAAAAATTAAAGATGCAACATGAAAGATATTTAACAAAAGGTTAAAAATTTCCAAGCAAATTAGTTCACATTCAAGACAAAAAAATTTCAGCTAGCAAAATTATAGGCGTGAAATTCCGGAAATGAGGTTAGAGCGTTCACTATTCAGATAATAGATTTAGTCAAAAGATTTCTGTAAAACAACCCATGGAAAACACTGAATGCTCATTTAAAGAAAGGCAAGTCAATGAGATTAATGTTAACAATATTTTCTTTCACTGTATGTAGACAAAATCTACAAGCAATAAGTTTAACATCACTTTCTGCAATCAAACTGAGTGGTAAAGTGGTAAAGCTATTAAAATCGCATGTGAAATAAAACACAAACTTTGTGTGGCAGTATTCAAAAGCAAGGAAATCGGAAGTACAAGTCTATAAATTAACAACAAAAATCTAATTTCTTGATTCTAAGCTATTCTAAATGCACTATAAACAATAAATATAAATGCTTTATTCAGAAAAGTGTCACACCCCTTAATATAATGTTCTCTGTTAGATTGTCATTTTTATCACTAACAGGTCAATTAACCCTTTCCTCTATAGATATTGCTTTTTTGCATGGGAACAGTGTAGATCCAGAACATCCAACACATTTATGCCGTTTGAATAGGATATACACTGTTTTTTGATTTGTAAGGTTATTTCTGACCAAAAAGCGAACAGTTCAGATCCTGATTGGCACTAATTACCGGTATCCCGCGGATCTACACTGGTCACACATGCCATAAAGTGTGTATATATTGAGTTAAGGGTTAAACAGATGAGATTCACATAAATGATACCATAATCAATTTTCAGTTGCTAACCTAATTTAAAGAAAACACTTTCACAATAACAACATGAAAATATATCAGCCATTTGTTTAGCATCACATTATAATGGCATGAAGTCATAAATGCATCACTTAAATTGCTGCCGTTTTTCTGAGAAATCAACTAAAAAGAAATATGTCAATTGAAACAGTGAGTCATGGAATAGCTGTATTTCATATCCCCCAGATCTCCTTTCAGAAATTCATTTGCCAGGCAGTGATATGAAAATATACTGGATTAGGACCGACTCCAAAGCATCACCTGCAGAAACTGGTACATTCAGCACAGCTGTATCAAAACTTAATTATCAAAGTAGCATTGTTTTTAAGATCTAGATCAGTTTCTGGTGGTAATTCATTGCCCCTTACATCCAATCAGTGCTGTTATTAATTAGGCCCTTTAAATGCCGTTGAGCACAATATTTGTAAAAATATTGAGTTGTTCTCAACCTGGTCTTGATGGCACAAACAGCAATATGCATTTCTATTACTACCCATGAACATGCTGGATTAAACTGAGCCTGCAATTATCTGATAATTTCTATGTTCAGTGGCTTTCAAGGTTCTTTTTCATCTATTTAGGAAAACACTTGAAAGTTTTAACTTGAATATGTCTTTTACATATTTGTAGCTCTCAAAAATGAATTTTAAATGTTAGTAGATATTGTAGATAAATGAAAAGATACAGTGGTGAAAAATGTTGGTTCAGGAGTTGGTCCATTATAGTCATAAAAAATCTTCCTGATCTGGGTATAGAAAATGATTTTATATTCAACCTCCTATCCTGTAAATCAATAATAAATGCCATACAAACATTCTATCACAGACAACTGACATGTTTATCTTGCTATATGCCACTCGCAGAGATTCAGCAACGTGGTATATAGGTCAACCATATTTCTGGCAGCACGGTGTAAACACTCTGTTATATTTCACATTAACTTTCACCAACATCATTTTTACCAATGATTGCATCAACAAGAAGTGATGTAATCTGGTCAATCTGCTCATCACGCATGTCTTTGGCACGTTTTGTCTGTGGCGAGGAGTCATTGCCAGCCCCCCGTGTGGGAGAACTCAGAGCGGAGTCGGTGTAATCAGCAGTTGGTATGCTGATGGAGAGAGCTTGGGCAGTAGGTTTACTTATAGACTTTATCTGAACTGAAGGAGGCATAGCCCCCATTCTCTTGTCAATGTGGTCATCTAATTCTGGCTCTGGAGATGGGACAGGTTCTCTGGTTCCCAAATAGGTCATGTGACCTCTTGATCCTTCACTAGATGTACCCTGAGGCTGGTACTCTGTTCCCTTTTTCTGTTGTAATGAATTCGGATTTTTCACAGGGGTTGCAATTTGAATATATTCTGCTTCATTTTGTCTGTAACCAGACATACTTACCAATGAACTTGAACCTAATGACCTCTGAGTTGACCTTGCAGACTTAAGACCGCTGCGTGAACTTCTGGCACTTCCTGTACGTGCTGGGGTTGTTCTCGGAGCATATGGTGATTTATGTCCAAATACAGGTGAGTTTATATCCGATTCACTTGACAAGGGTCTCTGACCATTTGGCACACTAAGTGTTCCAATAATGTCAAGGTCAACCTCCTGGTACTTGGTGCTGAAAGTCGGCTGAGATGGTTTTACTTTAGGATGCTTATGATCACTGCTGGTACTGGACAATGTTTCAGCAAGACTTAATTTACTAGGACTATACAAGCTGTCCTGTGCACCATGCATGTCTGGCTCATTCAGACTGAATGTCACAGAATGTTTTTCACCATCCTCATGGGCACTCTTTTGTTTTTCAGAATGTTTTCCATCAACATTTTGTTTTATAACTTCTTCAACAGTCAAAGTATCTATTTTCATTTCTTCCTCTTCTGACTTTTTGTCAATAGTTACAACTGTCAGTTTATTGTCTCTCTCCTTTCCATCTATGCCAGGTTTGGTTTTCTTGCGTTGTTTCACTCGGAAGCCTTCCTTCTTGTTGTTCTGTTGAAATGATCCAAGATTCGAGTTGTTCTCATCAGGAACCAACTTTGTGAACACCACTGGCCGTGTTACACAAACACTCTGTATTCCAAAACCAAAAATATTAGTACATACATTTTCTTTAAAAAACTAAACACCACAGAAGTTTTTACATAAATTCAAATTAGCTTTTCTAATTATTTTAAAATATTACAAATGTGTTCATGAAACAGTCATATTAAGAGTATTTGAGCCACCTATAAAATAAACACTTTTTTGCCTTTGCTCAAAGTTCTTTAATGAAAAGATAAAAGTATTTGACTAAAAACAAAAGAAAACTAGATGTTGCTTTTTTAAAGGGCATGTCTCCCCCATTGCACAATCATAGGAGGAAAAACATTAATGTAAAGTGGACATAATAAATAATACGTAAGAGTAGAACATCAGCTGAAGTGACTGCGACTTAAAACTTTGGCAGCACTGTGGCCGTGACCTTTGATAGATTGACCCCAAACATAAAAGTGACCATCAACACAAGGAGTCCTTTCATAAGTGAGGGATTTGACCTGTGATATTGACCTTGGACATAGAGACCCCAAAATTAATAGCAGTCATCTAACCAAGGAGTCCAGTAATACTGTAAAGTATGAAGACTCATGGTCAAATGTTTTTTGTTTTACTGTGTGAAAATGGTTTTGACCTTGAAGGTCCTGTGGCATTGACCTTTCACCTTTCACAGCAAAAACAATAGCAGTCAGCTACTCAAATAGTCTAATAATACAGTGAAGTATGAAGACTCTGGGTCAAATGGTTTTTCACCTATTAAGAGGAAGTAGATTTGGAAAAAAACAACAACAATATTTATCCTAACTACATAGCTTACCTGACTGACTTTACTGGCAGGAGGACCTCTAGGGGTGAGCACCTTGGTTTCTGGGGCTTGAACCTGGTCTTCCCAGGAAAGTGGTATCATCATGTTTTCATTCTTTGCCATGTTCTCCTTCCCTTCATCATTCTCTGCATCACCTGGCCTCCTGATTATGTGATAAAAATTCATATAATTATCTTTAATTTTACTTAAGAGACTGTCTCGGTAGCTTGGGTTTTTCTTTAGGGACTGGTAGCTTGGAGTTTGGAGTTTAACTCCTAGACTGGTAACTTGATTTGTGGCAGCTTGAAATATGACTCTAGGGATAGGTAGCCTAGAGTTTGACTTAAAGAACTGGTAGCTTAAAGTCTGAGACCTAGGACTGGTGCAATATATATATAAGTCAGAACAGAGGAACTGATAGCTTGAAGTTTTACTTCATTGACTTATACAATTAAGCTTGATGTCTGAATTAAGGAACTGGTAGCTTGAAGTGTGA
Organism: Corbicula japonica; assembly: GCA_038501625.1. Classification (NCBI taxonomy): domain Eukaryota; kingdom Metazoa; phylum Mollusca; class Bivalvia; order Venerida; family Cyrenidae; genus Corbicula; species Corbicula japonica. The sequence continues at coordinate 9,187,091 of JAZAYU010000011.1, read as the reverse complement.
TTCCAGTGACAGGTGGTTTGATTTTTGTCTCCAGGGTCTGGTAGTTAGAAGTCTTACACTCGAGACGGGTAGCTTTAAGTCGGAAACCAAGAGCAAACATTGAAGATTCTGATCAGACTACATGAATGTGAAGCTGATCTGAATTTTCTCTGGTTGCACATCAGATATAAGCTATATTCATAGAGTAAAGGGTTATTTATTATTGCAAATTACAGCTATCTAGAAGAATGTGCTCAGGGAAAAAAGCAAAGCATAGAAAGTGAAACTTACAAAAAGCTATCCTCTTTGATCCATTTCTTGACTTTGAGGTCCTGAGATTGAACATTTCCATTGATTCCAATGCGAATTTTATCTCCTTTTTGAAGTTGCTGAGCAATGCGACTGCCTACTCCACCCTCCACGTTATAGTACTCTCCTGCTGAATCAATATCTACCAATCAGAAACATGCATGTTATTAAATACATTATACACCTTAAAAATAACTACTAAATTTTGTTTTTGAGAAAAAATTGCAATTAATTATAATAAAATTAATATATTACAGTATACATGCTAAAAGCCTAATTGATAAAAATTAAATTAAAATTTTGTTCTGGACTTACCTTTAAAATTGCTTTTAGCAAAGAGATTAATTGAAATCAATTGTTTCCATAAATGATTGATTATCTATATAAGAAATTTTACTGGAGTGGTATTATATCTGAAAGAAAGATAACTCAAGTGGAATATCTTTTGTGCCTTTTCACAAACAGTGATCAAAGCTGACATCTCGAAACCTTTGGGTGCATTCATTTGAACTGTTCTCATAGTTTATTTCTTCTGAAAGTTAAAATCAATTCTGCTGTCATACAATTTTTTTTCAATAGTTAATTTTCTTAAACAAAGATGATTTCAACTATCTTCAACTTCTATTTCTTTCTGTTCAATTTCCCACAATTTTCAAATTATGTTATTGTTCTCTTCACTTAAAATAATAACTTTCACCTCAACAGTCCTTTTGTGTTATCAATCATTATAAACATTGCAGTTTAAACACTAGATAAATCACAGGAAAACATTAATAATAAAGAAAAATTAGAATATGGTCACAAGCTAAAAGCACCTTATACCAATCATAACAGGTAAATGAAAGCATACAAAGAATCCCAAAGTTTGATATCTTTATAATTATAATGATTCTTTGACAAGAAATCTATACTTGTTATCTAACATTCATTAGTGTTTAAGAAAATCTTTTGGATGATTTACATCTTTTATATTTAAATAATAAAATCTGTCAAGCCTACAAAAATAAGTAAATAAAAGTAAACAAATCAGAGAAAGAATCACTGTATAAAAGATTTAATTTTGTATGATTATTTTTTACAATGTGTGTCAAAATCTTGATATAACATGTCTCTTATTTTGAAAATTGACACCTACAAAAAACAGTTTTATTTCAATACAGTTTAACGATTAAGATAAATTAATTTATAATCTATCTACTGCCAGGGAATGTTATTGCAAGCAGTTTCAAGGAGCAACTCTGAAAGCCAAGAATACCCACAGACCTAAAGGTTTCTTACATGTACTAGCATGCACAAAAATTCTCAAAATAGCAGTATCTGAACAATAAGATAGAAAATCGCAGTTTTAAATGAAATTCATTAAATTCACTTAATGTTTTACTGATTCACTTAGTTAATGTTTTACTAACATGAATTTTTTTCAGTTCTAAAATTCACACTCATCTTGCACTTATGATAAAAGGCTTTCCTCACACTGTTTCCATTCTGCATTGGAAATTATTTTGTTAGGGGCATGGCTACAACAAAAGTCATGCAAAAACTACTAGACTGTGCACAGGTTTGTTTTGTGATGCTGACGACCACACAGTTAACTATAAGTTGCTGCAAAAAAGCATGCCATCATTTGCTTTGTGGTCAATGTGGCTGTTTCAACATTCATTCAATAGGTTGTCATATCCCTAATTCTCCTCAATATTTTCATAAGAACTGAGAATATTTAGGAGTGTAATTATAACAATCGAATCAATATTTTATTGCATTCATCTGGATATGAAAAACATTTGGGTTGTTTAAAGGGAGCATGAAGCCCTCTGGCTTCATACAATTAAACAAACCAAATGTTTTCCATACCCTTATGAACATCATACAATATTAATGCAATCCTTAATAGGGAAAGGTATATTAAAATTGTTCCATATGAAATCTATGCCAACATGTGACATTAATAATGATTATTTATAATGATCATATGTAGAAGTACAAATTGGCTGTTGGTTTAATGGCTGATGTTATCACAAAATCTGGTATGTGGAGGATTTTTCATTTGATTCAACAAATTATTGCTAGCTCAACATTGCACATTTAAAGCAATGGTGGACAGGATGAAAATTTTGAATGACTATAGTATGTATACAGTTTGTAAAAGCTTATAGGCAACTCGAAAATCTACTTTAGACAGAACTTTTACCAAACTTCTCTGACAGAACAAGAAAAAGCTACACACTGTTCAATATTTAGTTAAACCATCAGCCTGAGTGAAAAAAGAAACTTCTACAAGGCTTTAAAATTATATTTAAATAATAATATATTTATGATCACTTGCATTTAAAGGTCAAAAAATTCTAAGCAAAACTAATTTAACTCTTTCTTCAATGTATACACATTTTGAGACATGTGTGACCAGTGTAGATCCAGATCAGCCGGCACATCCGTGCTGTCTGATCAGGATCTGCACAGGTCACATTTTGGTCAGAAATAACCTGATGAACAAAAAAGCGAACAGTTAAGATCCTGATCAGACAGCACTGATGTGCCGGCTGATCTGGATCTAAACTGTTCACCCATGCAATAAAAGTGTATCTATGAAAAGTGTTAATCTTTTTAATGATAGTCTTTTTACACACTTAAAGAATACTGTAATAATCACCTTCTAGCAAAAACTGTATAAGTACCATTGAAATAAGAAGGGGTTTTACCATTTATGCACTAATGCAAATGTGAATTTAAAATTTAAATCTACTAGAATATAATAAAATCCTGTCCACCAAAATACGTATTAGGAAGCCATCCCATTTTATAAACATTTAATATTGCAAGTTGTACAACCTTCCATCTCAGAATCGCAACTTGAATCAGAGTCTGCCAGAAACTTTTCAAGCACCTGCTCTGTATTAATAGGTTAAAGGATCAGGTTTAATATGTTTCTGGAGTGGGTTATTTTCCAGTGAGAAACACAACAATTTTTAACTGTAAAATACATTTAAAATGTAAAAAGTTTCAATATGAACAAAAATAATTCTTGTATAAGAACAGTTTGAACCCTTTACTCTATGGGATATGCTTATATCCCATGGGCAAACAGTGTAGATCCTAATCAGTAGGCACATCAGATATCCGTGCTGTCTGATTTGGATCAGCATTGTTCACTTTTACGGTCATTAGGTTCTTTCTGAGGTGACCAGTATAGATCCAGATCAGATAGTTAGCTGATCGTAGTCTACACTGGTTGTCCATGCAAAAAAATATGAAACAACATATATATGCAATCAATATTTTGAGTAAAAGGGTTGGAAAAGTAAGAAAAGTTCTACTAAACAACTTACTGCTTGTCTACAGACTACTCCTTTAGCTCTCTCAGATTAAGATAGAGCAACAGTAGCAGTTGGTCTTCATATTATTGGGAAGGCTCTAAGAAAACTGTCTTTTAGTAATTCATCCCTCAATCTGAGATCCCAGCAATATGGTTCCATGATTGTAAAACTGAGATTGAAGACCAGACTCTAATCTTCAGCATCTGATTAGTTAAAATGGAGACCAGAATCAAATCTATTGCATCTGATTGAATAAAATGGCGTCTTGTTTCTATCTGAGCTAGTCAGATGCTCAAGATTTAAGACTGGTAGTTTCCAAAACTTGAGATTTATATCTCATGGTAAACAATGTAGATTCAGATCTTGGGCTCTTATTAGTTTAAATTGAGCACAGTTTTAGATATTACCAATGGCAAGTACTAGAGAACAGTCTCAGTCTATTGTCATAGTTTTACAAACATACAGCGAGGATAACATAAACTGTGACCAGCCTCTTATCCCAAATATTTTATTCGTTAAAATTGTGTTCATTATCAAAACTGAACATTATACTGTTTTCCTATCTCCAAGTTCTTATCTTCAGCTTTTGAAAGTTTTATATTGGCTAGTAGAATTATAGAATACCAGAAAGTCAGTTGCAATATTTGACTAAGTACCAGTATAGGATTAGAAATGTTTGAAAAAGGTATGAATCTTTTTTCATTCAGGCATGAAATTAAAAAAAAACAATAAAAAATGTTTGATCATGTTTCACAAGTTAAAATCATCAGACTGCCACGTAAGTTGTAGCTTAAATTAAAATAAGCAATCAAAATAAAAGCAAAGCAAGCTATTAAAACCCCACACTTCTGATCCATAATATTGTTTGAACATGCTGTCATTCAGATTGCTCTTTATCAAAGGGACAAAACCATGCTAGCCGAGACAGCCAAAGTAAATGTGTTGCAGCAATGATATGGTTGTGAACACGAGTCAAAAACAGCAGTGATTTTGGTAATGGTAGAGTAGAATTAATGAAATGTACTGAGGTATCACTATTTTTCATGAGAAAAAAATGTGTGCTAATGACATAAATGCATTTATTGGCAGACATTAATATTTTAGGAAGTTGAATTATTCAGATAAAAATTTATGTTTGATTATGCTGGGGGAGTGATTTGTCGCACTTTCTGTGCCACATAATTGGCAAGTCCCCATGAAATATAATTATACCACAGTAACTAGACCCATGAACAAAACCTCACCTGCAAATGCATCAACAATGCCCTGAGACTCCTCTGTCTGTGAGCCACTAAAGGTTAACCAAGAGTCAACTGTTGGTACTCCAGGGGGTTTTTTGCCACGCTGGTAAGTGCCCGTGTTCAGGTCATGGTTCTCCGGATCCCAGTGCCGGTGTATTTTGTTAGTGATGCTGCGGTATGAGCGTCGAGTCTCTAACAGGTCACGATCAGCATGCACTATCATGAAACTGTCATGCACTGTCTTATTGTTCTTTATTTGTCCTAAATATATAAGAATGAAAAAATGAATTACTTAATATTTTATTTTTAAAATAAAATGGCCCAAGATTATAAAACTAAAACTCTAGACCGGTCTCAATTTTCAAGCATCTGATTGGCTGAAATGTATACTTGTCTCCATTTCAGCCAATAAGATGCTTCAGATTTGAGACTGGTCTCCAGTTTTAGTTTTATGATCTCAGGCATAGTTCTGCAGTAGTATGCATCAGAAAAAATTCCTTTTACTCCATTGTAAGAAGTTTTGAGTTTTGTTTGATCTTATATCAGCTCCCTAATGTAAGCATGAATTGACTTGGAGATTTTCTGTCTCTTTAATCATCCAATAACTATATATTAATTATTGATTTCAGTTAAATCTATATTCTCCTGTTTTCCTTGTCATTCGATGTGACAGCAGGGCTCAGTGATCTCTTATGGTTTATGTTAATAACATTTAATCATTATTTATTGAAATGTGTTTTATTTTGCCAATATAAAACAAACCATCAATAACCCATCTGATCAGGTCCTGATTTGAAAAGTGACAATTATATAAAGGAAATGAAACTATTTAAAATTTAGGCAGAAATAATTGAGAAAAAAAGTTATGTGTATGTTTGTTAGGTTTACAAAATTGACATAAATGTACGAGAATTAATTTTGCTTAGCACCTTAATCGTCTCTTTTGATTACACCTCTTGTTTTCTAGATAACGATCTTCATAAAAGCAGTATCAAATCAACTCTTTAACCTTGCTACTGTAGTATTATTATATTTTGCATGGGTTTGCGCATATTTCGCTCTAAGGTTAATGTGCAATTTAAACTCCCGCAAAATTACACCATTTAATAATATGTCATATGTGAATTTATAATCACACAGAAACACCTTTTGGGGCGTTTTTGCAAAAATTCATCCCCCAAAAATAAAATGATAACACATTTTTTTTTAATCTGAGTCTGACACTCCACTGGTTAGAAATCTAATGTAAACAATGATCAACACTGGGGAATTTTGAGAACATTGAAGAAATAATTTTCGTTCCTCAGTCGTGAGATTAAAATGGATAATGTTTATGTCAGAGCTGCCCTTAACTAAAAACTAAATCCATTTTGGGGTTTGAATGCATTCTAGGACAAACACCTGAAAACACTGCTACATGGACCATTCGCGAAACTGTTTAATCTCATCAACTGACTTTTATCAAATACCACCTACAGCTCTACTTTCTGTAAGGAATTGACATTTAAATTAATATATATGCATTCTATGGCATGTGCACACAATGTAGATTGAGATCAGCCGGCACATTCATGCCTTCTGATCAGGATTGTTTGTTTGTTTGTTTGGGGTTTAACGCCTGGTTTCAACACCTTTTTGGTTATATCCCGGCGGTCAGTCCACCTAACCGGTGTTCCTGGGTCTCTTACCAGTACTAACCAATTTCTCCGCAAGCGACTGACTGCTTCCTCACTTGAATCAGAGGTGAGGGACAAATGACTCTCAGACGCAATGTCTGAGTTCAATTGTCACGGAGAAATTTTTCCCGCCTCGGCTGGGGATCGAACTCACGACCCCTGGATTGACAGTCCGATGCTCTATCCACTGAGCTAGCCGGGCGGGCTTTCTGATCAGGATCTGCTATGTTTAATGCTTTACACTCAGAAATTACCTTATCAATCAAAAAGTGGAAAGTGTAGATCCTGATCAGATGGCAAAGTTGTGCCAGCTGATCGTGATCTACACTGTTTACACATGTGGTAAAAATGTGTATATAAATGTTTTTATGGAGTAAAAGGGTTAAAATAGAATCTTCACCAGAGCAGCACAGCTAAAGCATTACTTAAATGATTAGACTTAAGCCAGCTATGTAATTTCAAAATGATTGGTAACTGATAGAAATACCTCTGCTGTTAGCCATTCCAGATTGCTCTGTCTATAGACAAATTGTCAAGAGCCATCTGTGGCTCTAATTGATTAAGGGTTTATTAGTATAAAACAAATAATGTAATTCTTCTTAGCTTAAATTAACATTGCTATAACTCTACTTTTTCTATCCTCTCTTGCAAAAACAAAAATGTTTTTTCTGTTGCTTTTATTCATTTAACAGACATTTTCTTCCTTTAAGTGAAAACAGTTAATTAACCAACAACAAAGGAGGCAGATATTCCGGGGACGAAACAAACAGAACAAACTTGAATAGGGTAGGGAACCGACTTGGAACAATCGATGGTAAAGAAAAGAAGTTCACTGGAGAAATCTAAGGTTTAACTTTAATACTCCCTTAAATGGTCATATGTTACATTATTTTTTCAAATATCCAAATAGATGTCTACAATGTACCTGTAGTTTTGGGTCTTTTATTTGATGTGTTGTTTCTTGTGGCACTGTGGCTGGATGACCTCTGAGACAGAGATGTGAGTGGTCTCCCCTGAACTTCAACTGCAAACACATTAATTTTATCAAAGTCTATTTAATATAAAATAAGTTTTCCAATAGCTTCTTCTCTTTGTTTACACAGAAAACAGCCAGACAGAACATTTCTAGCTTGTTGAACACTCCACACCAAATCTCCTCAAAACCACAAGAAGCTGATGTCAGAGTAAATTGGAAAGAATTACTGTGGTATCATTTAATTCTGCTGGCACGAAATTTCATGCTATGGCCGGAAAAGACTTTTTTGTGCAGACATAAATTCGCGCAAATCCAATTTTTCATTTTTTTTTATTATAACCGATATTTGACGGACCCATTATCAATACCTATTGCTTATTTGAACAGGCGAGGTAATTATGTGTCAGTTGGCCCCCTGTCAATAACCACCCTTTGTTAGTCAATTATCTGACCGCTGTTAATTCGGTGCCGCTAATTGACACTGGACCCGTTTGATCCATCTATCTGAATCATTCAAAACATAATTGGCATGTTAAATTGCGTACCCTTTTATGTTCCAAAGTGTCAATTAATTGCAAAACAGTTACTCAAAAAAGTGTTTATAAAATTTAATTAAAAGTGAGATGACACCGATACTGTTTGGTAAAACGTGACCTAACCTAAATGCAGACTAAATTGTTGTTAAAGTTTTGAAGTAACATTAAAAATATTTAAAAAAAAATCAACAGTAATAACTAATTTTATTTCCTTTAATAATATATTTATTCAATACCTCAAATTTATATCAAATACATGTAGCAATAACTGAATACAAAGTGTAGGTTCATTTGGACATCAGCATGTTTTGGATATGTACGTGGAACTATATGGTTAAATTTTAGCTTAGGTTTTAAATTCGCACATTGGCCCGAGCGCGAAATACACGAAAATAAAGCCATCACTAAATAAAATGATACAACAGTAGATCTCTGGCTTAGCCAAGGATGCTTCCAGAAGGTAGTGTTAAAACATAAACTTATCTTTCATATGAAAAGGTATTCAAATCAGGCTGCCAATATCATGAAACCACAACCTGCCATTAACTACTGTGGATAATCACGGAACTTCATAAAAAATTATTTTTCTTGACTGAATATAAAATTATATGAAAATTATGGAGTATTTTCTCAAAAGTATAAAATATAATTATTTAGTAACAAATGGATATATAACAACATACCTGACTTAAGATTATTTTCCTTATTTTGCCCAGTGTTTTCAGCAGTTTTTGTTTTCCTAGGTGTCTTGGACCGTCTAGGAGGTGCAGATGCTATGTTCCTGTAAACCAAAGTAGATGAAAAACCTTGAATTTTGCAATTCTCTTGTTTAAAATAAATCCCCATTAAAATGCTTTCCACGAAAGTCAAACAACAATTAAGACTTGGCATATGATTTAAATAGATTGTGCACTCCAAAAAGAGATTTAATTGGTCTGTTATTTGAATTCAATGAGGTTTATTGTGCAAGTTCTCTTGACTTTGCTAACTAAAAGTTTTGATCTTTCAAAACTTTGTTTGCTTTCATTCTTGAATAATGGTAGAATTCAACTTTAATGATAAATAAACATATGAATAATTTGACCGAACATATAAAAAAGATCTGCAATACATAACTATAAGAACTTGAAGAATTTTTAGGATGGTGTGCACCTACATACATTCTCAGTGTTTTAGGTGGGTTAAACTTTTACGCTATGTATATGTGGTTTGCTGCATGTACAACCAGTGTAGATTCAGACCAGCTGGCATCTGTGCCATCAGATCAAGATAAACACTGTTTGCTAATTGGTAAGAAACAACCTAATAAATCTAAAACTGAAGAGTGTAGATCCTGATCAGACAGCATGGATGTACCCACTAATCTGGATCTATATTGTTTGCCCAAACAATAAAGGCACATCTATGGAATAAAGGTTTAAAAGCTGTCAATACATTCATTCACTGCTACAGCTAATGTTTAAAGCAAAAAAGCAAAACTCTGCCTTAACCCTTTTACTCAATGGGTATTGACTTATACCTCATGTGCAACTAGTTCAAATCCAGATCTGCCTACACATGTAGGAACAGCAGCTTGTTAACCCTTTCCTCCATAGACACACCTTTATTGCAGCACATTTGTGCTTTCTGATCGGGATCTGCACTGTTCGCTTTTTGATTGGTTAGGTTATTTTTGACCAAAATGCGACCAGTGCAGATACTGATCAGATGGCACGGATGTGCCGGCTGATTTGGACCTACACTGGTCGCACATGCGTAAAAATGCGTATATATGGAGGAAAGGATAGTCTCATAGAAGAATTTTACTATAACATGTCACTAAGATGGTTGCGTGATCTATGCATTCAAACAGTATCATTTCCCAAGAGAATGGCTAGAATAAACTTTTCGAAGCAACTGTTTACTACGCAAAAATAATATAAATAATAATTTAAAAATAATAATATACAAATAAAAAATAATAATATCTAAATCTGCTGGTCAGTAGACTCAGTACTCTAGAACAAAGGGCAATGTAAATATCTCACCTAGCTTTTGTGTATATTCTGTGAATTAAGGCGTGTTGTTCAGTGATGATATCAGCCGAGGATTTGGGTCTGTATGTGCGAGTCCCACTCACATCAATATCCACAGTTCTACACGATAACACAGGCTGGGTTGGTGTGTAGCGGTGTTTGGTTTCAATATCACCCAGGGGACGTTTCTACAAATAAAAGAAAAATTTCTTTCAATTTTTTTTTCAAACTTACCATACTCTTTGGCTTAGCCTAAGCAAAGCCTTGGCAACTACTGAGAAAAAACATGGCTCATGCCCCATACCCTCAAATTGCCTACTATCAGCATTTGTTCTGTACTGAAGGTTATAAAGCTGAGATTGGAAACCAGTCTCAAATCTCAAGCATCTGATTGGCTGAAATGGCGACAGGTCACCATTTCAGCCATTTAGATGCTTGAGATTTGAGACTCATGTCCATGCTCAGTTTTATAACCTTGGGCACTGAGCTTGAGCAAAACCAAAAGAACTCATCAAAACCACGATGTTTCACACGACTTTGCTTCTGCAAAATTTGGTTCCTCTTCTTCCTTATGATGAAGTTTGACAAGACACAATATTTATTTTTCTCGAATATATTACTAATTAAATATATCCAGAAAAAATATCACATAATTAATTCCAACAAAACCATTAATACAGCATTAAACACAAATCAACTGTAGTTTTCTTCTAGTAATGATTGTATCAGTTTAATTTGATTATACGATAACTGATCCTTTAAAGTTATCATTTAAATATATCATGATTTAAGTTAAGCTCAGTCATGCTTAATTTGTAAGATTAAACATTAAAAGAAGATTGCAATTTTTAATATTATTTAGAAAAAAGACCTATTAGAAAATTTACAGAAATGACCTTTAAACGCTAAAGATCATATAAATGTTTGCAGAAACTATACACAGTGCTGTTGTACCGGTAAGTAATACATGTAATTTCTATTATTGAATTCTTTAACAAAAAGGCGAACAGCAATTTTTATTGACTTTTGACGTTTGATGTATTTGTAATATCAATTATTTAGGAATGTACCAAAAAATATATTTACCTAACTACACAATTAAAAACATTTATTTTATTCTACATTCTCCAGGTCATTTCCTGATATATACATGTTGTGAAACTTTCCTTTCTGAATTTGATTCATTTATAATGTCTGTAAAACCAATAGCTAAATATTTGAAAAACATTAACATTGATAGGCGAACAATATTTACACAGTGTCTCTTTCAAATGATGAGTTTCTTCAAACTTTAAACTTTTCCCTTTGAATGAAGAAGTATGTATTTCAGCAATAAATCAGTTAGGTTCAATTGTAAAGCATTTAAATCTGCCAAAGTATTCACTATTGACTTGCTTGTTTCTTTTTTTTGAAATGGAGTGCTTAAACTCATTACAACACTTCAATTGATCATCGAGGCCACTATTTATCTTTTATTAAGAAAGATTAAAAATTTGGCAATTTTGGTTTAAACTGACCTTCTCACAAGCTTAAATCTCATTATTAAGTTCCAGAGCTTTGTCCCTATTCAATACATTAGTTTTAAAAACACTTTTAGCTGCTAAATGGATTCACCTTTTAAACAATCTGAGCTATTTTATATATTGGTCATAAGGCAGTTTCACAGGAAATTGTTAAATGAATTATTAACTGTATCATGAATGTGGAAGAGCCTGATAAGACATTGGATATATACATGCAGATCTGGATCTACATTAGTTGTAAATGTATCAATTATGCTGTACTGAGCTTTTAAAGGGTTAACACCATAAACCAATGTTTGGATAGTTAAAGGGACCCCAATACTGCCAGCTCTCTACAGCCAACATTTACATAACTGAATTGAAAGTAATAGTGAATGTTTTAACCCTTCTTCCATATAAAAACCTTTATGGCATGGGCGAACAGTGTAGATCCAGATCAGCCAGCACATCCGTGCTGTCTGATCAGGATCTGTACTGTTTGCTATATTATTCTGATCAGGATCTAAACTGTTCGCTTTTTTATTAGTTAGGTTATTTCTGACCAAAATGCGACCAGTGCAGATCCTGATCAGACGCCACAGATGTGCGGGCTGATCTGGATCTACACTGGTCGCACATGTGTAAAAATGTGTATATATTGAGGAAAGGGTTAGCTCAAAAACAGCTATGATCATTAAGCTATAACTGTTACTTATAACATTCAACTTACCATAAAATTCCTTTTATATACCCCTCCCCTAACAAAAAGCCCCCCATCCATATTTATTGTTCAATATCCTTTAGAATCTTATATTAGAATAAAAACAAGAAACCGTCAAAGACGGGTGATGCTCCCCAAATGGGTACTTTGTCACAAAAACAGTTAGTTGTATAACTATTGAGGTGAATTTTGAAAATAGTGTAGTGCTTTGAAATCAGATAATTTTAAAATCCAACTATAAATAACTGGACATGATTTAGGTTCAAGGTAATGCTGTGACCTTGACCTTCAAGGAAGCGACCCAACTGTTGTGCGACACGTGACCTCGATATGGTAATCATTTCTGTGAAATAATTTTTAAATCCAACTATAATTAACAGAATTATAGACAGGACACAATATTGCTTCAAGGTCATGCTGCGACCTTGACTTCCAAGGTGGTGACCAAAATGTTGCACGACACATCGTCTCATTTTGGTGATCATTTCTGTGAAATAATTTTAAAATCCGATTTCAAATAACAAAGTTATGGGCCGGACATGATGTTGCTTCAAAGTCATGCTGTGACCTTGACATTCAAGGTAGCGACCCAAATGTGCACGTGACACGTCGTCTCATTATGGTGATCATATCTGTGAAATAATTTTAAAATCCGATATGAAATAACAAAGTTATGGGCCGGACAGGGTTTTAGTGCAAGGTCATGCTGTGACCTTGACCTTCAAGGTAGCGACCCAAATGTTTCACGTGACATGTCGTCTCATTATGGTGATCATTTCTGTGAAATAATTTTAAAGTTATTGGCTGTAAATGATTTTGGTGCAAGGTCATGCTTTGACCTTGACCTTCAAGGTAGCAACCAAAATGTTGCGGGTGACACGTCGTCTCATTATGGTGATCATTTCTGTGAAATAATTTTGAAATCCAACTTGAAATAAAAAAGTTATTATTTCTGTGAAATAATTTTAAAGTTATGGGCTGTACATGATTTTGGTGCAAGGTCATGCTGTGACCTTGACCTTCAAGATAGCAACCAAAATGTTGCGGGCGACACATCGTCTCATTATGGTGATCATTTCTGTGAAATAATTTCAAAATCCGACTTCAAAACAAAAAGTTATGGGCCGAACAAGATTTTGGTGCAAGGTCATGCTGTGACCTTGACCTTCAAGGTAGCGACCCAAATGTTGCGGGCGACACTTGTCTCATAATGGTGATCATTTCTGTGGAATAACTTCAAAATCCGACTTCAAATAACAAAGATATGGGCCATTCACGATTTTGGTGCAAGGTCATGCTGTGACCTTGACCTTCAAAGTAGCAACCCAAATGTTGTGCGACATGTCGTCTCATTATGGTGATCATTTCTGTGAAATAATTTTAAAATCTAACTTCAAATAAAGAAGTTATGGGCCAGACACTATTTTGGTCCAAGGTCATGCTGTGACCTTGACCTTCAAGGTAGCGACCCAAATGTTGCGTGTGACATGTCATCTCATTTTGGTGATCATTTCTGTGAAATAATTTCAAAATCCGACTTCAAAACAAAAAGTTATGGGCCGAACAAGATTTTGGTGCAAAGTCATGCTGTGACCTTGACCTTCAAGGTAGCGACCCAAATGTTGCGCGCGACACTTGTCTCATAATGGTGATCATTTCTGTGGAATAACTTCAAAATCCGACTTCAAATAACAAAGTTATGGGCCATACACGATTTTGGTGCAAGGTCATGCTGTGACCTTGACCTTCAAAGTAGCAACCCAAATGTTGTGCGACATGTCGTCTCATTATGGTGATCATTTCTGTGAAATAATTTTAAAATCTAACTTCAAATAAAGAAGTTATGGGCCAGACACTATTTTGGTGCAAGGTCATGCTGTGAACTTTACCTTCAAGGTAGCGACCCAAATGTTGCGTGTGACATGTCATCTCATTTTGGTGATCATTTCGGTGAAATAATTTCAAAATCCGACTTCAAAACAAAAAGTTATGGGCCGAACAAGATTTTGGTGCAAAGTCATGCTGTGACCTTGACCTTCAAGATAGTGACCCAAATGTTGCGCGCGACACGTCGTCTCATTATGGTGATCTTTTCTGTGAAATAATTTTGACATCTGACTTCAAATAAAGAAGTTATGGGCTGGACATGATTTTGGTGCAAGGTCATGCTGTGACCTTGACCTTCAAGGTAGCAACCCAAATGTTGCGTGCGACACGTCGTCTCATTATGGTGATCATTTCTGTGAAATAATTTAAAATCCAACTTCAAATAAAAAAAGCTATGGGCCGGACACGAAATGGGACGGACTGACTGACGGAAGGATGACCCGGCGACTATATGCTCCCCCGAATTTCTTCGGGGAGCATAATAATTAATATAAATAATAAGCGCCCCCTTTCAGAACATGTAACGCCCCCTGGTGCAATTAAAAGGAACTTTATGGTACATGTTTTAATTTCTTATTCTAACCTTTAAGACCAAATTGAAAAAACAATCAAACAGAAATCAATATTGCAGATTGAAGCAAGTCATCTTCTATCAAGATACTTGGAATGTCCTCCTTCAAATAACTTACCATGCCTTGACAAGATAGAAAATCAATGTGATAGAAATGATAAAGAGCTCCAATACATTTAGATAAGAGGGTTCACAGTCGTTGATAAGTGCATGGTAGCAGGTGGTCAAGTGGTCTCTGTTCAAGTACTCAGCAAATACTGCATGGGCTTGGTCCCAAGATTATAAAAACTGAGAATAGAGACCAGTCTCAAATCTCAAGCTTCTGATTGGTGAAACTGGAGACTTGTCAAGATTGGAGACCAGTCTCAAATCTCAAGCAGCTGGGATAAAGATCATAAAACAAAAACTGGAGACTAGTCTCAAATCTCAAGCATCTGACTGGCTGAAATGAAGACAAGTCTCAAATGAATTTCAGTTT
Source organism: Corbicula japonica (assembly GCA_038501625.1). NCBI lineage: Eukaryota > Metazoa > Mollusca > Bivalvia > Venerida > Cyrenidae > Corbicula > Corbicula japonica. The sequence continues at coordinate 9,171,889 of JAZAYU010000011.1, read as the reverse complement.
TATGATCATAGGCCCTGATTGGCTAAAATGGAGAATTGTCAAATGCTAGAGATTTGAGACTGGTCTCCAATCTCAGTTATATAATCTTCAGCCTTGATATTGGGAAGCTGAGGTCATGCCTGCTTGTTCACAGATGACCATGTCACAACACTTACAGGACAGGTAACTCACCATGCAATGTCAAAGACTTTCTGTGTCAATTAAAAACTAATAAAACAAACAGAACTGCACGAACTGTGAATCTCATACCCTTTACACCACGGATACAGCTTTTATCCCATGTGTGATTAGTATAGATTCAGATCCACCTGTACATCCATGAAGTATCTGGATTGACACTACCGGTAGTCACTCTCAGAGTCAAATAGTCATATCTGCCCAAAATAACACAGTTCATATCCTGATCCTGCATTTTTGTGCAGGCCCATTTGTATCTACAATGATTGCCCATAGGATAATAAGCAATAAGAGTCCCATGGAGTAAAGGGTTTAGGTCCCAAGGTTATAAAACTGCGAATGGAAACCAGTCTCAAATCTCAAGCATCTGATTGGCTGAAATGGTGACTAGTCGCCATTTCAGCCAATCAGATGCTTGAGATTTGAGACTGGTTTCCATGCTCAGTTTTTTAACCATAGGCCCAAGTGTAATCAACTTCTTGCATCATCATATAATCTACTGAACTATTTTTTTCAAGTGAAAACTAATGAACAGTGGGCTAAATCACTGTGGATCATACTGATATACAACTTGAACAATAAATAATAGTTTTATAAGTTATAAAGTGACATAGAACCTGTAAGGCTGTACAATGTATTAGCTTTTCTATAAGATTAAATTACTGATGAGTTTAACCCTACTCTCCTAGGATACAGCCTATATCCAATGTGACACAAGGGCAGTTTAATCTAGATCTACACAATTCACTTTCAGTTTTTGACCATGTAGCGACAGTCTAGATCAAGATTTGACTGCAAGGATGTGGCCCATGTAGTTATAGATGTATCTATTGAGTAAAGGGTTATGTAAAAAAATACATACATGTACATGTAAAATGCCTTTTTTAAGGGGAGGATTTCTCAATATTACCCACAGTGTTAGCAAACTTTCCAAACACTAGTAACAAATGAACCCAGCTATTTCAACACCTGTGCAATGTTTACCTGTCCGCATGAACTCGAAACTGCAGACTCGCTGTTCTATCAATAAAAAAAACTTTAAATCTCAAAACACATGTTTAACACCTGGTTTCATCCTTTACTCCATATATACAGGTTTGATCGCATGTGTCACCAGTGTAGATCCAGATCAGCCAGCACATCCATGCCATCTGATCTGGATCTACACTGGTCACCACTTAGTCACAAATAATACAATGAATCTAAAAGTAAACAGTGTTAATCCTGAGCATTTGCCCATGGATACGTGGAGTAAAGGATTAAATTAACCTGCATATATCTACATAAGTCACAAATGATACTAATCATTGAAGGCAGAGATAGGGTTGAAAAAAATACAGGGAAAGGGAGATAACAAAATAAAATCTTAGCTAAACTTTTAACATTCATTGAACAGTAGATTTCTGAATGATACGAAAAGTCCCAGGAAAAATTCTTCTTCATTTTCATAGTCATTTTTAACCTTACTGAAACAGATAGTACAAGTTAAGATATAAATAGAAGTAATTCATTACACTTTAATCACAGATTATCTTTTGATAAAATAATCACAGCTTACCTGTGCATGTTTTTTCAGCACAGAGTTTGCATGGAAGTCAACATAATCCAAGGCCATTAAGTACTTCTGTGCCATTTTTGTTTTCTGCAGTGGTTCTCTCCCTTTGTCTTCAAGGGTTATTTTCCTGAAAGATAGTTTAAAAACTTTTGCCATCAATTCTTTGTTGGTAAGTGTGAATTAACCCTTACCTCCATATATTCTCCTTTATAGCATGGGGAAACAGTGTAGATCAAGATCAGCCAGCACATCTGTACTTTCTGATCAGGAACTACATTGTTCACTTTTTGATTTATTAGGTTATTTTATACCAAAATGCCAACAGTGCAGATTCTAATCATACAGCTTGAATGTGCTGGCTGATCTGGATCTACACTGTATGCACAAGCAATAAAACATGTATATATGGAGTAAAGGGTAAATGATATTCAATGGCTGACATTCACTGACTATCCCTTTCCTCCATAGACGTAACCTTTATGGTGTCGGCGAACAGTGTAGATCCAGATCAGACGGCACATCCGTGCCATCTGAACAGGATCTGCACTGTTCGCTATTTGGTTTGTTAGGTTATTTCTGACCAAAATGCGACCATTGCATATCCTGATCAGAAGGCAGTGCCGGCTGATCTGGACCTACACAGGTCGCACATGCGTAAAAATGTGTATATATGGAGGAAAGGGTTAAATAGCAAACAGTGCAGACTGCATGAGACTGCAGATACACAGCAGATCATGATCTACTCTGGTTGTATACTCTTGAGACATGAACTGTGTTGTACAATGAAAGAGTTAAAAAAACACCCTTGTCATTCTTTATACAAAGGAGACAACATTTGAATAAATCTGCAGGTGTTTTACATTTTACCCATTTATACACATTTGTATGTGTACATCCAGATCAGCTGGGACATGTGTGCCATCTGATCTGCATCTGCACTGGTCGCATATTGGTCAGACATATCATAATGAATCTAAAAGCCAACATTGTAGATCCTGATCAGATGACACAGATGTGCTGGCTGAATTGGATCTACACTGTTCACCGTTGCCATACAGACTATAGAGTAAAGGGTTAACAAGGCAGCCTCAAGTGTTTTAGTGTGTCAGAATGACCGGCTAGGCCAAGGGTTAACCCTCTCCTCCATAAATACGCATGTGCGACCAGTGTAGATCTGGATCAGTCGGCACATCCGTGCCGTCCTTACAGGATTTCCACTGGTCGCTTTTGGTCAGAAATAACCTAATTAATCAAATAGCGAACAGTTTAGATCCTGATCAGATGGCAATGATGTGCAGGCTGATCTGGATCTAAACTGTTCGCTCTTGCAATAAAGGTTTATCTATGGAGGAAAAGGTTAATGAAGACTTTTCAGTTATGTTGTGGGTGAGCTGCTTCTATAATGCTAATCTTATGCTTTAGAGAAGTTTGTGCAAGTTTTATCATTAAAACAATGATAATAACGATAATTATTGTACTATACATAATATGTTTTTAACATATTTGTGATCAATGTAAATAGAGATCAGAAGGCATGGATATGCTAACTGACCTGTATCTGCACTGGTTGCAGTGAATTTGTGAACAAATCTTAAGACAATTCCATTTATGATCTGAAAACAAAGCATATTTGCATCTTTAACTTTATTTTAACATAAAATTTTGTGTGGCTCACTTCATTTGGTAATAAATTTATCTCAATTTTCTATTACTTTGTTTTAAATATTATAAAATAAAAGATGAATTCATCATAACAGATGGATAAATAAGTGTCTGAAATAAGTATTTTAACTGCCCTTTGTCACAAAGTTAGCCAAGAGAAAATAAAGTACATACTTTTTTTTATCTGATATTTAATCCATCTGTTTAACACAACGGTAAACGTTTGAATAAATTATACCATTTATTTTCTTCTTTTTAGATAGTTTTCTACTCTAAATTGACAATTTTTAATAGTGTTTGCTGTTTATTTAATCAGTCGATCAACTCCATTAGGCTGTTTCAACAATGTACACTTGTAGTATGCCAGTTTGCCAAGGTTGATATAATAAAATGCTAACGCCTAATCTGATTATCTGAAGAATTAAAGAACTCTTTTGAAAATTGTTCTTATAACACTTATTGATAGCACAAAATTAAATTATTACGAGTTACTGTCCAATTTTAACTGTGCTGGTCAATAAATTTAAAGGTGATCCAAATTTTTATTTATTTATTTTTTTTTTGGGGGGGGGGGTGTACTAATCATGGTAGTTTATGAATTAATTTATACAAAACAAAATTAATAAAAACCTCATTATGCCTGTGAGTGAATTTATGAATAACTGACCTTACAGTGTGTGTCAATCAAACATTAAAATAACCAATTAAAACCGGAATCACATCCAACAAACAAATGCATGTGGGACAATATTGAAAATAAAGGGTCCAACAACAACCAACGGGTAAGGTCTGGCATGAGGTCTGTTATGGTTCATATGCCTACCTAAGCCTGAAATGAATCTGACACTAGTGTTTTATAGCAAGTGCTAACAGTTATGACCAGATCAACCGAACATCAGTGCCATCTGATCTGGATCTAAATGTAAATCTGACTGCTTCTCAGTCAGAAATAACCTAATAAATCTACAAGCAAACAATACAGGTCCTGAACAAGATGTGCTAGTTGATCTGGATCTACACTGTTTGCCCACGGGAAATCACCCATATCCCAAGGATTAAGGGCAAACCAAGAGCAATACAGTGTTTCTGACAACTTATAAACAAACATTATGAACAAGTAAAACAATATGCATCTACTCAAAACAAAATTAAAATTAACACCTGAATTTAATATCATATAGTAAAAGAAGTAATAGAACTGGAAAACATAGCTTACTTTACTAATAACTCTGGTATCTGAAATAATAGAATTTCGTAACAGAAATACATCCAAACTTGCTTAGTTTGTTCCCAAACCTATTAAATCATGAAAGTGAAAGATAAAATCTGCAATTAGGAATTTCATCAGCATTTGGTGAAGATTTGTATGGGTTTTATCTGATCTTTGGTACATACAATATGTTGACAGAAGATTAGGGTAACTGAGGATGCCTTTCTTCAGCCTGACAATATCCAACCATAAAGACTTACCAGGGGATGGCTTAAGATCTCTATAAACAAACTTTCCCTTCTGACTGATAAAGTACAGAAATATTTGTCAAGATACACGATCCCATCTTCAGAGCTTTTAGAATCATTCACAAACTAAATGCATAACTCATGTTGCTGGTAAAGATGGCTTTATATTTATTGATGTGATTTTTCAATAAATTACTGAATGATAATTCACCATTCAAAGTTCTGGTTCATTAGACAAGGTAGCAAGTAAACATTTTCAATCACAGCATTATTGTGTGTAACTCGTAAATATTCCTTACATAAACATTAAATTTGTCAACTTTAATGGTTATTTTATGAAAAGTAGTTTTAATACAATACCGATACAAAACCACTTAACCCTTTACACCATAACCCTTTCCTCAATAGACACACCTTCATTGCATGGGCGAACAGTGTAGATCCAGATCGGCTGGCACGTCCATGCCGTCTGATCAGGATCTGCACTGTTCGCTTTATGATTTGGTAGGTCATTTTTGACAAAAATGCGACCAAAGCAGATCCTGATCAGACGGCATGGATGTGCCAGCTGATCTGGATCTACACTGGTCGTACAAGCGTAAAAATGTGTATATATGGAGGAAAGGGATAAAGGAAAAAAGTTTATATCCAGATAAGCTGGCACATATGTGCTAACTGTTCAGGTTCTACATGTTTCGCATTTCCATTCATTAGGCTATTTCTGACCAAGAAGCAACAAGTGTAGATCTAGATCAGATGTTATTGATGTGCCAGATGATCTGGATCTACACAGGTTACACACACAATAAAACCCAAATATATGGAGTAAAGAGTTAAAGTAATGAAATTGGCCTAATGAAACTTACAAGTGCAAAGTAAATACTTAATGCACAATGCTTGAAATTGTCAATTACAATACAAAAATCTTCTACAGATTTCTATTCAAGTTCAAATCAAGAAATGTTCAATAGTTAAAATTGGCTTATTATTTATACACCTTGATTAAACATAGATCATGTGAAAGTAAATAAAACTTTCAATAAGCAAACTATAGTAACATAAAACAGCTCAAACAGTTGCAATGTAGATATAAATGAATGCTGTTTTATAACTACTGAACTCATTAAAAGTGTGTTTGCTCATATTTTGTAATGTTAGTCTTCAGTTTTTTTACTAATATAAATTCAATAAAAGTGCTTTTGATTTTAAAAAAAAAGACAGTGCGTTAACATTTTACTCCATTGAAACAATTTTGATCATAGGGGTGACCACTGTAGATCCAGATCAGCCTGCATATCTGTGCAGTCTGATCAGGGTCATAATATATATTCACTCTGGTCACTTCTTGGTCCAATTTATGGGATTTTAATAGACATTTTTGGCAGAAAGTTGAAAATAAACATTAACTGCCCTAGGATTGCCTTAAACGAACCCTTAAATGAATCTCACAAAAGATACCAAATGCATCATTTTGCATCCTAGTTGTCAAATATTAATATTTTATTGGGAATATTGTCCCCCACCTCTTTAGCTTCTTCAAAACTGTATTGGAGACCAGTCTTAAATCTCAAGTATCTGATAGGCTGAAATTAATACTTGTCTTCACTTAATTTCAGCCAGTCAGATACTTACAATCTGAGACTGTTCTTCAGAGAAGTTGTAAAATCTTGGGCCTAGATTTTAGGTCAAATTTATTAGTTGTTGTATTGTCATATTTTTCACATCATATACATTATCTCAGTTAGCAATACTAAATAAATATTAAAGCATTTTCAGGCGCAATTTGGTACTGAATGTGAAGCATTCAAAACTCATTGAATATGTTTTATACCCAAATGAATGCTTTGTGTTCAGCTAGATTATATCGTTTATCATGACTCTGCAAGAATGATTCATAAACTGTTCAATGATTCTAATTCTGATAATCACAGTAGTGATAAGAAGACAAAGGCCTTTGTGTGTCCCCTCCTCAAACATTAACTTCTTTTAGAGAAAATTTGTCCCAAACTCTGCTGGATAAATTTCACTATTCAAATAGCTATTTCTACAAAATGGGCTTTTATTAGATATTTATTAAATAAATAAATTAATTAAAGAATGTATGAGATAAAGTGAATTATTGAACATGCCCAAATACCAAGATGTTTACTAGAAACTAATCATTATGCCCTATTTTGTACAAAGACATAATTTTGGGAGAAAGCTGGAAGTATCAGCATAATAATGAGTTTGTCAAAATTATGAAAATATATAAATGTCACTACTAAACTCACAAAGTTTCAGGGCAATCTGCCAATGTTGTGACCACATTAACATTTCATGTGCTTTGCATTTTGTAAAAGTCTTTGCAAATAATAACCAGCCATTTCTGCCAGGTTTTTCAGTACGTTTTGAAACCCAGGGACAAATAATGTTGAGGTGTCATAACCAACTTTTATGTAAAGCCTTGATGCAGCATTTTTTTTTAACTGAAAAGGGAAGGAGCTATTAAATATATTGAAATAGTTAGAAAACTTGTATTAATTATGAACATGATGAACTGTTATAAATGTTGTGACATTAGTCCCTAGATTTACATGTAGAGTCAATCATTTAATTTACCATTTACATGTATTACAAGTTAAAACAAGAGATGTTTGTAAAACATGTATGCCCCCCCAAATGCCACTTTGATAGTAATCTGCTGTTACTTTATTGAAGGTCAGTCACCTTGACCTTTGACCTACTGACCTCAAAATCAATAGGGTTCATCTACTTGTGATGACTAACCTCGATACCAAATCTGAGGACTGTAGGTCACATCATTGACTGGTTGATTGGACAAGGTTGGTAACAGACGGACGGACGGACCGACCGACATGAAAAGCAATATACCCCCCTTCTTCAAAGGGGGCATAATGAGGAATAAAAGAAAAATATTGGTGAACTAGTTAGATACTGGTTGGAAATTAAGTAGGTCACAGTGCTGGACATTTATTTTAGGTTTCACATAATTCATGTTAAAGATAAAAAACAAAGTAAATGACAGCTTTAAAAAAGAGTGTAATTTAAAAAGGAGCATAACTGCTTAAAAAAGTTAAAGGTCTTGTTGAAAATGAAACAGGTCATCATGAGTGACATTTATTTCCTATTTCTTACCAACTGAGTAATAATAAAGTTGATATCTGTAGCAGCTTCAAAGTTATGGGCAAAGTGTATTAAATCATAGACACAAAACAAAAGTGAAAAAGGGGCATACTTTCACAATTATGTGTAATTAAGTTGTGGGTCTTGCTGGTGATGATGTAGATTATGATGGTGAATATATATTCAAAGTTTCAAGTTGATATCTGGGGTAGTTTAAAATAAATAATGCAAAACTACACTACTCAAAAGTTCTAAACCGCCACTACATGTATATGTTTACAATGTATGCTAGTTTCGTTTCTCCCCTACGTCAAGAGAGGTTGTGGAAAGAACTGTTTTGTCTAGAAATCAATTACCTTATGTCTTTAAAATCTTTATTGATTGTTTTCTTAAACAAATCCAATACCATTTACTTACAGCGCAGGGTCAAAATTTGAACAGTCTTTTATTAAAAGGGAGGTAATTTTAAAATTGGATACTTTGAAAGGGGTTTATTTAAACAAATGTGCTATTGATTAATCATGTTTTCTGTTTTTCCTACTAATGGGGGGTCCTATTAAAATAAAACTAGGAATTAAGAGCAAATTTCTTTGTGCTTGACCTTTATATGCAAGAAATGCATTTTTAGCAAAATTAAGAATAACTCTTGTCAAACTGTTTCAAGGTCAATTATTACAAGATTAAAGCTTAAGTTGGAGACTTTTGTTGGCATATGATTATAAATAAATAGTGAATTCAATGTCTTTCTAATAAAAAATTACGGACAAAAAGTGGCGGTTTAGAACTTTTGAGTAGTGTATATTAAGCCAGCTCTACCATTAATTGTTTAACTTGAAGCTTGGCTATATTACAAAAAAAATATATTTTTCTTTTTCTTTTGCAACCTGGGACACATTGTTTTTGAAAAATCTACTTTGAAACTACTGAAATCAGTGAAAACTGCTTTGATAATTGATGACTTAATAAATGTGTATGAAAGATTCTGGGGCTAAATTATTTACTTGGCTCATTTTCAAACATGTAAATGATCCTGCCGATTAGTATTTGTGACAAAACACGGCGCCATTTTCAATCATTCATATATTGCATTACTGGTATTCATTGTTTGTCATACCTGATGGTGAAAACTGGCATACCTGTTTCAGTATTTTGCAGGTGAACGAAGACTATAACAAAATGCAATTAATTCAGTTAATCTTCAATTAATTTGTGTCCATTTACAAATTTGTTCGGTATCTCAATACAATCCACTGTGATAATTACCCCTGGTAAAGTTATGTGACCAGTGCATGCATGTGTCTGATTGGTTTGCATTAGGCCTAGTTAGTATTTTCCAAGTGGGCAGACCTTAATGCTTTTAACAAAGCAGTTTTACTATCTTCAATTAACTTGTATGACGTCAAAAATTGCAAGCTGAGTTTAAATTAACTGTACTGTTTATATCAAAGATAATTGTGATTTTCAACTTATTTTTAGAATTTTCAAAGTCCGTGGGACATTTGTCAAAGAGAATTGCAGCATAGTGTTCGTAATTCTGTGCATAATCTGCGACCCAATGTCTGCTCACGCAAATTGTTTACTGTGTATTTCCATATTTTTTATACCCATTTCTGCAGAAATTCTGGAAAGAAAGGATGTATTCAATTGGGAAAAATATCTGTTAGATAGGAATGAGACTGTGGTTTGGGAATGCCTCCATTTTCCGGAGCGGCAGAAGTGCAGAAAAAACTGCAAACAGGCAATTCGACCGGGCAGTGAATATGGACTATACTAGACAGACAGGATGTTGAGCTTCAGCATTCTTTGGGGCATTGCAATAAACTGACTCTCAGCTCAAGAACTGATCCTGAAGTTCTGGGTTTTAACCCAAAGGCTCAGTTGTTAAGCACCAGCATATATTCCCTATTCCTGTATTTCCATCCTCCTTACCGAATTTTTGTCAAATACTTTATAAAAAAGATAATATAAATGTCAAATTAGCATGGTGATCAAAAGAGCATTCTTTGTTCAATGAAACTGCACATTATGTCTGAAAATCAATGCTTAAATATGCATGTTGGGTTGTTTGGCAGACACACACCTCCAGTGAAATAAATGGCCGCCACATTCCTATAAACACGTCCTTTAATGTAAAAACCTGTGTGAGTAATTTATTTTCAGTGTTTCAAACTTGTTATTGTGTTCAAACCATGCAGACAATCAAGGGTCAAAAATATTTTGATGCATTTTTATCAGTTTTGCAAGATTATCTAAATAAAAGCTATTTTTAGCACATGGTGTAATTTTGGACAAGTGATAGTTCGATAAATATGTTTTCTAGTCATTTTAAGCTCAATTTTAATAAATTCAATTTTTTAACAACTGCTACTTGAAAATATCATGATTACTCTCTTGTACGGTGCAAAAGTCAATGCATCCTATTATTAATTGTTGTTTATTCAAGGGGTATGGGATTATAGGAAGGGACGGAAATATAGGAAAGTAGGATAAGAGGTACAGTCCAAGGTTTGGGAAAACATCTTATTATTCGCACACTACATTGTTTAACATAGTCTGAAGCACTGACGTGAGCATTTTTTTTCCTTCTTTTACAACCTCCCCAAAAGAGTATCATTCCCAAAGTTGACGGGAGTCTTCCCAATCCAATCACCAGACCTTTCCCAATCCTCCAAACTATTGTTCCCAACAACAAACAGTTCTGAGTTTTTAGTGCCAATAGAGTTTTTTTGCAAACGTTCCGTTTTCAAATTTATCGGCATTTTTACTGTCATATATTAATGTAACAACTGATTAATCTTTTATCCGAAATATCTGTTATCCGAAATTACATCAATTTCCGATCACGCAGACTTACACAAAGCGCTGTTAGCTTCTTTCTTATAAGGAAAATTGTGCTTTGCAATCCTTATTGGAGTAAAATTCAAAATTAAGACTCCAACTCTAATTAGTAGTGCAACATGCCCTTAATGTTTTTTTACCTTCGAAATATTCATTTTGGCGTCTCAGTTGTCAATAACAGTAGCTGTTTCCGGTTCAAGGATCCTAGTAGTAAGATCTCAATAAACGAAATATTTGATCAACACTTGGACAGCTACACTGTCCTATTTAGTATTTCATGGAATAAATAGACTTAAAGAGACATAATCGTCCAATGCCTTTATAAACACATATTTGTCTGCAAACCCATTTAACCAATAAAAAATTCAATTCAACTACCCGAAATTCTCTCTCACTTAAAACACCCTATCAGATCATATAAAACACTGGTTGAGGAAACCTTGTTGCAGCAGTGATTTTATACTGCAGATGTAATTGTGAAAATACTGCAGGCTCGGTTTGATTGAGTCTGTTCATGGACAGTAAAGGGATTGCATATTACTGCCCACGCCGCCTAGCCCCGGGTTGAGCGCAACTCAATATTTACACCAATATACAGTACAATTTTGATCCATCCCAAACGATGGTATGCATATGGCGGTGAACAGTGAACCTTCAATGAGGTATTTTCAGATTTATACCATTCCATGTTCAGCGGCGTATGGTCCCCAGGCAAAATTTAAAAAGCAGGAAGTATATCCTTGGGGGTGATTGGACAATATCCAAAACCTTATTGGCTGGGAAATTGAAACCACCTATCTTTAAACTGGCCGAAATATTAAAACAAAAGTAATTTTAGAAGTACTATTAACTTAGTACATAAGTATCGTGCTCAACGACCTTCAAAGGACGTTACTGAGAACAGCACTGATTGAATGTACGGGGAGACTTTTTACAGCCGCCACACGGCACAAAGCTACTGTGATATTGAAATAGATGAAAAGTGAACTTTGAAAGCCACCGAACACGACAATTATGAAAATATTGCAGGCTCGGTTTGATTGAGCCTGTTCATGGGCAGTAATGTGATTGCATATTACTGCCCACGCCGCATAGCCCCGGGTTGAGCGCAACTCAATATTTACACCAATAAACAGTATAATTTTGATCCATCCCAAACGATGGTATGACTATGGCGGTTTACTGAAAGTGGATAAGGAAGCCGATGATATTGTTTTAAGAACTCATCCACTTTATAAAGTTGCTAGCCTTACTCAGTGATACTCTCGGCATGTTTTCAGACCACACATTGACTTGCAATCTGATCGCCAAAGACATTTCTTTAAAATTTCATTTTTAAATAAAGGTATAGATTTTATTGACCTTCGAAGTATATTTAAAGATAAAACTGTTGAATCGGCTATACCTTATTATTTCAAGAATACTGAAACACCCATCGTTTGTTATAAATATAACAAGCCTATTAGAAACACAATTTTCAATTACAACAAAATTACCTCGGATTTCCAAATTGTTGAAAATACACCAATATCATGAGACTGTTCTAATTCAAGATTTTGCTATCAACCTGCCGGTCACATCGTTACAGGGGATCTAAATGTTATCAAAGACTTTAGAATCCGCAATTTAATTTCAAAAGTTCCAAAATATAGAATTCCATCGGAAATTGACTTTAATACCTGTCGTGCGGAAATTGCAGAGTCTTTAAACTCTTTTTGCAATAAATGGAGTAAACGAGAACATGCTGCGCCTAATGCTCTTTCAAACTGGAAAAAAAATAAATATTTAATAATTGACACTCGTATATCCTTTTATAAAAGAAACATAGCTTTATTACCACCTCGACCTCGTTTTAACTTTCGTCATTTGAAAAAGGGTATTCAAGACTTACACAACAGATTTGTTTTAACACCTGATGATAAAAAGGTGAAATATGCATATCAGATAAGGCTTCAAATAATGTAATTATAATGTGACGTATACACTATATTAATGATCAAACTGAAGAGCTTAATAGCACTAATGCTTATACACTAACTTCTTCATCTGAGAGTGATATTGTTACTGCACACACTCTAAAAATTATAAAATTTAGAATTAGTGTTGAGCCGAAACAAGACAAAGTACCCACTATGTATTGGTTGCCTAAAATGCGCAAAACACCCTACAAAGCAAGATTTATTGCTAACTCTAGTTCTTGCATAACAACTAAATTATCCGTGCTCTTAACGTCTTGTCTTACAGCCATAAAAGATCATGTAATTAGGTATTGCCAAAAGGTTTTTGAAACAACTGGAAAAAATTTATTTTGGTCGATTGAAAATTCAAATGACGTTTTGAAAAAGCTTAAATTAAATAATTTTCAGGCGTTCTGTTTGTCTACTTATGATTTCTCAACTTTATACACTTCGCTTCCTCATAATTTAATAAGAGACAAGTTAACCAGTCTTATTGAAAAAGCGTTTGCTAGAGAAAAAAACCTTCATCGCTTGTAATGAACAAAGGGCATTTTTTAACAGATGGTTCTTATGATAATTATACTTTATGGACTTGTCAAGACCTAATAGAGTCGCTAACTTTCTTACTGGATAATATTTATGTTAGATTCGATACCACTAGTTTTAAACAAGTAATATGCATCCCAATGGGTACTAATAGTGCACCTTTTGTTGCTGATCTGTTTTTATACTGTTATGAAAGAGACTTTATGTTATCTCTTTATACCGAACATCACGATGATATTATTACAGCTTTTAACAACACCTCGAGGTACCTTGATGATTTATTAAATATAGATATTAACCATTTTCCATCACTGGTTAATAAGATTTATCCTAAAGAACTACAACTTAATAAAGCGAACAGAAAAGCAAGCAACCTTTCCTCGTTTTAACTTTCGTCATTAGAAAAAAGGAATTCAGGACTTTCATAACAGATTTGTTTTAACACCTGCTGATAAGGCTTCTAATAATGTAATTATAGTGTGACGAATACACTATATTAATATTCAAACTGAAGAACTGAACAGCACTAATGCTTATATACTGACTTCTTCATCTGAGAGTGATATTGTTACTGCACACACTCTACAAATTACAAAATTTAGAATCAGTATTGAGCCAAAACAAGACAAAGTACCTACTATGTATTGGTTGCCTTAAATGCATAAAACACCGTACAAAGCAAGATTTATTGCTAACTCTAGTTCTTGCACTACTACTAAATTATCCGTGCTCTTAACATCTTGTCTTACAGCTATAAAAGAACATGTCATTAGGTATTGTGATAAGGTTTTTGAAACTTCTGGCAAAAATTTATTTTGGTCAATTAAAAATTCAAATGACGTTTTGAAAAAGCTTAAATCAAATAATTTTGTGGCGTTCTGTTTGTCTACTTATGATTTCTCAACATTATACACTTCGCTCCCTCATAATTTAATAAGAGACAAACTGACCAGTCTCATTGAAAAAACGTTTGCTAGAGAAAATAAAACCTTCATCGCTTGTAACGAACATAGGGCATTTTTTACAGATGGTTCTTATGATAATTATACCTTATGGACTTGTCAAGACCTAATAGAGTCGCTAACTTTCTTACTGGATAATATTTATGTTAGATTCGGTACCTCTATTTATAAAATAATAATAGACATCCCAATGGGTACTAATTGTGCACTCCTTGTTGCTGATCTGTTTTTATACTGTTATGAAAGAGACTTTATGTTATCTCATTCTACTGAACATCAAGATGATATAATTACAGCTTTTAACAACACATCGAGGTACCTTGATGATTTATTAAATATAGACAATAACCATTTTCCATTACTGGTTAATAAGATTTATCCTAAAGAACTACAACTTAATAAAGCGAACACTTCAGAAAAGCAAGCAAACTTTCTCGATCTAAATCTGTCCATTGAAAATGGTTATGTCACAACTAAAATTTATGATAAAAGAGATGATTTTAATTTTAATATAGTAAATTTTCCGTTTTTAGACGGCGATGTTCCCCGTGCAACATCTTATGGGGTTTATATCTCACAGCTTGTTCGCCTTTCAAGAGCTTGCAACGATGTTAATGGTTTCAATGAACGTAATCTTTGCATTACAGAAAAACTTTTAAAACAAGGTTATCGGTATCACAAATTAAGGAAAACCTTTTGCAAGTTTTATCGCCGATACCCAGAATCAATTCATAAATACAGATGCAGTTTAAAATCACTTTTGCAACAAGGTATTTCACAGCCAGTTTTTTATGGAGATTTAATTTATAAACTTAAAAAGATAAAAGGCAGTGTTAATTTCTCCCGGTTATTCGTAAAAACCATCTGTAAATTTAAAAAGAAAGGTTACCAACATGATATTTTACAGTGCTCTGCAGGCCTGGTGATTAACCCTTCTACAGTTGATCATTATGCTTACCTCTTTGGTTGCACGACGGTGGCAGGGATTTAAGAGTTTATGAAGGTTAATGGGGAAATCTTTTCTTAAAAGAACCTAGAAGCTCGATTTGTTTCTTTTATTCCTGTCATCGTGTTCTTGCTGATTTTACTCCAGGAGCTCTGGTCTCGGTTAGATCATTGAGTACCCGCCCCTTCGGCTTTGCAATGCTCTTAACTTCTTATGTTTTATATGTTTGTATGCTTTTGCATGCAACATTGTTAAGCCGATAAGTTGGTTGGAGTTTTTTCACCAAGACAACTTGTACTTGTTTTGTGATATGAGAACCTGTTGGGGCAAGTGTGAGATTGGTGCACCCTAGAACCTGGTTTAAACCCCCAGTGGCAATTTGATTTGCCACTGACCGTTCCAAGGCGGTAACCCCTCGGGTTCTCATTTTTGTTTATTGTTAGTGGTGTCTTTTTTGAAACTGATCATTTTATTGACCATGCTCTCTCCCCCTCTCTTCTTCTTGACTGTGTGGGGAGGCTGTTTTTTCTGAATGTGGCGATTCCTGATATGCATATTTCACCTTTTGATCTAAATCTGTCCATTGCAAAATGGTTACGTCACTTCTCAAATATATGATAAAAGAGATGAGTTTAGTTTTAATATAGAAAATTTTCCGTTTCTAGACGGCGATGTTCCTCGTGCAACATCTTACGGGGTTTATATCTCTCAGCTTTTCAAGAGCTTGCAACGATGTTAATGATTTCAATGAACGTAATCTTTGCATTACAGAAAACTTTTAAAACAAGGTTATCGGTATCATAAATTAAGGGAAACATTTTGCAAGTTTTATCGCCGATACCCAGATTTAATTCAGAAATACAGGTGCAGTTTAAGATCACTTTTGCAACAAGGTATTTCACAGTCAGTTTTTAATGGCGATACAATTTATAAACTTAAGAAAATAAAAAGCAATGTCAATTTCGCCGGGTTATTCGAAAAAACCATCTGTACATTCAAAAAGAAAGGTTACCAACATGATAATTATTCTGCAGCGTATTATATACGCAAGCCTGCTGATTAACCCATCTACAGTTGATCATTATGCTTACCGTCTTTGGTTGCATGACGGTGGCAGGGGTTTAAGAGTTTATAAATGTTTAATGGGGAAATCTTTTCTTAAAAGAACCTGGAAGCTCGAATTGTTTCTTTTATCCTGTCATCGTGTTCTTGCTGATTTTACTCCAGGTGCTCAGGTCTCGGTAAGATCATTGAGTACCCACCCTTTGGCTTTGCAATGCTATTAGCTTCTTAATATGTTTTATGTTTGTGTGCTTTTGCATGCAACTTTGTTGAGCCGATGGGTGAGTTGGAGTTATTTCACCAAGGCAACTTGTACTTGTTTTGTGATTTGAGAACATGTTGGGGCAAGTGGGATGTTGGTGCACCCTAGAACCTGGTTTAAACCCCCAGTGGCAATTGTTTTACCACTGACCGTTCCAAGGCGGTAACCCCTCGGGTTCTCACTTTCGTTAATTGTTTGTGGCGTCCATTTTGAAACTGATTATTGTAATACCATGCTCTCTTTTCCTCTCTACTTTTTGGCTGTGTGGGGAGGGTGTGTCTGCTGGATGTGGCCATTCCTGATATTCATATTTCACTGTTTTCCATTACTGTCAATGAACAGGCTCAATCAAACCGAGCCTACAATATTTTCAAATGTGTTGTGTTCGGTGGCTTTCAAAGTTCCCTTTTATCTCTTTTGATATCCTGAAACTCTAAAACAATAACAGAAATCCATCTCGTTGTCATTTTCACTTTTATTCCGTGACTGCAATCACAAGTAATAATTTATTAATCTGTAATAGTCTGAAAACTACGGTATTATCAGCACTCATTATTCACGATGTTGATTTAATCACTTTAGTCACCATGTAAATTATTACACGAGTATTACAATAAAAATCACTCGCATTAACCGGCAGATGGGCTCATTCAATTAAAGGTGTCGTATAAAAAGTAATATATGCATATCAGGAATAGCCACATTCACAAAACACAGCCTCCCCACGCAGCGAAAAAGAAGAGAGGAAGAGAGAGAGAGAGAGAGAGAGAGAGAGAGAGAGAGAGAGAGAGAG
The DNA here is from genome assembly GCA_038501625.1 of Corbicula japonica. Classification (NCBI taxonomy): domain Eukaryota; kingdom Metazoa; phylum Mollusca; class Bivalvia; order Venerida; family Cyrenidae; genus Corbicula; species Corbicula japonica. The sequence continues at coordinate 9,154,544 of JAZAYU010000011.1, read as the reverse complement.
AGAGAGAGAGAGAGCATGTTTTTTTATAAGTATGTCAATTCAAATAGGACGCCACAAACAATTAACGAAGAAGAGAACCTTTGGGGATACCGCCTTGGAACGGTCAGTGGCAAAACAAATTGCCACTGGGGGTTTAAACCAGGTTCAATGGTGCACCAATCTCACACTTGCCCCAACAGGTTCTCGTATCTCAAAACAAGTACAAGTTAATAAATAATTGAAACGTAAATCTACTTAGTATACAATGTTGAATAATCAATAAGGAGCTATAATTTTGATGTACTATGATGCTTATGTTTAATGATGTACATTTATGCCATAATCTTGTGCTTATTATTATAACATTTATCTTTTACAACATATTTATGCATGCTTAAACCCCACAGTTCTTTTCATAGGATACCAGAGTTAACATTATAGCATTAATAAGAAATAATCAATAGCTTCTGGTGATTTATCGCAGGATAAATCACGGACCGGAGTTCAAATGAGTAAGGATATCACTCGGGGCTACGCCCCTCATGATATAGACTACTCAAAAGTTCTAAATGCACACTTAATAAATGTTGATTTTCCGAACTTTTTGATAGAGTCTTTCAAAATATTATAAATTATAATGAAGGAGTATCGATATCCTATAAATCCCCACAAAAACTTGAATCTACTTAGTGTAATTTAAAATAAAAACATGTTCAACTCACTGGTACACAGAATGCAATTCTCAAGTAAATAATCATTGCATCGCTATAAGTTGTGATCTTTTTTTTTCATCTTTTTATCATCAGAATTTGATGTAAGTCTCAAGGAAATGTTGTGGTTTGTCATTTCATTTCACTTAAATAACTTCCAGTAGCTTCGGAATGGTCTGATGGAGACGATGAGCCAACACGCTCTTCTCTATTTTATCCATAACGTGATAACGTGAAAGTCAAGGAGAAAATTCTATTTTCGTCACATTGGTTTAATGTGCCAAAAGTTTTTCAGTGGTCTAGCGATTTGGGACGATGCAATCCACTATGATAGATGTGTAACAGCCTTTTCAAAAGAAAATTGTATTTATTTCGATAAAATAGACCGGTAATTCGGACAGTATTTTGTCCGAATAAGCGTGATTTTCGATTAATTCGATTTTGAAGTTTAGTTGATTTCTTTTAATTTAAGTTTCAGAGTTTTAATAATTGGGCACTTATCAAACAAATGCAATTCTAAAATTTTCGTTTTTACATTATTTTACGTAAATATTTAATGACGCAAGAGAGTAACGTCAACGTTCAACGTAAGCAACGTTATAAATCTGAAAAATAATATCATTTGAATTTTTTCTTATTGTGATAAAATATGCAAAAATGAGGCATTTATTTTTTATTTACGAATAACATCAGGATGTTTTATAACAAATTTAAAGTAGTGCCAGTTAAGAACATTTTGACGGCACTTTCGTGGTCTACAGTGGTCAAACGTTCCATAGTTACACAATTTTGGTGTGTTTTTTTTAGATTGTCCGGTGTCGGTAAACATGTGGAAAACAAAATCGGATGTAAAAAGTTCAATTTCGATTGCCGCACGGGGATTAGGCATAAATAGCGTATTCCGACGTAGATGACGAATAACGTAAAACAAATGCACAGTTTTCAAATATTTTTTATTGTTTGATCATATTTAACATAATGTCAAACTTTTTGAATTATGATAATTTTACTTCGAGATATTCGACATTGAAAAGTGTGCACTTTAAACTTTTGACAAGTGTATATATATATACGCATCTGAATGGCACGCAGGTAAAATTATATTACACGCGGGTAAAATTTTCGCGTGTTGTGTGCTATATTAATTGCGCGAAATGAAATCCCAGCGAAAAATACAATTGTCACGTGATAATTTTATAACGACCGGTATTTACAAAATAGCCGTGCCACGCGAGGTGATTTATCGTGTGATAAATCACTGTAAATTCAATAGGAAAAACGTCAAGTCGTGTTAGAATAAAGGGTAATTATACTGTTTAATATTCTTGGAGTCATTCTTATGCCTTACACAACGTCAAACTGACACAAATTAATACATAAAATATTACTTCAATTTTATTCTAATATTGTGATTTCGTTTAGACAGTATATTTTTCTCAGATTAGGTTTGATAGTTATTATTTCTTACTAATTCATCTATAAAAACTTAAATATAAATACAAAAATGATCATATATCTTTATTATTTAATCACAATGACGTAAAATCTTCCAAAAGGAAAGTCAGTAATATAATTTATAATTTTTTTATAAATTTTATTATTTAAGTTTTATTATTTCCTAACCAATGTCCTTGTCTGATGATGCAAAATACACAGCTTAAGCCCGGGCCTTGACGTCCAGAAATCTGGGAACAGGTGTTTGAAGTTTTGGATCTAATTATATTCGTCTACTTTCGATATACTTATATGGAATATCGATATTGCATATGACACTAAATGCGAGAGTAATTTAAGCGCTAATCATAGATGAAACCATGGTTTCTTAATTAACCCTAATGAAAAATAAACACAATTCTTCACTTAAATCTAGAGGGCAGTGAGTGTTTCTTCACAATTTCATTTTTGACATTTTAGCCTTTTTTCACCATAATTTTGCAATCCCACGCCGCTGTCTTACTTTACACAGCGAGTCACGGAATAGTCTATTAGTGAGTCTAAAATTTCGTTAAAATAAATTAGTCTGTCAGACGTTACCGGTCAATCATTCGGGAACGAGGCTTGTAAACATTAGCGGGATGCTTTCGTGAAATTATTTTATGCTTCGGCTCTCGAAGTGTTTGATTAAACCAATGGGTTCATTGACATTATCCTTGTTTAAATCCCCATGAACTTAAGTATATGTTAAGATTTCTTTGTTCCCGCTGGAAGTTTCAACTTCGGGTTGCGCTATTTCAACTCTTTCAGATAGGTTCTGGCTTTGGCCGAAACCATGTCTGAGTTGACAGTGCCAGTAATTGACAGCAGACCATCAAATCTGGTGAAAGCTGATGGTAATGCTGCTGAATACTTAGAGCCAGAAAACGCCCACAAATATCAGGGACCACATGACTGGAGAAAACGGTTACGTCCAGTAGTTTCCCCAATGAAGGCTCAGTCAGTTGACGCACTTGATATTCTTGGGTAAGATTTCAGGAAGCCTGAGATTTTGGCAGTATCAAAACTTTAAGTAAGACAATTATCACAGTTCTGACCTCTCCCCACAGCTATGTATGTGATATATGGTAATTGTTTTGTGGCGATTATGCATATCTTTTCATAAATGTATGCTCTGAATGTCTTTGATCATTAATACATGCGTGCATGCTAAGTTCAAACAAAATAGATTCTGTATGTAACAGGGGTTCTGCTATTTAACAACTCTCAATTGCAGTTCTGTATTTATTATCTGTATTGTGAAGTCTGAAACAAAAGTTACATTATCAAAATTACTATATTCATAACGAATATAATTGAAATTTCAAATGCATTCATTGTAAATACAAATTTTATATAATTTCAAATACAATTACAAATATTAAAAGTAAAATTAAACAAACTTACCAGAACTGCTGAACCCAAAAATTGAATGCTAATAATCTCTTTGAAGAGTTATTGCTAGAGTTTTAAGAATGGTTTTTCAACCTGTCTCCACAGGGACAAATGAGTGACTGCCTAAGGAATTAAAGTAAAAAAAGCAAGAAAACTAAAAAAAAGCGGGAAATGTCATGTGACCACCCATTCACGCATGCATACATCACACTAAAACCAGTTTTACAAGTCATATGACAAAATTAAGATATATTTAACACACAATTGACAGGAAAATAACTAGGACAAGACAGGACAGTATCTAGGACATGACTGTAACTAGAACATGACAGTAAACAAATAATGATACGGGCATTTCAGCCTTCGCGCGAAATGGTTTGTCGGACGTAAACACTTCGAATTTGACCAGACCTGGGTTCAATTACTTTGAAAAGTAATTAATTAATTACAATTAAATCAGAAATGCTTCAATTAAATTACAATTATAATTACTTGCTTTTTCCATAAGTAATTAATTAATTACAATTATTTTAAGGAAAATAATTATTTTTTAATTATTTTTAATTATTTTTAATTATTTTCAAAATAGGAAATATATTCACAAACAGAACCATATTGAAAACAGATTTCTGATGCAGATATATAAGTCCTTATTGCATTTCAAAAACATTCATGCTTCAAAGTTACTGTCAGTCATTGAACAACATTCAGGCTTAAACACTTTTCCAGCTATTGAAAGAGCCATTCAACTGGGGCATATGATGCAGGTAGAGCCAGGTAGATTTCAGCCATCTTTGATAACCTTGGTAGACTCTCAGCATGTACAGTTCAATATTGGAGAGGGTTTATATCAGCACTTTTACAAACTTGAGACAAATATTGGTCAAGCTCTGACTGTTTCTTGATGTGTGTCTTTGACGTCTTAGGAATTAAACTGTATAAAGTGCTTGTGGAGACAAAGTTTGAAGTAGCTTTCAGTCTGCCTTTGTACTCTGGCGAACAGTATCGGCATTTTGCTTAAAAATTCCACTAGTATCTCTTGATAATATAAAGTGATTTAATGTGCTATATTCATGTTGTGTGGATAACTGTTAAATGTGAAATGCCAAGTACATATATTCAAGTTATGGTTTATACCTTAGATTGAGAATAGATTTTGAACACTTCTTAGTAACCCACTTAGTACAATTTATAAACAGAAAAGAAAATAACATATATTTGCATAAAACATGGGGGGACAACATAAATAATTTATGAATAATTGCTTTGTGGTCTATAATAATTTTGCAATTGCAACAAAAATGGTAGGAAAACATAGACAAAGATGAATAATGCTATAGACAAAGAGGAATATTACAAAGAAGAAAAATGTAGCAACTTTCAATGAAATTGAATTCTTTTCATTTAAGGCTACTTGAACTAGTTATTTTATTATCATGGCTTCATATTCATCAATAGTCTAGCACCTATTTCAGGTTCATATCCAAATTAACACCTCTTTAAATGACCAGTGTGAAAATGATACCTTCAGGTAACAATAGCTACTGCAGAATAACCTGTGTTTTGCATTGCAATATGTTACTGTTCGCTACATGTAAATGAAGAGTAATTGAATTTGACAATTATATTGCATTTTTTGGATTTTAATTAATTAATTACAATTAAAATAATTGATTTTTCTTTCAATTATTAATTATTTTCAATTACTTAAAAAATGCTAATTAATTATAAGTACTTAAATTATAATTGTGATTATAAGCTGATGTGCTGGAGCCCTGCGTGATGGATTGTGATCCGGCCTTCCCACCACAGGATGAAGAGGAGGAAGTGGTGGAGGAAAGCTACGAAGAAGGGGACTGGGAGGCAGAGGCGTTTGACCCGTATGCATTTATCAAGACCCTGCCACCTTTAACTGATGAACTTCGTGCCTGTGTACCTGCATTGCCGTTAAAAACAAGAAGTTCTCTGGAATTCTCACTGGTGTTAGACTTGGACGAGACTCTGGTACACGGTAGCCTTAACCAGCTGGAAGATGCATCATTCACATTTCCTGTCCTGTTTCAAGAAGTCACTTACCAGGTTTTTGTGAGAACACGACCTTACTTCCGGGAGTTTCTGGAGCGTGGTTCACAGATGTTTGAAGTGATCTTGTTCACGGCTTCAAAGAAGGTCTATGCAGACAAGCTGCTAAATCTTCTAGACCCGGCAAAAAAACTTATCAAGCATAGGTTGTTCCGAGAGCACTGTGTATGTGTAAATGACAATTATATCAAGGACCTGAGTATACTAGGACGTGATCTAAGCAAGACTATTATTTTAGATAATTCACCACAGGCATTTGGATATCAGTTACACAATGGGATTCCTATTGAGAGCTGGTTTATGGACAAGACTGATAGGGAACTCATCAACATGCTGCCATGTTTATAGAGCCTAGTCTCGATGAATGAAGATGTACGACCCCACATTAGAGATAAATACAAACTTCACACCCTACTGCCACCTTAAATACATACCTAGCCGAACATTCTCCTTCATAAACGCTGACGACGGATATTGGATCAGAGAACTTCTTAAAGTTTCTGTGGAAAATAATGTCTGCAAAGTTTTTTCACAGAAGGATTCAATGCTTGAAAACATCAAATTTGACAGTTATGGAATTAACTTCATGCACCTTAACATACACTACTTTATCCAAAATTCAGTGAAATTCAGTGCTCAGTTGACAAATATCCTCATATTGACATTTTAGGACTACAGGAAACTTACCTTAATGAACATTTTTCAGATAATGAATTTCATTTAAAAAATTATCAACTTTTTAGGCGTGACAGACTGTCAAATTAAGGAGGATTGGTTCTATACGTAAGGTTAGACATGCCATGCGAAATCAGAACTGATCTGGACTCCAGTGATATTGAAGCTATATGGCTAGAGGTGAAGCTTGAAAAACAGAAACCTTTTATTTTAGGCTACATATATAGGCCCCCATCATCACCTACTTCATGGAATGAAAACATTGAAAAAGTACTGGAAACAACATATATAGAGAACAAAGAAATTATCCTCTTTGGAGACTTTAACTACAATTTTATTAATTCAGGATCAGTAAATTCTCAATGGAATAAAATAACTAGCACATTCAACCTTAATCAACTGAAAACACAACCTACTAGAGTCACACAAACAACCTCGACAATAATAGACCATATCTACACCAACCACCCCCAAAATATATGTCACTTAGCAGTCCCAGTTATGTCCATTAGCGATCATTACCCTATTCTTTTCACAAGAAAAACTAGTTCAAAAATTAAAAAAGGCCCACTACATTTAACTATCAACTACAGATACTTAAAGAAATTTAATGCAGAAAACTTCTTAGATGATTTATCTAATCAACCATGGTCACTAATTGATGTTTTCACTGAGGCAGATGATGCTCTTGACACCTTTTATGATTTATTTCTAAAAGTCTTAGATTCACATGCACCATACAAACAAAAGCGTGTTAAACACAAAAACCAAAATGAATGGTTCACTGATGACATGGTGAAGGCAATACAGTGAAACCCCTCTATAACGGACACCTTAGGGACTGAGGGAAAGTGTCCTTAATAGCGAGGTGGCCTTAATTGTGGGTTTAAATCAAGAAGAAGAGAACATTTCTGTTCTTTAAAAAATCGCCCAAAATACCGGGGTGCCCATAATATTGAGTGTCCATAATAAGGGATTTTACTGTACATAAAAGAGATCATGCAAAAAAGAAACAAAATACTGAAGAATTCAAATACTGGAGATCACAAGCGAAGGTACTGTCTCACCGATCAAAAACAGACTTTTTCAATCAAGAAATAAACTAGAATCATAAATATCCTAAAAAGTTATGGAAACACCTAAAAGATTTATCTGGAAAAACTGAAAACCACCAAACCAACTATATAAATGATGACAGTGGCAATCCAGTATCTGACCCAAAACAGACAGCAGAAATATTCAATACCTTCTTCTCCAATATATTTCAAAATGCAGAAAAATATTTCAGCTCTTAATAACACAAATGAGCATGTACTAGAAGAAATGTTAAAAAGCAAAGTTGACCAAGACACTCCAAAGTTTGAGATTCCTTTAATAGAACCAAGCCATGTTAAACAAGCATTAGACTCCCTTAATGTCTCTAAAGCTACTGGACTTGATGGCATTTGTGCTTCGCCATTTGCCTAACACTTGGCGAACACACAATAACTGTTCTGGGGACAAATTTTTTTCATCAATTTTAACAAATTCTCTGTAACAACACTGGATATCTCATGGCTTATACCCCTAACAATACCATTAAGTGCTACAGTCTCATAAGGAGCCACTGCAATGGGGTGTTTGTTGGTTGACTGCACTGTATAAGGTTGGCATGTTAGTGTATTAAATGCTAGTTGCCATGGTTCAGGTGCAGGTGCTCCTGTCTGAGCAGCTGACTTACACCGTCTAATCACATTTGTGCCAAGTATGACAGGACATTGTGAGTTAAAAGAAGTGTCTGGGACAACAAGAACAGGCACATCAATTTCCAAATTGGATAAAAACGGGTTAAAAACAGAAGTTTCAATGTACCCTAAAATGTTTAAATTTGTTCCATCAGCAATGGAAACTTCAAGACCCAATTGGTCCAGGTTTAACAATGGAGTAGGGTTAGGTAAACGCTGATAAAATGAGTATGCAACAGCAGTAACCATACTACCAGTATCAATAAGGGCTGTTGGAGGTTTACCATGGAATATTATTATTTCCATTTCATTAGAGGGACCTATCAACTTATCCTTAATTTGGCCATACTCAATGCCGACTTCTGGCTGGCCATCCACAGAAGCGGAATTTAGTTTGGGTGGTTGGGCTTATTGCCAGAGGGCTGAGTACTTGCTTGGGCACCGGGTTGGTTAGCCGACTGGTTCTGCCAGTTACTGTTATATGTGTTTTCCCCAAGCCCTTTAAAAGAATTGTTCTGTGCCTGATTGGCTGAATTTGGGGCTGAAGTGGGATCTGACTGCTGAACAGTTAAAGAGTTCACCTTACTCAAAAGAAGATCCAACTTAGAATCCAAATCACGCCTGATTGACGAGAGTTTGGCATCCACACTGCCATTGATTTTTGATTCAAAATCAACCAGAAATTTCTCAACATCAACACTATTAGACTGGATAGGGTTATGATGAGGTTTCACAGACTTAGACGCCTGAGACTGACCTTGCTGATCCATTCTCAGCTCTAATTCTATCTCCCTAACTTGTCTTAGAAACACATTGTAGTCGGAAGCAGAATCCAACTTATGTCTTGTGTTTGTTTAAGACTGGAATAAAGACCTGACCATAATCTGTCACACATTAAATCATTTTTGGAGTGACGGGGTAAATGGCCACCTTCAAAAACTAACTCCAGCATCGTCTCCAACCTGCATCCAAAAGCAGTTACCGACTCGTCTGGTTGCTGAGCCACATCAAAAAAATGCTTCAAGGTGATACCTTTCTTGGAAACTTCAGAAAAATTTGCATCCAATTTAAAAATAATTGCATCAAGAGATGCAGAATCACCCAAAGGAATAACAATCTTCCTTGCTGTGCCACACAGGGACTTGCGTGCTGCTTGTAACACCTGGTTTGGACCTAATACTTTCATCTTTCAGTAAACATTTTACTTCAAATAACCATTCCATATATGTGATTTCATTATTTGGAAGGGGCAAATCACCTGAAAAACAAGATATCTTAGGTATGGCTACCTGATACATAGGGGAAGTTGTAAAATAAGACATATTTGGCATGGGCGTATGTGATGCTCCCACTATTGGTGAACTGGTGGATAGGGGTTGAGGAAGGGTAACAGGTTGCTTGGCAGGAACAGGTTTCTTAGGAATCGCTCCTAAGGAATCAGCCACCGACATGTGCACATGTGGCTTAGGAGTGGTCGGTTTTGGCTTAATTTCATACTTTGAGCTCAAATATCTAATCATATCCTCCTCTGGAGGAAACATCATAGCACTCTTAGTCTCTGGTTCCCTAACCGGAGTACCTGGGTCCTTCTTTTCCTCCAACAACATAATCTATGAATATTCTATGAAAAGACTGAATGTTTTCTATTCCAAAACAAGAAAAAACTTTTCAAACCCTTTATATTCACACTAAATACAACCCTTTTAAAAAAATGATGATTGGCCGTAAAACCACACTATATACTCTTCCCACTGTACTCATGAGATATGTCTATGAATAGCTTAAGATAATTTTTCTGCATTACAGCCAGTCACATCTCTACCTTAATACCTGTTTACTAATTACCAATATTTAAAGTTACTTGGAATTAATCAAAAATTTTCAACTCAAATTCTGTAAGTAACTCCACAACGAAAATATTGAAATCAACATTCAGGTCAAATTAAGTCAAGTTCAACTTCCAAGAACAAAGGTTAAATCAACACTTCAAAAGGATGAAAAGATTTATATTCCTCTGCACAATAGGATGGTCAGAACTGACAATAGGGTTGTTTTGACTATCCACCCACACAGTGTAGGAGGATGTTATGTAAACAAACCAGGATGAACTATTGAGGATTACAAAAAAATCTTGGGTGATCAATGGACAAGAATGAACAAAAAACAGAAAGAATACCAACATACACAATATATACAAAGACATGTAAATATATATACCAATAAAAGTGTTAAGTCTATCAATCCCTTACTTTCTGTCTGCAATATAGGGGAATATAGGACTTGGAAAAAAAATATATAGGACAATTGTATTAAAAAATGGCAACAACAAAAACAAATGGCAATATGAAGATATAACAACCCTTATCAGCAGTTCTATACCAAAAAATGTAAGACTTTAACCTATGGCAAGCCAAATAGGTGAAAATTAAATAATTTAAAAAAAAATATCCAAATCTTAAATATACTCGGCAAAAAAAAGTTCTGCACACTTGGACATTTCATAAAATATCTTTTAATTTCACCAAACACAACAAAATGATACATACCAAATAAATCAGCAAATCAAAGTAATCAATGTAGAAAAGTCAGAAATGAAATCCGATCAATACTTTTTAAGAAATTCATTGTTAAAGTCACTGGGGGTTACTATACAAAAGTTGCAAAATCGCTAGACTTGTCTTGAGTAAATTCAACATGATGAATCCGGCATTCTTTCAAGCGGCTCACACGGAATTGAACAGCCTACGAAATTTCAATTGTGGAATTAGGTTCCATTCGTGAACAAGAAAACCGGATAGATCAACTAGCTTGACCAACTTCACGTGTTCTGTCTTGTTTAGAAAGACGTCTAGGTGGCCGGTGTGGTCCGACATTTGCCGTGACGGTCAAATTAACAAAAACCTTCCTTGTTGACCATGAGAAATAAATTAATTTGAAAAACAATGCAGATGTGTTTTTCTCAAATAAGATTAGGTGTTGATTGCATTGGATGGTTGCTTTTATACACTTTCTAAACTGGATGCTTTGATTCATAAATACAGAATGGAAACTGTTCGAATAATCACTAAACTGTTTTGCCATACCTTTAGGTCAATGAGTTAGACAATGTGATAGTTTAATTAATAAAAAAGTTAAGTTTGAGCGTAATTCTGGAAATGGCTTGGTATCAAATTTTGATTACCTACTGTAACTTGCATCACAGTGCATGCTCACAATTGCATAAAACAGACACTGGTGAAATGTTGAGTGATTTCATAGATTTCACACCTCTACCTTGATAAGGCAAATTTTGCAACTTTTGACTGTTGACCCCTATCATACTCAAAATGACATTTCTCGCTTATTTACCAACCAATTTTAATTTTGTTTTTTTGTCTTTAACTCCGCAAACAATTAATCTTGATATACATGTAAGAATTTATGCCATTAATTTGCTATATTATGAAATTTACGCAAAAGAACACTTGTGTGCAGAACTTTTTTTTGTTGGGTATATATTAACACTTGAAAAAAATAACACATACACACAAAAGCACAGTTTGTCACATTCCACACTACTCGTCTCCGCTTGTTCACAGTTGCTCCAGCGTTGGTGCGCACTGATTTAATAAAGCTTGATAAGGGGAAGGGGCAGCAAAGGTTTTGCAACCTGCTGAGTCTATAGAATTAGGGTTAGGGGTTGGGATGGGTGGGATTGGGAGGGATGGTATACCATACTGGTGTGTTCCTTCACAGGTTTGGTGCTGACTCTGCCACGCCTGTTTTCTGGTTGGTTTGCGTTTTTCCCTTACTGTGACGCAGTCTTACTGTGACGCAGTCTGACTTCTACAACCTCGTTGGGGAGCCATTGTAACAGGGGTTCTGCTCTTTAACAACTCTATATTGTAGTTCTGTATTTAATATCTGTATTGTGAAGTCTGAAACAAAAGTTACATTATCAAAATTACAATATTCATAACGAATATTATTGAAATTCAAATGCATTTCATTGTAAATACAAATATAATTTCCAATACAATTACAAATTACAAATATTAAAAGTAAAATTAAACAAAATTACCAGAACTGCTAAACACAAAAAATTGAATGCTAATAATCTCTTTGAAGAGTTATTGCTAAAGTTTTAAGATTGGTTTTTCAACCTGTCTGAACAGGGACAAATGAGTGACTGCCTAAGGAATTAAAGTAAAAAAAGAAAGAAAACTAAAAAAAGCGGGAAATGTCATGCATTCACTCATGCATACATCACACTCAAACCAGTTTTACAAGTCATATGACAAAATTAAGATATATATTTAACACACAATTGATAGGACAATAACTAGGACAAGACAGGACAGTATCTAGGACATGACAGTAAACAAATAATGACTGATGGAATGTGATGGAATGAATTGTTAAAAAAAGACACTGGTTACATGTGCAATGTATACATTGTTTCCTGACAGTTCTATAAAAAGTAGGGCTCAGCTCTGAACAAACTATACACAATTTCAAATTTCTGAAAGTATATTATTTATTTAAGCCTAATAAAGAAATGAAAATCCCCAAAGCTGGAAATTCCTAATCACAGAAAATAGGTCAATGCTGTGATTTCCTTAAATGAAAGTTATTTGCAATTTACTGTAAACATTGCTTACTCTGTAGAAATTCAGATGTAAAAAAGTTGTTAAAGCTGTGACCTGTACCCATAATACTCAGTAATCAAGGCCAATACCTAAAACATTTCACCAGAAGTACACTTAGTATCAAAGAAGCATTGGTTGTTACATTTGTTCTACCGCGCAAACTGTTTAGCCTGTTCAGTGTTACTCTCTGAAAACCTAAACATTGTGACATCCGAACTTGCTATGTTCACTTAACCCTTTCCTGTACAGATACACCTTTATTGCTATGGCGAACAGTTTAGATCCAGATCAGCCGGCTTATCCATGCCGTCTGATCAGGATCTAAACTGTTCGCTTTTTAACCAGCGAAGCTGGTTTTACTAATCACAATTCTGAAATTGGTATCAAACCAACTGGCAAACGGCGATTTACGCATTTCAGAGAAATCAGAGTAAGTAAAGTAGTCCCCAAGTTTCCTGTTACGTGTTAAAGTTGGTATTAACTACGTCATGTTGATAGGATAAAACCGGTGCGGTGCATCAATGGTCAAATTCATCTGTACGACAGTTTGATTAAATGTAAAATCGGTGCGGTTCATATTTCTAGGACTTGATCGGTGCGGTGCAAGAATGGTCAAACATTGTCCGTGTCCGCGATTTTTCACAATGAAGGAAACAATTATATATTTCTTATTTCAAATAACTGCATAAACTTTCCCATCGATGGGGTCTCACTTTTTATATCATTTTTCGTGTTCATTATGTCTTTGGGATGTCAGTACACAGATTTCACTATTATAATTTTTTGCTTAAAACCCTTTACTCAATATATACGCCTTTCATCAAATAGGTTACCAGTTCAGGTCCCGATCAGCTGGCACAATAGTGCCATCTGATCTGGATCTAAAATTTGTGATTACAGGTCAGAAAAAAATGATCATAAAAGCGAACAGTTCAAATCCTAATCAGATCGCACAGATGTGCCAGCTGACATGGATCTAAACTGTTCGCACAAGCTATGAAGGTATATCTATGGAGTAAAGGGTTAACAGAAGCCTTCATCCAGATAAAACATGGAAACCCTTATTTCCACTATCATTTAGACAAGAGGAAGTTCTTTGCGAGTGAACCAAGTTTTTTTGCTTTTTTGTAAATTGATACATGTATGAGAATCATGGCACTGGTTATTCTCAATAAGCAAAATCGCTTCGCTGGTTTTCTGTACTTTCAGTACTTTGATTGATTCATTAGGTTATTTCAGACCAAAATGCGACCAGTGCAGATCCTTATCAGACGGCACGGATGTGCCAGCTGATCTGGATCTACACTGGTCGCACATGCGTAAAAATGCGTATATATACAGGAATGGATTAACACACAGACAAAGAAGATCATGATGTATTCAATTGTACGGCAAAGAAATGAAATACACACTGTGTACCAAAAGTTTATTATCACTTTCCGGCAAATGTACATAACTTTGTTCTCTAAGGGTATTACAGATCAGCCGAGATGTTGCCATGGTCCCATTATTTCTTTCAAAACAACAGGAATTTTTTTATTGTCTGGAATAAAACATGTTATTATAAAGATAGATGTGATATAATCTGTAACCATTTAGTAAATTGTTTAAGAAGCATATCTTCAATGTTTTGTTTGTAAAATTATTTTGGAACTGTCAGCTTGTAAACAGCATGTCTGATCAGTGTCATTGTTTTTCAAACTTCTAGAGATGGGAAAGATCAAGGTGATGACAAGCCATACAAAAACAGGCCCCTGCCACCATGGAAGCGAGATCTTATTGAGAGAAACAAGAAAGTAGCCAGAGTAAGAGCACAATTCGTATTACTTATTAGCATACAAAATAGGATTAAGTTTAAATTTTTTTTATTTTGCTCATGGAACATGGTTCAGCTAGGCTATTTGGAGTATATATCATGATATAATATATGTCAACCTATTCTACTTTCTCTAATTTTATCTATCAATTTACATTGGGTTTTATATTTAGTTGTCATTGTCTTATCAACCAGATATTTTTGTAATAACAAATTGTTGTTAAGAAAATGTCTGGTTGATAAATGTAGGAATTTTACAATACCAGTGCCTATTTACACTTACCATGAAAACACGGTTTCATCCCATTACAGTGTTTCTTGTTATTAAAGTATATATAATATATATTTTTTCAGCTTGTGCGCAGAGAAAGTTCTGGTAGATCAAGCTCCAAGAGAAATGCTGTAAGTATTGTTCTTTATTTGTTTCAGTACAATGTAGGCATTGCATTGTCATAGATTTTAATGGTATTCAGTTTTAATACAAGACCACTAATCTAATCTGCTCTCCAGGTTGCTTCATTAGTGGTGTTATATGTACTGGCCTGGAACATTCATAGAACAGTATCCTTCATTATGTCTTGATTAAAAGAATACACCTACCATCAAGACTACAGTTATGATTAATTAAATAAAGTGTCATACACTGCTTTGAAACTAAATATGTTTGTCATCATAAGTATCCCCTTTTTTGTTGGCAGTTTATCATAGTTATACCCTTTGAATTGCTTGATAGAGGAGCATCAGGCTGGTGGTGATCTGTGCCCAAGGTGATAAAACTAAATCTGGAGACCAGTCTCAAATCTCTAGCATTGTATGCTTGAGATGCAGGACTGGTCTCCAATCCTAGTTTTATGTGTTTTGGTCATTCTCTTTACATTCTTATTGTTGTTAGGTTGTGAGGAGAGAAAGTTCTGGAAGGTCAAAGAAATCAGCTGGAAGTGAGGTAAGAAATAGATTAGTGCTGGACTCTGTACAGTAGTGCAGGACTTTGCACTGTAGTGCTGGACTTTGCTCTGTAGTGCAGGACTCTGCACTCTAGTGCTGGACTCTGCACTCTAGTGCTTGACTGTAAAGTAGTGCAGGACTCTGCACTCTAGTGCTAGACTCTTAACTGTAGTGCTAGACTCTGTACTGTAATGCTTAACTCTGCACTCTAGTGCTAGACTGTATTGTAGTGCTAGACTCTGCACTGTAGTGCTAGAATCTGTACTTTAGTGCTAGACTCTGCACTTTAGTGCTAGACTCTGCACTGTAGTGCTGTATTCTGTTCTGTTGTACATTAGTGCTGCACTCTTTACATTATTGCTGCACTCTTTACATTAGTGCTGCACTCTCCCAATGTACATTAGTGCTGGACTCTGCACAGTAGAGCTTTACAGAAAGTCACACGGCCATCAAAAACAAATATTTTATAGCTTTTCCTCTTTTAACATAAATGTTAATTTAAAGAATTGACTCTAGACATAGCTGTCTTAACCCTTTCCTCCATATATATCACTTGTACATGGGCAAACAGTGTAGATCCAGATCCATGCTGTCTGATTAGGACACTGTTCTCTTTTAGATTCATTAGGTTATTTTTGACCTAGAAGTTCCAGGTCACATGGCATGGATTCTGATCTGAAATCATCATGGATTAATTGCTTGCAATATTAATTGTTGTTTTCCATCGCTACAGAATTGTTTTAACCTATCAAACAAAACAAATCAGAAAAGGTAAATGCTTCAAACATCATGTAAATAATTTGTAATTTGACATTTAACCTCCAAAAATGGTTTGAGGCAAACTTCCATTCTGCTTGAATAAATCCACAAGAAATTGGAGCAATAAAACCTGTAACCTTTCTGGAAAAAAGGAAATTGCTGATTTCAGCTATTATTAAATGATTTTTTAGTATTTGTTACATCACCTATTGCCACTGGGCAGAATCAACATTTCCACTACACCTAGGAGGCATTTATCAATTATCACCATGAAAATCCAGGTTAAAATGTGAAAAGCATTTGTTGAAGTATATCTCTAAATACAGTGTGTTAAAACTGCTACTGCCATGCTGTGACTGTGTTAGATGGAATTTAGAGGCGAACTGGTATTTTATTTATTTTTCATTTGTTTATTTCATATTTGTTATTTACTATTTGGTTTAGGAATCCTTTTATTTGTTGTATTTCATAATCAATTAGCAGGTTTAGTGAGATTGAGTTGTGAGGTTTCATTTCCTTCCAATTTTTTCCAAAGGGACCTGGGTTGAAGGTTATAAAACTGAGTTTGGAAACCAGTCTCAAATCTCAAGCATCTGATTGGCCAGTCGCCATTTCAGCCAATCAGATGCTTGAGATTTGAGACTGGTTTCCATGCTCAGTTTTATAACCTTGGGCACTGTAAGTACAGTACAGCTCAAAATCCAGCTTCGAGTTCTTGTCCTGTACAAGTTGTTTACTGAACTGGGTTCTCAAATTCGAACTTTTTTGAAAACAGGGGCTTAAAAAGATGTTTTAGATTATGTTAATAATGTTAGTATTTTAGTTGTTGTGTATCCATGAGTTTCTTAAAACATTTTCTGTAGTGTTTTTGAAAATTCATCTTCATTAACCCTTAACTCCATATATACACCTTTTAGCTTAGTGCAACCAGTCTAGATCCAGATCAGTCGACACATCCGTGCCACACGTTTGAAAATGCATATATATGGAGGAAAGGGTTAAATATCCAATAAAGTGCGGCATATAAAAATGTTGTGTGATTTATTTGAAAACTGGTTAACACTGTTCTCTTTGAAGATGGTTCACCTTTCACATAGAACTTTCAGATCAATAACAACTTTCCTGCTGAGATGTTGTCAGCCTCTAAAAATAGGTAGTAATGAAAGGTGTGTTGGTACATGTATATAACCCTTTCCTCCATATGTACGCATTTTTACGCATGTGTGACCAGTGTAGATTCAGATCAGCTGGCACATTCGTGCCGTCTGATTAGGATCTGCACTGGTCCCATTTTGGTCAGAAATTACCTAACTAATAAAAAAGCGATTAGTTTAGATCCTGATCAGATGGCACAGATGTGCAGGCTGATCTGGATCAAAACTTTTCGTCGGGTTAAAATAATTTTTTGACAGCATTTGCTAAAAGAGCAGGCTGTTTAGGAGTTGGAAAGGACTCTAGTCTTTCATTTTGTTTGCCCATCATGCCCAATGATGTTGTAATGCCTTGTCTCAGATTAATGAAAACCTACATAGATTACTACTACAATAGAGGTTATTATTGTAGCTGTATAGTCTCTTGTTTATAATGACAGTAACTGTTGTGGAATATGCAACTGTACCAAACAGTTTCAGCTTAAATTTTTTTAGATAAAAAATTTTACTTGACTGTTTCTGAGAAACATTTTTCTGCCAATAAAATGTGTCCATATAATTATTCACATAAAATTTTAACATAATTTTCTGCTTTAAATATGCTCCTGTTGACACATGTTTGGTGTCTACATCATTTATGTGCAGTAAAGATACCTTGGTGTAAAACAGTATTTGGTACATTCCCAGATTTGCAAGAACTGTTGTGAGGAAACAACATTCTTGGAAAATCTCAAGACCTAATTTTCTCCCCTGAATTACTCGCAATAAAATTTCCACCATATTTTTAACCCTTTCCTGTACAGATACACCTTTATTGCTAGGGCGAACAGTTTAGATCCAGATCAGCCGGCACATCCGTGCCGTCTGATCTGGATCTAAACTGTTCGCTTATTGATTCATTAGGTTATTTCTGACCAAAATGCGACCAGTGCAGATCCTGATCAGACGGCACGGATGTGCCGGCTGATCTGGATCTACACTGGTCGCACATGCGTGAAAATGCGTATATATCCAGGAAAGGGTTAAGGCATGGCAGTTTAGATATTAATGTATGGTATACAGCTCTGTAATACATCATTAACACTTTACTCTATATGGCGTGTTTTATGTGCAAACAATGTTAATCCAGATCAGATGACACATCATCAGATCAGGATCTACACTATTTGCCTCTTGGTCACAAATCACCAAAAATAAATCAAATAACCAAAATGTCACACACAGCCATATCCCAAGGTGTGCAAAGAGTCAACAAGGTATTTATTTGTAGTTGTCTGTATAATTGGTGGGCTTGTTGTAGATGTAGATTGATGCCATCTTAATTTTGCAGGTACATTTTGATCAGAGTATAATTTGCTGTTTGGTTGTTTTCAGTCGCCGTCAGGTATTGGCAGAAAACGGTCGTTTAGAAGTGGCTCATCAGACAATGCCTTTACTCAGCAGGTTGTGAATGAGAATACCCCAAAAGGAAGGAGAATATCCCCAGCGAATTCTGTAAGAAATTTATATTAATCAATGTAATACAGTGGTATTTATGTCTCCCCACTCTTATCTGAAATATATCAATAATGATTTTTCATCCATATCTATGCAATAACAAGACCTGCCCATTGAAAAATATATCTTCTAGTTTGAATGTTTTTGGCTTTCTTTTATCTACCTAACTTAACCCTTTACTCCATATATACGCATTTTTACGCATGTGCGACCAGTGTAGATCTTCATTGGTCGAATTTTGGTCAGAAATAACCTAATAAATCAAAAAGCCTTTGTTTTTTTTCCACATAATGTAATATATGGAGAAATACTCTTCTGTGTGCAACTCCTACATTTCTCAAGGGATTTCAACCAAACTTTCACAGAACTTTAATTGTGAACTAAAGTATTTTCAATATATGATGTTATGCCCCTGGTCCTCTGTCCATCCATTTGTTAGCAATTTTGTGTCTCCTTATTTTAAGTATAAATAAAAGGGAGAATACTCTGTTATTATGAAAGGGCAAACTCCTCGCAGCAGTTACTTCCCCTTACAGTTTCAGTGTAGGGAAACGAAGCAAATCACTGCATGGAGGTTGATAAAAGGAGTGAATAATCTCTATTATAACTGTCTATTTTTAGAATAAATTACTAGTCCTGTATACTTTGGAGTATTCTGTTACAGTAAGATGACAAAATTTCTCATTAGAACAGTGGTTCAAACCCCACACAGCATTTTTTTTCTTTTTTTATTAAAATAGTTTTGGCCTCAATTATGGTCCTTTATCTATATATAGAAGAAAACTGTCACGTGCCCACTTCCTCCTACATTTCTCAAGATATTTAAACCAAACTCTCACAGAACTGTTATCATCAAGTGCCCTCGTGCATATTGTTGGAGCTTTGTGATTTATTACCTTTGTTTCTTTTTCACATTATGTATATCTACTGACTTCAAAAACACATTTGCGCTCAACCAACAGTCTGGAAAGTTAAAACCTGGTTTTGTGACAATTTCCTGTCATTTGTTTTGTTTGTAGTTCAAGAACATTAATGGAGTAAGACGAACTCCATCTGACAAAGTTCTTGACCCAAATGACCCAGCAACAAGAAAACAAGTAGAGCGTGTGCGACGAGCCCGTCTCTACCTGCTCCAACAGATGGGACCTAACTCTTTCCTCATTGTAGGCGACTCACCTGAGCACAAGTTCAAAGTCATTATTGGTCCACAGGTGAGCAATGCATGTTTGTTTATTTACACATTTTTTGTGTCACACTTTCGAAGAAAACTTGATACATAGTGATCACTATGTCCGTCAGTCCTTCTGTCACAAAAACTTGATGTTGGCTATAACTTTGGCATTTCTTACCTTTGCTGGTCCTCTGTTGGATGCCGCAGATCATTGGCTAAATAATCAACAAATATGATCAATTCTGAGAATTGGTAAAAACTAAACTTTAAAATTATTCTAGAAATTAAAATTGAATATTTACAATGAACTATACAACCCACACAGCATAAATGTAAACACAGAAAAGTCAGCCACATATAAAATATCTGACAAATATTACCAAGTGGAGTCTCAGTCTGCACAGCTGGGCTGTCTGTTCTAGATCTTCACTGGTGCGTCTTGGTAAGAAATAACTGCAAACATTGCAGATCCTGATCAAATGGCACGTTTGGGATATCAGCCATATTTCATATAGTTTAAGTGTTAATGTACCTTTGCAAGGGAAACAACTACATCAAAATGTGATATAAGGCTGCAAGGGTTTGCTCCCTTCCTTGAAACTCATTGCTAGCCGGACTGAAAAAGGACATGTATTTGATTTGATCAATGCAGACCTAAACAACACTTAGTTAAGAAGCTACACTTTCTGAATTTGAATGTTTGTGCATATTTAAAATGAGATCAGAGTTGATAACCTTTAGTTTTGTTATGCCCCCACAAAGTGGGAGGCATATAGAGTTGCACTCGTCTGTACTTACGTCCTCCAAATCTCATAAATTTTCAGGCAAATTTCTTTCAGTCTTGCACAATTGATCAAGCAGGATGTGTAGATGAAAGGATTTTTTCCTGTGGCCATTTTACCAGAGTTATGGCCCTTTGTTATTACAAGTATTGTTGAAACAGTGGGGGTATCAGTGTCCGAGGACACATTCTAGTTTCTTCTTCGTTTATTATACAAATTGGGTGAAACAAAACCTTCTATAACTTAATTTAAATGACATCCAGAACATTACTGGATTGAAAAAAAAGAGCTCTGCAATGTTCACCTTAGGATGGCTAAAGAATATATTGCAGTCTCAACTTTTTTGTGCCTTTGCTTTAAATGTGATAAAGTGTTGATTATCAACTTTTGCTGCTTTCCATGTTTTGCTTTGTCAGCTGAATGATAGTTTTGAAGTTAAGCTTTGTAAAGAGAAGTCAGTCTTGAAACTGATCAAAATATAACTGAATAGTGTTTCATCCAATCATATTTGTAGATCACAAAATTTTATATTTTGTTATGCCCCCACAAAGTTAACAACTATACTAAAGGAAAAGTACAATACAATTTAATTCTTTGGTACCTTGTCATTAACCAGTTCTGAAAATAAAAGTATTCATACGAAACGAGCAGGTTCATGAAGACATAATGTTGGCTAAAAATATTTAAGTTTTGAAACTTTTTTTAAAGGTTAGGTTCATTAAGGCTCAAAAATTGCCTAAAAGAATAAAAAATTCAAATTGTCTTTCAATCAGAAGTTTTGCTATTTATAAACAATAATTATTGTTTTCTTTGAGAGATAAGAATTGGAGACAAACTTAATGATCAAATTTAACACCGTCGCTTTTTGACTCATTACGTTATTTCTGACCAAAAAAACAAACAATTCAGATCCTGATCAGAGATGGCTGTCTGATCTGGATCTACTCTGGTTACGTGGAGTAAAGGTTAAGTAATAAATAATATGTACTACATGGCCTTGGCAAATACCAAGGAAAAGTAAAAAAGCATGAGGTGTTAATAACAGTAAGAACTGGCAAGCCTAGACTCACTTTGAAAAAGTAGAAAAAAATGCTGTATCACCAATTGTGATAATTAGCATATTAGTGTTATGTCGTAGACATGAATCACTGAATGACAAATGTAATATTTCATCATGTTAAATGTGTGTTCTTCTCATTACTGATATTGTTTACAGTCCAGCTACATCATACACATGTTTAATATTTCTTGAAAAATGTTGTAAGCTTTAAGATATTTACAGAGCATTTTAATTTTCATGAAATTGGATTTTATAAGTTTTATTTCAGGATTCAGACCTAGAAATTTGATTTAAGTATATAAAGCTTCCTTGATTTATTCATCTTTGGAGTGAATCACAGTGTTGGTGTGCAGCTTGTTATAGTTTGGATAATAAAGGAAAAGATTTAACTCCTTTGGTTAAGCTCTGCTTTGTATGACAAAGGCTGTACTCTTTTTCTCGGCTTTAAAGAAATGTGATGCATGGATATCATTTTGTCCATCCTTTAACATCGGCTATGACTTCACTATTTCTTAATGTTTCTTCTTCAAAATTCGAAATTGTATTTTTTATGAATGAAAGCTCTTGATTTTCTTTTAGTCATGTGTAAACATATAGCTGCAATCTATCAAGGTCTAGTCATGTTGGTGTCTTGAAGGATGTTTGTCATTGTACTTTGTAGACATGTAGCTGTGGTAAGGGTCCTCACTGTGTGCACGTACTGTTCGTGATGCTGAGAGTGTTCCAAGTCAGTGAAAGTGACGGCTGTCTTTGGAGCAGGCAACTAAAGAATTATGAGGTAACACAGTTTACAATTAACATTAAGTAGAAACACACAGAGTACTGTACGGCGGGAAATATTCGCTGGGGTTTTATTTTCGCTATTTTCGCGGTTTTTGTTTGACCGCGAATTTAAGACCCTGCGATTATATTTCAACTTGGTGATGTAAAAACCAATTTAATCTTAGTGTTTCTTTGACAGCGGAGTTCACAGGTGAACCTTTCTTTCGAAGTTCACGGATGTAGGTTTTGACCAAGTCGTCATACATTCCAATTTTCAGTGGTCGACCGCGTGGCGAGCGGGCTAAAGCTGGCAGCTTAGATTTTTCTGGTGTCTTCTCTTTTAAGTAAGAAGCTTTAATACTGCGTATAGTACTCTCATTTATACTGCAACCAAGCTCTTTAGAGAAATGCCGTGCAGCTTTTGCTGGCCCATTGTCAATACAGTAACGAGCCATTTTCGCTCTTTGTTCTGGTGAGTAGCGTCTGTAGCTCTCGCGTTTCCTTTTAGATGGTGTTGGAGATAACACTTCATTAACAGATGTGTTCGCAGATGATGTACCGCACGCCTCATCATTTGTTTCACATTCCCGAGGATCTGGTAGAAGTATAGACGGTGGGGCTTTAGCTGTCACTTTTCCGAATTTCAACCAGTTTAACATCCTGCTTTAAGGAATACATACACAACTGTGGAGTATGTAGTACACGTTTGACATTTATTCACAGCGAGTAAAAACTATTACAATTCTCTTTGGATAGGACAGGTTTCACTCATAGTGATTACATATCACATATTAATTCAAAGTCACAAAAGTGTTAATATTAAGATCGTTATGGTAAATAAGTGAATTAGGACTTAACGGGACTTTTTCGAATTGATCAATACCGCATTAGGTTATATATGTGCAAATATCACAGCAAGTAAATCACACGGCACAGGCAGTGAATCTCATGGTAAACGGTGTTTGGGTAGAATGTATCTTGGAAGGACGAAGTGCGAATTTAAGACCCCGCGAATGACCCGGATTTCGAAAAAAAACGTGAAAATTTAACCCCGTGAAATTAATCCGCTGTACAGTATACAACAATGACTCATATACATGTACCGTGTAACTGTCTAAAGTCTTTGCACTTTCCTCCATGGAAATAATGTGACGAGTGTAGATTGACTGCACATCTGTAGAGCCTAATCAAGATATACCCTGTTTGCTGGACGGTCAGATATTATCTGATGAATGGAATTTGAACAGTGTAGATCTTGATGTGCAGAATGATAAGAGATCTACACTAGTCTCACATAAGATATCATGCAGTAAAGGGTTCACCCTCTCAACCAGTGCAATACAGCTGGTCTTTAAACCTTGTCAGTTACAGTTTTCTTAGGGATGTTGTGCAAAAATTAATTGACAGAATATCAAATAGTTAGATCCTGATCAGACAGTACAGGAATAAAACCCTGGCAATAAGTGCTGTGATCTTGATTGTTCACACAAAAGTAAGAAAAGAATTTGTAAACCTTTAGTTGTGTAACATTATTTGGCCAGATTTCAGTTTTTTTACATTTTAACCCTTTCCTTATAATATATACATATTTTTACGCATGTGCTACCAGTGTAGATCCAGATCAGCCGGCACATCCGTGCCGTCTGATCAGGATCTGCACTGGTTGCATTTTGGTCAGAAATAACCTAATGAATCAAATAGCAAACAGTTTAGATCCTGATTAGATGGCACTGATGTGCTAGCTGATCTGGAACTAAACTGTTCGTCCTAGCAATAAAGGTGTATCTATACAGGAAAGGGTTAAGGGATTTATAGAAATCAGTTTGGTATATTGCTACTGAACTTCAGTAAATCACTATCAGAAGATATCCAACTGTTTTACCCAGTCATTGAACAATATTTTGTTACATGTATCATGTTTATCATTAACTTTTGTTCAATATTGACTATACAGGTTGAGAATTTGTTTCGAGTGTACCATGACAAGAGGTCATTAAAAATAGATGCCAAGAAACAACGAAGAAATATCAAGCCGTCCCCATGTACATCTAGAGTCCCATCCCCAGAAGAGGCTGTTGCACCTTCAGAAAGTGATGCTGGGTAAGGCATTATTTATTGGCAAAATACCTAAAAAACACTCAAATATGAAAGTAAACAATAGAAAAGCCACAACATCAGATATTAATCAATTTTTGTGTATATGACATTTTCCAATACAAATGTTTTCCTCTAGAAAAACCAAATAAAGCTGAGTGAGTGGGTAAATCCTCATTGAAACAATGTGAGTCTGCTTATTGGTATATTTTGACATTATACTAACCCTTTCCTCCAAAGATACTCATTTATTCCAAGGGCAAACAGTTTAGATCCAGATCAGCTTTTTGATTTAAGTTATTTCTGACCAAAATGCGACCAGTGCAGATCCTGATCAGACGGCACGGATGTGCCGGCTGATCTGGATCTACACTGGTCGCACATGCGAAAAAATGCGTGTATATATAGGAAAGGGTTAACTAGCATTTCTACACATTGCATCCTTAACCATTTACTGCATATATACATGTTTTATGAGGTGTGCAAACAGTGTAGATCCTGGTCAGCAGGCACATCGGTGATGTCTCATCAGGATCTACACTGTTCACCTCTTTATCAAGAATGACTTGATTAACCCTTTCCTGGATATACCGTATAGTGGGTTATTTCTGCGGTCATAAATTTCTGCGTTTTACCCTTAAATGGATGCAAAAATTTCTGCGTTTTTTATTTCTGCGTTTTCGGTTCCCATGAAGGATAAATTTCTGCGTTTCAGGTCATATTAGGTAAGGTGTCGTAAGAATAACACGACTGTGATATATGTACACATACTATTTGTTTTTCACAGATATTTTATTCATGGGTAATACCTGTTACTCAATTTATTTTATCAAAAAATAACAAAAAGATATTATCTATCCGATGAATAACAACTCTCAAACAACTATTCAACTGATTTGAATGTTTGAGAAATGTTTGAGCAAATGTCGCGTTTATACTATGCCTATATGATAACAATGAGATAATATTTTGCGATTTAAATTTCTGCTGTTTTTTTTTTCTGCTGGACATATTTCTGCGATTTCATCCAAAGACCGCAGAAACGCAGAAATTTGGCACCCGCAGAAATTACCCGCTATACGGTATACGCATTTTTACTCGTGTGCGACCAGTGTAGATCCAGATCAGCTGGCACATCCGTGCCGTCTGATCAGGATCTGCACTGGTCGCATTTTGGTCAGAAATAACCTAATGAATCAAAAAGCGATCAGTTTAGATCCTGATCAGATGGCACAGATGTGCCGGCTGATCTGGATCTAAACTGTTCGCCCTAGCAATAAAGGTGTGTCTGTACAGGAAAGGGTTAATTAAACAGTGAACAATGTAGAATGTAGATCCTGAAAAAAGTTATGGATGTGTGACTGCATTGATGCGCAGGCTGATCTGGATCTACACTTGTCACATATGAAATATAAGTGGAATCTGTAGAGAACAGGATTAAATGAAAGCTTGATAAGCTAGCTCGTAACAAAATATGAGTAGATGTTTATATAAGAACTTACTATACGTCAATCCTATGATACACGAGGCATGTTAGCACATCTGTGTTAATCAGTGTAAGTTCGCATCTGTTAGTAAACAAGATTTTTTGCATTAGATAAATGTGTGAAGAAATAAATTATTTTTAACTATTACAATGTTTTTACAGGATGGTTGAAATGTATTGTTTGTCATAAGATGATGGTACTTTTGAACAACTATTATGTTAGACTTGAAAACGTTATGCCCGCTGGAACATTTGTGGCATTAGACCACGATCAACAGTGTTCTCTAAGAGGTCAGAAATAACCAAATTAATCAAAAAGCAAACATAATTGATCCTGATCAGAGGGCACTGATGTGCCAGCTGATCTTGATCTATGCCAGCTGATCTTTATCTTCACTGTTTGCCCCAAAATGATGGTTAAATGATGTCATTGCTTATGTATATTGTATAATGTAAAACATCAGCTGACAAAGGTAAGGTTGAATAAGTGATTGGGAGCATTAGACCACGATCAACAGTGTTCTCTAAGGGGTCAGTTATCATTATCAGTTGTTTGGAGTCTTCGTGAGTCGAGTTGATACTATTGACATTTTGATGAGGGATCCACTCTCTGGTTTATCTGTAAAAATAAAGTATCCCAGGGCTACTGTTAAATAAAGCTTGGAATAAGCTTGGGTTTATAAGATAAGGTGTGATCTAGATTGCATAATAATTACTAAGTGGGCTTATAAAAGCAATGAGACATTGGTATGTTACAGAAGTGTGAGAGAGGAGGATGAAACCTGTCCAATATGTCTGCTGGAGATGTTGGAAGGAGAAAGTCTGCTCAAGTGTAGCGGCTGCCACAACCGTCTACATCATCATTGTATTACTGTCTGTGAGTACATCAACTACAATATCAAGATCTTTAGGTCACTGTAATTAACATTACTATGTTTGATGGTTTTAAGTACATCACTGTAGTCAACACTGTCTTTACACTTTATAAATAACCATTGTGACATATTTTGTGTAATGTACAATGTACTGTTTATAAAACCATTGTGTCAGTCACAGTACTTTTCTATGATAAAATGATGGCCAGCTGAATTAGACACTTTTTATGCCCCCAGCATCTAGTGATTGAACCATCCGTCCGTCCTTCTGTCCGTCCGGTTAACATTTTTCGGCAAGTTCGTTATTTCTCAATTTCTACAAAGAGCATTGGCTTGAAAGTTTACACACTTACTTAACAGTTCACAGGTAATGACCTGACAAGTAACATAACTCTGGGTACCTTATTTCTGGGGTTATCTCCCCTTTTTGTACTTAGAAAAATGGTTAACCTGTTTCGGCATGTTGGATATTTCACAATATCCACAAAGAGAATTGGCATAAAAGTTTACACACTTACTTAACAGTGCACAGATCATGACCCTTACAAGTAAATTAACTCTGGCTACCTTTTTTTCTGGGATTATCTCCCCATTTTGTACTTGAAGATAAATGGTTAACCTGTTTCGGCAAGTTGGATATTTTTCAATTTCTACAAAAAGCATTAGCATGAAAGTTTACAAACTTACTATACAGTACAAATGGTATGACTCTAACAAGTTACATAACTCTAGCTATCTTATTTCTGGGGTTATCTCCCCATTTTGTACTTAGAGATAAATGGTTAACCTGTTTCGGCAAGTTGGATATTTTTCAATTTCTACAAAGAGCATTGGCATGAAAGTTTACACACTTACTTAACAGTTCGCAGGTCATGACCCTTACAAGTTACATAACTCTTGGTACCTTATTTCTGGGGTTATCTCCCCTTTTTGTACTTAGAAAAATGGTTCAAGTGTTTCCACAAGTTGGACATTACTCAATTTCCACAAAGAGAATTGGCATAAAAGTTTACACAATTACAGTGCACAGATCATGACCCTTACAAGTAAATTAACTCTGGCTACCTTTTTCTGGGATTATCTTCCAATTTTGTACTTGGAGATAAATGGTTAACCTGTTTCGGCAAGTGGATGTTTTTCAATTTCTACAAAGAGCATTGGCATGAAAGTTTACAAACTTACTAAACAGAACACAGGTCATGACCCTGACAAGGTATTTAACTCTAGGTATCTTATTTCTGGGTTTATCTGCCCATTTTGTACTTGGGGAAAACCTGTTTCGGCAAGTTGGATATTTTTCAAATTCTACACAGAAATTCAGCATGAAAGTTTACACACTTACTTAACAGTGCACAGGTAATGACCTAGACAAGTAAAATACCTCTGGCTATCTTAATTCTGGGGTTGTCTCCCCATTTTCTAATTAGAGATAAGTGGTTAACCTGTTTTGGCAAGTTGGATATTTCTGTATTTTCACAAAGAGCATTGCCATGAAAGTTTACACTTACTTAACCATGCACAGGTCATGACCCTTACAAGAAACATAACTTTAGGTACCTTTTTTCTGGGATTATCTCCCCATTTTGTACTTAGAGAACTGGTTTACCTGTTTTGCAATTTGGGTATTTCTCAATTTCCACAAAGAGAATTGGCATGAAAGTGTATACACTCTTTTATAGTGCACAGGTCATGACTGGACAAGTTATATAATTCATGCTACCTTATTTTTAGGGTTACCTACCCTTTTTATACTTAGAAAAATGGCTAACCTGTTTCTGCAAGTTGGATATTTCTGCAAAGAACAGTAGCATGAATGTTTTCTTACTTACTTAACAGTGCACAGGTCATGACCCAGACAAGTTACATAACTCTGGTTACCTTATTTCTGGTGTTATCTCCCCATTTCATACTTATAGCAATGGTTAACCTGTTTCAGCAAGTTGGATTTTTCTCAATTTCAATAATGCCTCTAATAATGCACTAGAAAGTTGTTTCCATTACATGTATTTAGAACTAACTTGTGATTTTAGTTGCTGTTTTAACACTGTGCTGTCATTATAAATTTGTATCATGACAAACTTCGCTACTGGGGGCATATGTGTTTTCCGAACACAGCTTCTTGTTTATGTTGCAATTAAATGTACATTTGCATAATGCAGGGTTAGTACAGTCACTTGGTATAATGTATTGAAAACCATTAATTACTTTAAGGGTTTGAAGAGTGCAAGCGTCAAAAAGAGGCTCTGAATTGTCCGTTGTGTAGAAAACGATGGAAAAACTCACATGTGGAAATTAAAGGGTAAGTTTAAGTATTTATTCCAGTGTATTATTGTATTTTATGCTCCTTGCTCATCTACGTCCTGTTTACTGAATACTTAGATTTTTACACATACATGTAGATGACAAACATACACAATTTCTGTTGCAGTATTCGTAGCAACTACAACATGCAGCAGCCTGATGTTTTGCATAGTGCTTTTTAAGCGATTTTATGCTCCTTGCTCAATTACTTCCTGTTTACAGATTACTTAGACTTTTACACATAGTTGACATACATGCACAATTTCCGTCACAGTTTTCTTAGCAATTATATAATGCAGCAGCCTGATATTTTGCATATTGCTTTACCCTATAGTCCCATATGGTGTAAAGCGATTTTATGCTCCTTGCTCTTCTACTTCCTGTTTACCGAATACTTAGATTTTAACACATAGTTGACATACATGCACAATTTTCATTGCACTTTTCTAAGCAACTATAACATGCAGCAGCCTGATATTTTGCATATATTGCTTTATCCTATTGTCCCATTTGGTGTAAAGCAAGTTTATGCTCTTTGCTCATCTACTTCCTGTTTACAGACTATTTTTAGCTCACCTGTCACTTAGTGACAAGGTGAGATTTTGTGATCACAATTTGTCCGGCATCCGTCCGTAAACTTTTACTGTAAACGACATCTCCTCTTAAACCCCTGGGCCAAAGTTGATGAAACTTGCCACGGATGTTCCTTGCATGAAGCTCTTCCAAATTTGTTCAAAGAAATCAATTCCATGCAGAACACTGGTTGCCATGGCAACCTAAAGGAAAAACTTTAAAAATCTTCTTGTCTGAAACCACAAGGCCTAGAGCTTAGATATTTGGCATTAAGCACCCTCTAGTGGAACTCTACAAAGATTGTTCAAATAATTCCCTGGGGTCAAAATTGGCCCCGCCCCAGGGGTCACTTCATTTTACATAGACTTATATAGGAAAAACTTTAAGAATCTTCTTGTCTGAAACCACAAGGCCTAGAGCTTAGATATTTGGCATTTAGCACCCTCTAGTGGAACTCTACAAAGATTGTTCAAATTATTTCCCTGGGGTTAAAATTGGCCCTGCCCCAGGGGTCACTTCATTTTACATAGACTTGTATAGGAAAAACTTTAAAAATCTTCTTGTCTGAAACCACAAGGCCTAGAGCTTAGATATTTGGCATTTAGCACCCTCTAGTGGAACTCTACAAAGATTGTTCAAATTATTTCCCCGGGGTCAAAATTGGCCCCGCTCCAGGGGTCACTTCATTTTACAAAGACTTATATAGGAAAAACTTTAAAAATCTTCTTGTCTGAAGCCACAAGGCCTAGAGCTTAGATATTTGGCATTTAGCACCCTCTAGTGGAACTCTACAAAGATTGTTCATATTATTTCCCTGGGGTCAAAATTGGCCCCGCCCCAGGGGTCACTTCATTTTACATAGACTTATATAGGAAAAACTTTAAAAATCTTCTTGTTTGAAACCATAAGGTCTAGAACTTAGATATTTGGCATTTAGCACCCTCTAGCCGAACTCTACAAAGATTGTTCGAATTATTTCCCTGGGGTCAAAATTGACCCCGGCCCAGGGGTCACTTCATTTTACAAAGACTTATATAGGAAATCTTCTTCTCACAAACCACAATGTGTACAGCTTAGATATTTGGTAAGTAGCATTGTCTAATGGATGTCTACTAAATTTGTTTAAATTATGTCCCCTGGGCCAAAATCAGCCACGCCCTAGGGTCTTCTTGGTTTACATATAGTTATGTAGGAAAAACATGAAAATCTTCTTCTTTAAAACCACAAGGCCTAGAGCCTTAATATTTGATATACAGCATCATCTAGTGGTCCTCTATTAAAATTGTTCAAACTATCCCCCTGGGGTCAAAAATGGCCCTGCCCCAGGGGTCACTTGTTTTACATAGACATATAGGGAAAACTTAAAAAATCTTCTTCTCTAAAACCACAAGGCCTAGAACCTTGGTATTTGGTATGTGTCATCATGCAGTGGTCCTCTACAAAAATTGCTCAAATTATTATCCTGGGGTCAAAAATGGCTCTGCCCCGGGGGTCACTAGTTTTATTACATAGTGTTATATAGTAAATCTTTAAAAATCTTCTTCTCTGAAACCTTAAGGCCTAGAGCTTAGATATTTGGTATAGAGCATCATCTAGTTACATTTTCTCCACAATAGCAGCTTAATTTTTTTTTTTAATTTTGACTTGATTTTACCAAACATGCACACAACTCTTGAAACCATTGAGCAGTTGTTGACAGGTGAACGACCAAGGGGCCTATGGACCCTCTTGTAATTATATTTTGTTACTTTACAGGTGCGCTACACAATCCAAAGGGCATCTTTATCATTTTATAGGTGCATTACATAAATCAAAGGGCATCCTTATTGAAATACGCAAATAACATCTTGAAAGTCATATCACAGCGGGGGTATCACTAGTGAGCATTAGCTCACAGATTTACTTGTTATTATAACTTCTTTATTAAAACGTTCTCCACACTCCATCTCAAAAACTCTTCGGAGGATTTCATTAAATTCACAGGAATGTTTGTCACCTACAGGTACTCTACTTGTGCATATCTTCAGGATTTTCTGTTTTGATTTCTTTAGCAGAGTTATGGGCCCTGACACATTTGGTTTGCTTAAATTCTATATTTAGTGAGGGATATTTATCAAACTTAAAAAAATGTGTTCCTTATCGTCACTCAAATTATTCCTAATCATCACCCAGGTCCATTCATTCTCAACTTTTCAGGATAATCTCCCCTTTAATATTAGAATTTTCCTCAAAAACTGTAATTTTTTACTATAACTTGTTTATTACTTGAGATATTTACTTTAATACAGACTTTAAACAAACAATCCTTTTCATCATTATATGCAGTATGCTTCATCTCTTCAACAGGCATATTTTTATTACATATGTATACCAATTTGATTTCAAAACTGCATTTCGGGGGCATATGTCAATTTCTAGTGACAGCTCTTGTTTTCTGTATCAAGCATTGAGTTTTGGATGGACAAGGCTGAGTTTCTTCTTGTTCAATAGAAATGAATGCTTCTGATTTGGCTGCAGTGTTAGTTTCACTTTTGGGGGATGTACTCTTTCATTGTATCTTCCTTTATTGTATTAAAAATATCAGCATATCTGGTACAATTTATTATCTAAAATCATAAAATAAACGAACAAAAAATTAAACAAAATATTGGTTTTGTTTCAAATTTGAATACTAAATCTGAAATGTTAAGGAAAAAAACAACCAATAAATTGCTGGAGCAAACACATTCATTGTATAAAGTTGACACTTGAAGGAAGACATTATCTCCACACACCCACTTTATTTTAGCATAATTGTCAATTACTGTTTATAACCTCGTACTTATTTTCATGAATTTTCAATCAATAAAGTACTGTAAAGTGTGATTGGTATTAGCTAAATTCAAAGAATGGCAAACCTGTTTAAGAGATTGGTCAGGTTAAGAATTTGAAGATTATGTTTAATGAACCTGTTGTTTCAGAGATGATCCTCCCGCAGTACCAGACAGCCCTGAAGCTCCGCCCAACACTCGTGTGCCGTCCCCACTACCTGACAACGATATCACTAGACTGCCTTACGCAGAGCCCATCCCTGGCGAGTACATCAGCATAGCCACGCCTTGGATAGAGGTTTGTCTCGTCTTCTTGTAGATCTTACTCCAAATTCATAAATATTGAGACTGAAGACCAAGACACAGATATTTTTTATTTGTCAGCACAATTGTGATGAGAATCAAAATCAGTGTCAGTTATCTGTTAATCGTTTGTGTACTTTGCTGTATATACTGGAATTGCTTTGACTAATTCATTTCACAGTTGTAAATGAATTTTAGTGATGGCATCCAAATTAGAAAGTTATAAGTCTACTGTTTGTTATGCATTCATTTCAAAATGACAATCAAAATGTCAAAAACTTCATTCTAGAGTTTTTTAGTATAAAGTATAAATAACTACAAAATTTATATATGGATGTATACAGACAGTAAACATACTAGGCTAGCAAGAGAAATGCCAGTAACTGACAAAACTTGAAGGTAAACACACAGCAAACAAAGGTGATTAATATTTCCAGGGGTTGATCCGGATGTGGTTCATTAGGGTTATTTGAACCCCCTCTTTTAGTCAGCAATATTTTTATCATGGGGATTTTGGCCAGAAAGTTGGAAATTAATATGAAAGTACTCTAAGACTCAAATGAACCCCCTTTCTGGAAATCATGCATCCTACCCTGATTTCTATGGCATATACTGTTAGTTTGGATAAAAATTGAAGACAAGTATTTTGTAAAGTTTCTTACCTCCAATAATGGACTGATACATAAGTTTTGTTTATGATCAGGTACTGGGAGAAGACCTTGTTTCTTGCCTCTTTTCTCGCAACTGGTCAATACGAGAGACAGGACTGAAGCATCTTGGGAAGGAAATGACGGAAGAAATCGGGAAACTTACGAAGCCAGGTTTAACTCTGTCCACAGAAGAGACCATGATGAAGTTACTGGGCTGTTGTTTTAATGTTCTAGCCTTTATGTCGCAAGATCCTGTATACAAGGTGTTTGTGGGATGCTTGGTAAGTGAAAACAACAGGACCCAAGGTCATTAAACTAAGATTGGAGACCAGTCACAAATCTTGAGATTTGAGACTGATCTCAAGATTTAGTTTCTTGATCTTAGGCACAGCTGAAATATAGCAACATTAACCCTTTACTCCATAAATATACGGGTTTGAACAGGTGTGCTACCAGTGTTGACCCAAATCAGCCAGCACATCCATGCCATTTAATATGGATGTGCACTGGTCACATTTTGGTTATTAATTACCTAATGAATCTATAAGCTAACAGTGCAGATTCTTATCAGACAGCATGGATGTGCCGGCTGATCTGGATCAACACTGTTCACCCACCAATAAAGATTTATCTATGGAGTAAAGGGTTATATATAAATGTTGTAAAGCACCTCAATTTAGATCACTTCTGGGGCTGAATGTAACTGGTCTTTATAGTGTGATGGTCCTAATTTTAGTTAGAAAATAGTGAATAACTTGTAAAGGGACATTTAAATAGTGGTCTTATTATCAAGGTGCTCTGAATTATGGGGTTGTCTTTGTGAGGGGTGTTTCTCCTGTGTAGCAACAAACTTCTACCTGCTGATGAATTGCACAATGATATTACATTGATGCTGTTTATCGATGTTTCTTTCTCTAGCAGGCTTAGCATAATGCTTAAAGTTAAAAATATTGCATATTAATAATTGTTTTTTTTTTTCTTGGGGTCAAAAATGAAGGTTGAATATGGTTATCTAAGGATATCAGGTGTCTACTAATAAAAGATTGTTGCTAAAATCTTGGTAAAAGCTTTTATTTAGTACCCTCTCCATGACTAGCAAAAATAGACATAGGTGTTAATTTGCAAAACAGTGCAAAATTCAAAACACTTTCAGTTTAACACATTCTTTAGTGTTTATTTTTTACCTTATCAAAACTTGTTATTTATTATAAAATGAGTAAGCGCTATTTGATTATTTGTGCCCATCAATGTTATCTGAACGTTTTAAACACAACAAGTATTGATATTTTTTATCCCCCGCCGCATAGCGGTTGGAGGATATAGGAATGGTCTTCGTCCGTCCGTCTGTCTGTCAATCTGTCCGTCCTTCGTGCGTGCAGATTTCGTGTCCGGTCAATAACTTTTCAACCCCGCGAAGGAATTTCATGAAACTTTAGGCAAATGTTCTCCCCATCAAGACAACGTGCAGAACCCATGTTCCAACATGGCCGGCTCAATGTCAAGGTCACTAGGTCAGATTAAAGCAAAAATTTTGTTAACGCAAGAGAGGTCACATTTTTTGTCGGATCGTCATCTAATTTGGTATGAATATTGATTTTAATGATCTCTACTCAAATTATTAAAATCATGTTCTTGAATTGCCCAAGGGGCCCCGCCCTGGGGATTTTAAAAAAATTTTCTTTTAAATTCTGTTTTTAACCTTTGATTTTCTACAGTTATCAACCAGATTTTGACACAAACTTAATACCATCTTAAAATTCAATCTTTCTTGAACAATTCATTCACTGGTTGTTCAGTGATAAAATTTGAAACAAAAATTTTAGTAGAGGTCAACATGGCCGGCTCAATGTCAAGGTCACCAGTGGTGTTTGAAGATTTGAACCATGCAATTTGTGTCCAGTTCATATCTTCTGAACCCCTGGAATGAATATCATGAAACTTAAGTGAAATGTTCAGTTCATGAACCTGATGTGCAGAACCCATGTTCCAACCTGGCTGGCTCAAGGTCAAGGATGCTTCTGGTGTTTGCGCAGGCCAATACTCTGAAACTTATCTGAATACGTCATACCCTTGCACTTGAATCGGCTTCCACCTGCTATTGTTTAATTTGCTTGTAACCATTTATAACCTTTCCCACATTCACATCTGCGGCGGGGGATATTGCTGTCGTTCCGACTGCCTTGTTTTAATTTTAACTCATCACTCCATTGAAAAGCTGTTTATCGCCATTGTGAAACTTGGTGAATATTTGCAGAAAGTGCTACGTTCTGTGTTCAGCGTGACTCCATCCAAAGAATATCCTCAAAGGAACAGACTGCAAGCCCTGGTTAAACCAGTAGTTGATGCTGTGGTTGTCAGATGTACTGATGGTAACAGGTATTTAAGGTCTCAAACATGTGTTACCTTGGCCTTAAAGCATGTCGAGACATATGGTTTAGAACAGTCTCAAATCTATGGTAGCCTCTTGGTTGATATTAAGTCCAAACAGTAAATTGACATAACAATCTTGGTCCCTTTACTCCATATATACTCGTTTTTACACATGTGCTACCAGTGTAGATCCAGATCAGCTGGCGCATCTATGCTATCTGATCAGGGTCTGCACTGTTCGATTTTGGTCAGAAATGACCCCATAAATCAAAAAGCAAACTCTGCATATCCTGATCAGACGGCACGGATGTGTCATCTGATCTGGATCTACACTGTTCACCAATGCAATAAAAGGTGTATCTAGGGAGTAAAGGGTAAAGGAACAATATTGACACTATTGTTATTTTAAGACAGTAAGATATTTATCTTCTCTGCTGGCAGTAAATTAGGTTAAACTTTTCATCTACTTTTTATACTGTTTCATTACGCTATAGTACAGAATGTGCCATAACTGGAAACTCTCTAGTACATGCAAACAAACTCACGAATAATATACAGCTATACAATGCCCAATATCAGGCCCCAAGATTATAAAGCTGATATTGAAAACCAGTTGCAAATCTCAAGCATCTGATTAGCTGAAATGAAGACCAGTCTCCATTTCAGCCAATCAGATGCTTGAGATGTGACACTGGTTTTCATTCTGAGTTTTCTAACCTTTGATTCCCATATGCAGCTTGTTTTGTACAAAATAAATTGTACTTAGTCTTGTTAAATTTGTCACCCTAATTTGTCAGTGTTACAGTTCAGTGTGTGTACATGTAGCATATGTTGATTTTCTAGGAGAACAGCAGAGCTCTCAATATCCACCATGATGGAGCTGGCAAAGGGGCAGCATGGTGAGCTAGCTCTTGGCACTGACCTGCCAAATCCAGGTTTGTCATTTTCTGAACTCTCGATCATCTTCAGACAACAACAACTTTAACTCAAGTTTGTTCTTTTATGCTTGTTTAAATACTATATGTAGACATTGCTCAGTTGATTGATCCCATGCGAGGTCTAATCGTCATAATGTGCTTGTAGTAACTATTGTATTCTGTTTTTTTTAGGTCAGTTAGGTTTAGGCAGTATGGGATATCTGGTGCACTGCTTGACAGAAAAGTACGATCCTTCCGAAATAACATGGCAGTGGTTGTTGGGACGTTTATATATTGTTGAGAGACTAGTGGCTGACTTTCCCACCGAATTTCTACCTCGACAGAGACCTGATGGTGCCAGCTCAGAGAGCTCCTTGGAGCTTATAGGAGCTTCATCTAAAGGTGAAGAAGAAAGGGCAGAAAATTATGACAGACTATTGACAGTTGCTGAGTTTGCAATTCGTGCAGTGTCCAATCAGCATGCAAGGATAAGTCGGGTGGCCAAGCGGGTTTTCTTACTGGCAGCCAGGTATGCTGCTCACATGGATTCCTTGATTAAAGAACTGACTTTGCTGATCAATGAACTGGAGTTTATTCATAAGAAATCCTTAAAAAGACAGTTACAAAAAATAGTGGAGGAGTTTCAGCTGTCGGAACAAATCGGCAAACATTTGAATGTTCGGAACTTGGTAGACCGAGAAGCCTCCCCAGAGGATTCCCAGAATAACACGCCAGCATCAACACCACGCTGCACCTCTCCTGTTACAGTTATATCTGAGGCTTCAACTGAACCTAGCAGCCATTTAAAGGAATCGCAGCTGGCTGTTCCGCCAAATACTCCAACACATAGGCATCAGGTTGTAAATGATAAGCGGAGACAAAGTTTTGAAAAGCTTGAAGAAGACGATGAAAGTGCAGAAGGTTTTGTGAAACTGAAGTCATCTAGAAGCTTGGATGATTTGGATTGTATAGACTGTAAGCCCCGACGCAAACTCTCAAAGTCTCCAGTTGTAAAGAAGGTGAAATCTAGGTCAAGGTCTAATACTCCGAAAAGGATCGGACCTGTTCTTGAAACTAATCTTGATGAAGTTATAAAATTAGAAGAAGCAAGGCAGAGAATAAACTCTGTTGGGAAATCCAGTCGACATTCAAAGCTTTCAGTATGTCACACTGATGATGATGAGTATGAGGACATCAGTGATGATGATGATGATCTTTGTTTGAACACTGTTATACCAGTCCCTGAACTGCCAGTGTCCCCTCCCTCACGATTGTTGTCTCATGACATGGAAACAGATATAGATTCAGTGGAACCAGACTTAGATGAATTATTAAAGAAAAAATGGGGTTCATGCGACAATGTGTTCAGTGATACTTCAAACATATCAGATATACCTCCGACCAATGACTCTGCAAATCATTCCATGATGCACACTTCAAGACCAAGGTCATCTAAGAAACCAATGTTTCTGCCGCTTGACCTGAATGGCAACAAGACTCACCCCAAGTCCAAGCGCTCCATATCACCATGTGCTCATGTTTTAGAATTGGAACGCATGTCTTCTATGAAGAACATATCAGAAACGCCTTGTCAGAACTCCCTTTCTCAGTCAGGAAGTTTGCTCAATGAAGCAAAATCCTCGAGATCTACTTCAGATATGTTCACAGTTCCAACTCAAGGTGTTAGGAAACAGAAAGTTTCTGACCTTCAAGGCTCAATGGACAGTGTGCTAAGTCCAAAGAAAACTTCTCCTGGTCCCGACCTTGAGCGTAGGCTGTCACAGCCACAGAACTCTTGTGCTTCTGGGGATTCCATCATTTACATGGCAGGGACACCATGCTCCGGGAAAGAGAAACCAGTCACTTTTCAGACAGAAGTTGCCATGGCTACTCCTAAACATTCTCCAAGTCACACTTTAGATAAAGGTATTTTATGTTTATGTTTAACCCTTTCCTCCATATATACGCATTTTTATGCATGTGCAACCAGTGTAGATCCAGATCAGACGGCACATCCATGCTGTCTGATCAGGATCTGGACTGGTGGCATTTTGGTCAGAAAAAACCTAAAGAATAAAAAAGCGAACATTGCAGATCCTGATCAATCAGACGGTACGGATGTGCTAGTTGATCTGGATCTACACTGTTCGCCCACGCAATAAAGGTTTGTCTATGGAGGAAAGGGTTAAATTAAGTATTTATTAAAAGAAACAGTGTAAATCATTTATATAGTGGAGATAGG
Organism: Corbicula japonica; assembly: GCA_038501625.1. NCBI lineage: Eukaryota > Metazoa > Mollusca > Bivalvia > Venerida > Cyrenidae > Corbicula > Corbicula japonica. Next base: position 9,115,314 of record JAZAYU010000011.1, on the reverse strand, counting down.
TCATTGATTGAGCAGTTTACAGAGTTCTAAGCATGTTCTGATGCTGTGAATGCCAACCTTCAAAATATGTTTGCTTGCAGTTAGCAATTGCCCTACCCAGAATTTATAGCACTTGTAGGTAGGCAGAAAAAAAAATTCTACAGTTCTATGTTTAAAGGCTAAATATTTAAAAAAAAACATCCATATAGTTGAATAATTAAGTTGGGCCAATTTGGATGAGTCAAATAGTTTTTAAGGTTTTAAAGGATACTGTTACATAAATCAGACTTTCTTCTAACATTTTTTGGCAACTTGGCTATTCAGCTTGGCAGAAATGTTCATGCATTGAAATATTTGCAAATAATTTAGCATTAATGTTTGCCATATCTAGATACTTTGCTTAGAAAAACTCCAAACTCCTTAGCTACAAAGTCAATGTCACTTATAAATCTTTCTGGTATTATGGCATTCACAAATATTCACCCTTCAGATGGAAAACCTGTTCTCAAGGAATTTCCATGTCTCTATTTTATTTTAGTGTTTGTGGCAGTCTTTAAATGTCATCAAAATGATTCTTTAATAGCCAGATCCAATTCATTGTAAGGCTAAAGTTAATAAAACAGAGATTGGAGACTGGTTTTAAATATAAAACATCTGATAGGCTGAAATGAAGACTAGTCTCCATTTCAGCATATCAGACGCGTAATAGTTATGATTATACTCCATTTCAGCCTATCAAGGCCTAAGAGTATAAAAAAGAATGGAGACACATCTCAAATCTCAAGGATCTGATTAACTGAAATGGAGACATTTCCATTTCAGCCAGTCATATGCTTGAGATTGGAGACTCATCTCCAATCTTTTTGTTATAATCTTGGGCCCAGATGCTTGAGATTTGAGACTGTACTTCAATATCAGTTGTATGATCTGAGGCCTGGGTTTCTGACTGGGGGTAGACAGTCACATAGAGTTGACAGCATTTTGTTCTCGATTGACTAGATGATGATGACTGTCATTGTAAAGAAGAAGTGGAGAAGGAGGAGGCTTTGGCCCTGGTGAGGGCCATGGAGATGTCCACCACAGACCCACCCAAGCCACTGGTACCTGGCCTCACACCCATGGATCAGGAGGAAGTTATCACAATACGTATACAGCCTGATGTAAGTCTTCTTTTTGCTTTAGCCAGAATAGTCTACAGTATTTACTCTGAATTCAGTGCATAATTTAAATCAAGATTGAAACAACTTTGATGAACTGCAGAATGAAAAAAATATGCTGTTAAATGAATATTCATGTTTTCTTTCATATCGGATAAGTATTTCTTCATGTTTTATCGGGAAAGGAAAATCCTCTCTTTTCTTAGGGAAAAGATACTGTTTGCATGCTTACATGATTGATGTCATGAACATGTTACTGTGTTTGCAGGAGTGTGATGCATTAGACCACAACAATGGCCCTCCTACCCTGTACTATGAGAATGTTCACTGGATGAAAGGTCATCTTCTAGGCACCGGTGCCTTTAGCACATGTTACCAAGCTAGGGACATCAAAACTGGCACACTTATGGCCCTTAAACAGGTACACAACTTCCTATTCTAAATGTTTCTATTTAAATTGCACAACTTTGTCAGTTGACGTTAAATGCTAGTAAAACATGTCTATGGAAATCAATTTATATAGTGCTTATTTGTCTATTGTTGCTAGGAGATAATTTATTATCATAGCCCCATGTATGATTTGGAAAATATGCAGTTTAAAGTGTGCTGGCCCTAACGTTTTATAACCAAGTACAGAAGATTGATTTTATGACTTCCTGTAAGGTTTTATGTCGTATTTCATTATGTGGAGTAAATCGTATGATTGTCTATTTTCTTGTTTAGATCTCATTTTGCCGAAACTCAAAAACAGAGCAGCAGAGTGTGATAGAAGCGATCACTGAGGAGATTCACATGATGGCAAAACTGAATCACCCACACATTGTTCGCATACTGGGCGCCACACGACAGGGATGTCACTTCAACATGTTTGTAGAATGGATGCCAGGTAAATTGCACAGTTATCACTGTGACATCAGGACCGAAGGTTATAAAGCTGAGATTGGAAACCAGTCTCAAATCTCAAGCATCTGATTGGCTGAAATGGCAGCCAGTCGCCATTTCAGCCAATCAGATGCTTGAGATTTGAGACTGGTTTCCATGCTCAGTTTTATAACCTCCAGCCCAGATCTCTTCACTTTGACTGTCCAAGTATTTCTTTGACACACGCAGAAGTGTTAGGGAATCAAAATATTAGCAAGTTTCGTCGTTGGTTTTTATAAGAAATCAAGCATTCCGTTTGATTTGGTTAACCATTCACTGTATGGGATATAGCTTTTAGATTCATGAGGTTAATTCTAACAAAGAGCAGACACTGTAGATGCAGATCATATGGATAACCTGGTTCTATACCAGTCACACACACGATTAAATGTGTTTCCTTGGAGTAAAGGGTTAATCATACCTCCCACTTCTGCAGTATAATTTAATTTTGGGGGTATCAAATTTCAAGCAAAAAGATAAATGACATGTTTGTGTGAACATAAATTTCAAATTTGTGCAGTTGTATTATTCTAAAAAAATTAGATTTATAATGATTTTATTTTCTTTCTTGCTTTCTGTACCGCAATATATGCGAAAATCAAACCCCAGCAAATATAATGATACCACATTGCTTATATTACTGGCATGATATTTTAGGTGGATCAGTGGCATATCTCCTGGGACAGTACGGCAAGTTCTCCGAGGAGGTGATCACCAGTTATATCCTGCAGATACTCCGAGGGTTGACTTACCTCCATGAAAATCATACCCTTCACCGTGACCTCAAAGGTAGCATGAGTGGTCTGAATGACAAAACTGTGTTATTTGTAGATGAGATGATGATCATTGAAAAAAGCACTGAAATTTGTTTAAGGTCAAATTCAAGAAAGTGGTGATGTTTATTAGTTGATCTTCAGTATTGTTCCTAAATGTATTGAAAATATAGAACTTCAATAATATACAGATTTTGATAAAACAGATTAATGAAAGCAATACACCATGACAAACTTTGGCATACTGGCTTACAATAAGTGTTGACCCTGATTAAGTTGTGGACTTACACTGTTTTCTAGATGCATTAAGAATGCTTCAAAAGTGCAGATCCTGATCACATTGCCCTGATGTGCGGGCTGATCTGGATCTATACTAGTCACACATGTCATAAGCCGATTTTGTCACAGTGCATCACAATTATTGTAAACACGTGTCACAATTATTATTATTATTTGGTATTTTTCCTAGGTGCCAACTTGCTGATTGACAGTACTGGTCAGAGACTGAGGATTGGTGATTTCGGTGCTGCTGCGAGGCTTGCGTCCAAATCAACTGGAGCTGGAGAGTTTCAGGGACAGTTGCTGGGAACCATAGCTTTTATGGCACCAGAGGTATATTACATAGAAAACGTACAATCTAGTTTAGCCATAGTTGTAATGTATCTATAGGTCTTTCCTAGTATATAACTGTATTTATGTGCTGCTGATACAAACTACAGACAACTTTTAGGAATCGGCTTCTTTAATTTAAAGTTGTATTACTCAAAGTTCATTGACTAGACCTGTATTTAGTTTGTCATATGATCATTAAAGATAGTGTTCATACAGTGATCCATCTGTCAGACAGTCACAGATCTGGTTTCCAGAACATGTCTTAGCAACGTCTTAAGGGTGTTGCTGACTGATCTGGATCGACATGAGATACAACCTATATTTATGGAGTAACTTACAGCAGTTAAGTTTTTATTTACCATTCACTCATTACTTAATCTCAGATTACTGTTAAAAATCTCAGGTATTAAGGGGAGAGAATTATGGTCGAGCATGTGATGTGTGGAGTGTCGGATGTTGTCTGATAGAGATGGCAACCACAAAGCCTCCGTGGAACGCTAATGACATCTCTAATCATCTGGCTCTCATATTCAAGGTATTGTATAATTAGAAATTAGTCTGTACTAATAAATACATGTTGTTGTTTTTTGTAAAACTCTTTTATAATATTATTCAGTTTAATAAAAGCAGACTCAGTGTAGATTCTGATCATATGGCAAGGATATGCTGGGATGAAGGTTATAAAACTGAGTTTGGAAACCAGTCTCAAATCTCAAGCATCTGATTGGCTGAAATGGCGCCCAGTCGCCATTTCAGCCAATCAGATGATTGAGATTTGAGACTGGTTTCCATGCTCAGTTTTATAACCTTGGGCACTGGTCATGTGGATCTACACTGTTGGCTCATGACTTGTGTATAAACCCATATAACCCTTTCCTTGATATATAAGCATTTTTACGCGTGTGCGACCAGTGTAGATCCAGATCAGCCGGCACATCCGTGCCGTCTGATCAGGATCTGCACTGGTCGCATTTTGGTCAGAAATAACCTAATGAATCAAAAAGCGAACAGTTTAGATCCTGATCAGACGGCACGGATGTGCCGGCTGATCTGGATCTAAACTGTTCGCCCTAGCAATAAAGGTGTGTCTGTACAGGAATGGGTTAATATATGGAGTAAAGTGTTCATTCTTGTGTACCAGATATGTATAAGAAAAGTCATTTTGCAACTAAGTGTAAGATGACTCACAAATTGTGATGTATATGAAGAATAACAAAATATAAATTTATTGTAAATTGGATCAGGGTCTACACTTATGCTTATCAGTTAGCTCCATTTTCTCCTGCAAAACTACCTCATATAAGTTTGGTTTTGGAAAGACTGACCAGTAAGTGATTCAATGCAGAATTACTTGGATTTTTTCTCACTATTGCTTCAGAATGTACTTCAATGGTTTGCATCTTTATCAATATCTAGAGGAAATTTTGTTTCAAATGGTTAAAAGTCTTTGAGGTGTGGCTTAACTGTTGCCTTGGCAATCCAACATTCAATGTCATAATTGTATACATTGGAAAAAAAGTACTGTGCACTATGATATTTAAACATATATTGGCAACAAATAACAATCGTATATGATTATTATGCCCCCCTTCGAAGAAGCGGGGGTATATTGCTTTGCACATGTCGGTCGGTCGGTCGGTCGGTCGGTCGGTATGTCGGTCGGTATGTCGGTCCGTAGACCACATCTTGTCCGATCAATAACTAGACAACGCTTTGTGATACAGTCCTTATATTTGGTGTGGAGGTTGGTCATGACCAGTAGAAGACCCCTATTGATTTTGGGGTCAGTAGGTCAAAGGTCAAGGTCACAGTGGCCTTGACCACAAAAACCTTGTCCGATCAATAACTAGACAACGCTTTGTGATACAGTCCTCATATTTGGTGTGGAGGTTGGTCATGACCAGTAGAAGACCCCTATTGATTTTGGGGTCAGTAGGTCAAAGGTCAAGGTCACAGTGGCCTTGACCACAAAAACCTTGTCCGATCAATAACTAGACAACGCTTTGTGATACAGTCCTCATATTTGGTGTGGAGGTTGGTCATGACCAGTAGAAGACCCCTATTGATTTTGGGGTCAGTAGGTCAAAGGTCAAGGTCATAGTGGCCTTGACCACAAAAACCTTGTCCGATCAATAACTAGACAACGCTTTGTGATACAGTCCTCATATTTGGTGTGGAGGTTGGTCATGACCAGTAGAAGACCCCTATTGATTTTGGGGTCAGTAGGTCAAAGGTCAAGGTCACAGTGGCCTTGACCACAAAAACCTTGTCCGATCAATAACTAGACAACGCTTTGTGGTACAGTCCTCATATTTGGTGTGGAGGTTGGTCATGACCAGTAGAAGACCCCTATTGATTTTAGGGTCAGTAGGTCAAAGGTCAAGGTCACAGTGGCCTTGACCACAAAAACCTTGTCCGATCAATAACTAGACAACGCTTTGTGATACAGTCCTCATATTTGGTGTGGAGGTTGGTCATGACCAGTAGAAGACCCCTATTGATTTTGGGGTCAGTAGGTCAAAGGTCAAGGTCACAGTGGCCTTGACCACAAAAACCTTGTCCGATCAATAACTAGACAACGCTTTGTGATACAGTCCTCATATTTGGTGTGGAGGTTGGTCATGACCAGTAGAAGAACCCTATTGATTTTAGGATCAGTAGGTCAAAGGTCAAGGTCACAGTGGCCTTTGCATACAAAAACGTTGTCCGATCAATAACTAGACAACGCTTTGTGATACAGTCCTCATATTTGGTGTGGAGGTTGGTCATGACCAGTAGAAGAACCCTATTGATTTTAGGATCAGTAGGTCAAAGGTCAAGGTCACAGTGGCCTTTGCATACAAAAACGTTGTCCGATCAATAACTAGACAACGCTTTGTGATACAGACCTCATATTTGGTGTGGAAGTTGGTCGTGACCAGTAGAAGACCCCTATTGGTTTTGGGGTCAGTAGGTCAAAGGTCAAGGTCACGGTGGCCTTGACAACAAAAAACCTTGTTCGATCAATAACTAGACAACGTTTTTATGTTTATTTGTATAATAAAATAAAATACTTCTCAGTGTAAAGTTGTGATTATTTTTCCCCATGACAATTTCAAGTAAAGATATATATTAATGATCCATAACATTAATTTTAAACTATTTCAATATATGCCGTGTCATAAATAGGCACTGATTATCACTCACTTGTGTTTATTAAATGCTTTGGTTTCGTATGGATGGTCACTAAAGCCTGCACATTACCGGAATTGACATAACACTAGAGCTACTATATCTCCGCCAATAGCGAATATTTGATTTAAATTACAATAAAATCCTTTGTGTTAGACTAGGTTAATCTACACGCGCTTATGTTTGTCGAGGTAAATGTAATCCTCTCATTGGATGACCTGGTTATTGATATATAGGAGTTCCACCGTCTTGTAAATTGCTTTCATGACTGGTACCCTTCATTGCTAAAGCTTACAAAAGTCTCTAAATTTCCAAAAATTTAAATTCAATGCTAATAGATATCACTTGCACGTCAGGGGGGGCATTTGTGTTTGACAAACACCTCTTGTTAAATTCTGAAGGTAAATGTTGTTTATTGTATTATGTTTCTTGTTATTTTATTAGATTGCCAATGCACAGTCTACTCCTCCGATACCGGATAAACTGTCACCGCCCTTGCGAGATCTGCTGCTACGATGCTTAGAACCGGTGAAAGATCAGAGGCCTTCAGCCAAGGAACTTCTCATTCACCCGTTGTTTACACAGTTTTTACAGAAAAAGTCTACATAAATGGGTACAGTAAGGAAAGGTTCACCAGTATCTTGTCATGAAATCCAGAGAACAATCTTAGTATTACATGATGTTGCACATGTTTGTTTTATGGGTCATGTTACTGAATAATCACTTGTTAGTGTGCTTGTAATGTGAAAACACAAAATCAATAGAAATTATGTCTTTTTTGTACAGGAAGTACTGGTTGACTTAACCCTTTCCTCCATAAATATGCGTTTTTACGCATGTGCGACCAATATAGATCCAGATCAGCCGGCACATCCTTGCCGTCTGATCAGGATCTGCACTGGTCGCATTTTGGTCAGAAATAACCTCACGAATCAAAAAACGAACGGTGCAGATCCTGATCAGACGGCGGCTGATCTGGTTCTACACTGTTCGCCCTCGCAATAAAGGTGTGTCTAAGGAGGAAAGGGTTAATGGTGAATGCTTTGGTATGCTGAAAAGACAATGGGTTGTTTAATTGACACATCTGAATTATAAAAGCTTCAGGGACCTTATAAAATCTGATAAGAATTGTTGTAATAAAATATAAATATTCACCGTTCCAGTCCTCTAGACTCCTGTGCTTGTATTGTATGGTCTTCTGTAAATGAAAGGTTGTTTTCCATACATGTTTTCTGTGAGGAAATCTTCAAAAAAATTGCATAATTTTACCTGTGTAGTCAGAGGCTCTGACACAATTACATTGAACCTTTACTCCATGCAATATGGCCTATATCCTAGAGACCAGTGAAGATCTAGAGCAGCATGTACATCCATGCAGTCTGGTTGGATCTACACTGTTCACTACCCTATTTAAATTGAGATTTATTACGTGATTTCTAATAAACAGTCGAACTAAGTAGATCCAGATCTGACTGCACAGATGTTCAAGCTGATCTGGAGCTACAAGGGTGACCCTTGTAATTTAAGATATGTCCATGGAGAAAAGGTTTGATAAAAGATAATTGACTGGAAGAAAATAAGCATAAAATTAACAATGTACTAAATTGTATATAAATTCTTGATTAACATGTATGTTGTATATGTCCATTTGTGCCAAAGTCAACAGATTCTCTTAGAGGATTGTGTCCAATATTGTTTGTGGTAATAAAAAGAATAACATTTCATTTTGATTCAATTTTATGTATTATTTGGTGATTAAACACAGATATATTTTTATAAGACTTTGAAAGCCGCGAGCCAGTTGGTTCTTACAGTATGCACCCTGCTCCTGATTTTAATGTATGAGGAAATAATGTTATACTGATAGAAATTGTTGATCATAAATATTAGATTTTCCAGTTTTTAATCTAGACATTCCATTAAGATGGGAGAAATGCAATTTTGTATTGTTTCTTATTTGTACTTGCATTTGTATATAATCATTATTTTTCTGAGATAAAAGCTTTAAGCTTTGTCAATAAGATGCACACAGCCATAACTCTAGATGACCAAACTACAGATATACTACCTCCAAATCATGCAATATGCTGCTTGCTTGCAGCCATACTTTTTTTCACTGACCTTTTTATGGCTATTTTTATCATAAAACTGTCATTATTATGTATTTATCTTGACCACCATGAAGTTATTTTTTATAACATGGATTTTGTATAAAAATGAATTTTTGAAACGTATAACACTAAAATTTTAGCTCAAGATTTTAAGTGGTGAGAGGTGTAAAACCTGTTCCCAAGGTTATAAAACTGAGCAGGGACACCAGTCTCAAATCTCAAGCATCTGATTGGCTGAAATGGCAACCAGTTGCCATTTCAGCCAATCAGGTGCTTGAGATTTGAGACTGGTTTCCAATCTCAGTTTTATAATCTTCAGCCTGATCAGTCAGGACAGTTTTTGATTAATTTGACACTAACCAAGTGTGTGGATACAGCATAATACTTACTAATTGCATATTAATCATAAAATGTAATAGTTGCTCATTTAATGTATGTTAGCAGTTTGATTAACACATTACTACATTTATACAGGTTTTCATGTGTGACAAGTGTTGTTCCAGGTCAGCCATCTCGTCTGGTTTTATCTTGGTCGCACATGCAATAAAACCTGTATATAATAAGAAAAGGATTAAGTTTTGATTTCCTTGCCATTGTATGAAAAACACAATATATACGAGAGCTCCCTGATAGATATTTCAAGAGAACATTTAATTTGTTGTTTTCTTCAGTTCAATTTAGTTTCATTCCTAACATATGTTTGATGCCAAATCAATGATTGTCAGCTAATGTCAGCTAATGAAATTGAAAAGTGCCTTTTACAAGCCTTGTTAAGTATTGTTTACACGTCCATTGTTGTGGATTGACATTTTGTTGATGAGGAAAGTGTTTCTCTTGTCTCTTTAGTGTGACAGTGCTCTTAACCCTTTCCTCCATTTATACGCAATTATGGTGTGGGCAAAAATCCATGCCTTTTGATCAGGATCTGCATTGTTCACTTTCTTGATTTGTATGTTATTTCTGACCAGAAAGCAAATAGTGCTGATCCTGATCAGATGGCAGAAATGTGCTGTCTGATCTGGGCCCAAGATCATAAAACTAAATCTGGAGATCAGTCTCAAATCTCAAGCATCTGATTGGCTGAAATGGCGACCAGTCGCCATTTCAGCCAATCAGATCCTTGAGATTTGAGACTGATCTCAAAACTTAGTTTTATGATCTTGGGCCCTCGATCTGCACGTGTCGCACATGTGATAAAATATATATTATGGGGTAAAGGGTTAACTTGTTATCACACATTGTAATTGAACATTGATTGTTGTAATGAAAATCAGAGTGCACTGAAGGTTCATTTAATGTTGATATTGAGATATTCTTTATATCTGTACTCAGCCAAACAGTATCATATCAGACCAGCCATTCCAGGAAGTTCACATCTAAGTGTTGTATTGTTTTTATACGGGTTGAATACTTAACCAAAGTACCTATACTGTAGCTATGACTAATAACAGTACAAGCAGTTTGAGTTTTTTTTATATTTCAAATATAAACTGATTTATAAAAGATTTTACAATTATTGTTTGGAGTTTTAACATTTGTGCTGCCATAATTATTTTGCACTTTTCAATATAGGTCACATTTGGTAGACTTACACCCACGTTTGAACATAGATTATTTTTCTTCCCACATAGTATCTGAGGGCGACACAAGTGTTCAACTGAATATTCATCTAGTTTTGTGTTTGAAAGATACCTTCTTGAATTGGAATGACATTTGATGATGTACAGTCTAACTTTCAAGGGCATTAACCTTCAGAATTGAAGGAAATTGATATTATTTTCAAAGTAAAGAAATTTAAAAAAAGGAGATGAAAATAGATCTATACATGTATGTAGATTATTTGAGAGGAAAGATAGTCACAGAAAATTACAGTTAATGTAAATCTGTCAAACCATGCTCTAGCCTTGTACATTTTAGTCTTAAGTCCCAGATTTGCCTTCTTATATTTTACCTCTACTGATTTTAAGTCTTAACCCTTTTCTCCATATAAATACCTTTTATAGCATGTGTGGACATTTTAGATCTAGATCACCTGGCACATCTGTGCCATCTAATCAGGATCTACAGTATTCACTTCTTGGTGAAAAATAACATAAATAATAAAAAAGTGAACTGTGTAGATCGTGAGCAAACATCACAATTTGCTCACTGATCTGGATCTACGATGTTTGCCCATGTATAACAGCAGTATCCCATGGAGTAAAAGGTTGTTTGTTTATCATAGGGAGTCAGTGCTGCAGATGTTTAGTAGGTTTGATTACAGTGCCGGGCTGAATGTTATACAGCTGAAAATGGAAACCAGCCTCAAATCTCAAGGATCTGATTGGCTGAAATAGCGATAGGTGGCCATTTCAGCCAATCATATGCTTGAGATTTGAGACTGGTTTCCATTTTCAGCTTTATAACGTTGGGCACTGCTTGTCATAATCCAGTTTCAAGCTGTGGACAGTTTCCAAAAAGTGTCCTGTGCTGGGTGGTTACTTGCATTAGTTTCCAGGAAAATTGTCCTGTGCCCAAGATCATAAAACTGAAACTGGAGACTGGTCTCAAATCTCAAGCATCTGATTTGTTGAAATGGAGACAGTATCTTAGCCAATCAGATGCTTGAGATTTGAGACTGGTCTCCAATCTCTGTTTTTTATGATCTTGGGCCTTGGACTGGATTCTAGGGAGGGATATGACACATGCAGTCCATTCCACTACACAAGTATTTTTTGGTACACATGTTAATATTTTATTTCTGTTGAAATTAATCTTTAGAAAGAAAACTGAATCTTTAGAAAGAAAACTGAAATAGAGAATAAACAGATGCAATGTGCTGATGCTGATAAAATTTACATGGGAAGTTACTAAAATAATGTTTGGTTTGTTGTAAAATATGCTGGAAATTCAGTTATCATTTTGCTTGGTAATTTGTGCTTTGGAAAAACAGTTTTTTGCCTGTCCATTCCAGGCAATAATTTACTACATGTATTAATTTTTATGTTATTGACACTGTTACACTGTTTGTAATTGGCTTCATAAACATAATATGGCAGAGGTTTTATATTTATCAAGGCTGATCATTACCCACATATCTTGTTTCAATAAGTTTAGCTTGGTATTTTAATTGATTCTTTTTGTGCATAAGCAGATTGTAAAATTGTAAAATTGTTAGCTTACAAAAGAAGTCAGTATGTTACATAGTTGGAATAGTGCCAACAACCAAGTATATCATTGAGTGGTTATCTTTTATTGGGATTGCTCATTGTGAATTTAAAAACTTGCACTTTATTTACTTTCAAATTAAATGGCAAAAATCGCAGCATTATTGCAGTGTTGTAAATCAGTGTTGTACTTTAACTTCCGTTCATGGGTTTAGGTATGGGTAATGCTGAACATTGGAGTTTGGGTTGAGATAGCTCAAGATTGTTATTACTGGTGACAGAATTCCATTTCATACTGATGCCAAAGATATCTCAAATGTTTCATATTTTTTTCCTCTAATGTGTTTAGCCGTTTACTCCATGTGATATGGCAGTCATCCCATGGATGAGCGGTGTAGATCCAGATCACCCGCCACAGTCATACTGTCTGATCAAGATCTGCACTGTTCACTTTTGATTCAGTAGGATACTTCTGACCAAAAATGACCTCTTTAGAACCAGGTCTGGAGATCATAAAACTAAATCTGGAGATCAGTCTCAAATCTCAAGCATCTGATTGGCTGAAATGGCGACCAGTCGCCATTTCAGCCAATCAGATCCTTGAGATTTGAGACTGATCTCAAAACTCAGTTTTATGATCTTGGGCCCAGTTCAGATGACACAAATCTGCTAGCTGATCCAGATCTACACTGGTAGCAAAAGTAATGAACCCCATATAAATGGAGTAAAGGGTTTACATAACCTGTATTCTCTATCATTCTATCATGTATATGTTATTTGTTGTGGTTGTGAACTTCTTGAAAATATCCTTGTTTCACTCTTCATCTTTTGAATTTGCATGTTTTAAATTGGTTGCAGAATTACTGTAAAATCATTTATTTTTTGTGGACATTAATCCTTTGGTTTTATCATGTGTGAGACTAGTGAAGATCCAGATCCTTGCCATCAGATCTAGATCTTCAGTTGGTCGTTTCTTGGTTAGAAATAGCCAAATGACTATAAGTGAACAGTCTAGATCCTAATAGGACAGCAAGCATGTGCTGGCTGATCAGGATCTACACTTTAACCCATGGGGTAACAGTCATATCCCATGTAGTAAATTTCATGAGTTTGTTTTGCCGATCAAGATTATTTAATGGATGTTGAATTCAGCAGACGGTGACGTTGTTATGATATAACTCTCACATAATTTGTCTGCCCACCCATGAAAACAACAGGATAATAATGTACCACAAATATTAATGCTTTCGCAGTAAAATAAGTCATTTTCTTTCAGTTTGGAGTCTAAAAAACTTAAGTTTTAGTGTCATATAACAATTAATTTCTAGTCACTTGATGTACTAATTTCATGTTTAGTGCAGGACTTGAAGTAGGCAGGCAGGAGAAGAGGAAATATTCCAGTTTGCTAAAATAACCATTAACCCTTTCTCCATATATACACATTTTTATGCATGGGCAACCAGCATAGATTAAGATCAGCCGGTTCATCCGTGCTGTCTGATCAGGATCTGCACTGGTCGCATTTTGGTCAGAGATAACCTAACAAATCAAAAAGCGAACAGTTTAGATCCTGATCATATGGCACAGATGTGCCAGATGATCTGGATCTAAACTGTTCACCCATGCAATAAAGGTGTTTCTATGTAAGAAAGGGTTAAAGCAATGTGTTGTTGCACTAAGTTTTATATTTTATAGACAATTACATTCCTATCTTGGTTTTATCAGTTTGGATCAACTGATTACATTTAACACAGTAAATGTATATATTGATAGAACCATCACAGGAACAGTTTTAAGTTGAGACCTGGTTCCCATGTTCCCAATTATAAAATTCAGAATGGAGACCAGTTACAAATCCCAATTATCTGATTGGCTGAAATGGAGCCAATCAAATCCTTGAAATCTGACACTGGTCTCCATTCTCAATTTTATGATCTTGGGCCCAGATCCAATTATATTGCCATTGCTGAAGGAAATTGGTGGCATTTCAAGAAACTGTCACTAAATCTTGTATATTACAGTGCCTAAGGTTATAAAACTCAGCATGGAAACAATTCTCAAATCTTAAGGATCCGATTGGCTGAAATGGCGACTGGTCACCATTTCAGCCAATCAGATGCTTGAGATTTGAGACTGGTTTCCAAGCTCAATTTTATAATCTTCAGCCCAGCAGCTGGAATCAAACCTCTCCCTATATGCTTTGCCTAGCCCGAGATAGCTGTACATGTATTTCTTGCATATTGTTTTAATAGGAAACAGAAATTTGATTTTTGTACAATAGAGTTAGAATTAAATTCTTTTTTAAATTAATCTTGGCTGTTCTTAACATTAGTACCATTAAATTTTGCTTATTAAATACATGTCATATTTGTATGAATCATAAAATGATATTTTTAGAACTAATTTTAAGAGAAATCAAACATTTTAGATTTATTGTGATCATTTTAAGACTCCTTTTCAAACTTTGCAGAATGTTTACATCTGTTATATGTTATATGAAAATAAACTTGAGAAAAAAATACATGCATTCTGTCTTTTTTCAGCCAGATCTTCCTGTAATATATTGGCGTGCACATGTGTCCAACGCTTTTCATTCCATTTAAAGTAAATTCAACAGAAATTACTTGACAGAAATGGATTAAAAAAGAGCTGTTCATATACTGAACAAAAATGAAAACTTACCAGTTTTTTAAATCAAATATTTTGTTTAGTAATGATATATTTAATATTTCATTTAGTTTGTGGTATTTGCACATCTGGATATTTGATAAAGCAGGAAGATGTTGTCATTTTTTCACAGAGGTAAAGGTTATCTTCTCTTTCCAAATTAATGATGAGATCGATAATTTTAAACACAAGTCTCAAACAGATTATTTGACTGTCGAAATTAGAAGTTTATGGCAAGCAGAGAGGGAAAAACTAAATCTTTAAAGCCCACTGGTGCAAAGTAATCGGATACAGTTACCTTAATATCCGTTTTAGTAAATTACCTCCCTTTTAATTAAAATCAGAATAAAATCAGACGCTTAATATCCCCCAACCACGTCATTTTCTTCTTCTGTTACTTGTTTTAATTGATAGATACTGAATTGACAACTTACATGACAAACATATTGGTCGTCAATTTCCTCCAGATATTTGCATTCACTGGCATCATTTATGTAATAGGAGTTTTCCATGTTAATTTTGTCAAGTTTTCATTTTGTCTCAGTATAGAAAGCATTATCCTTTATTCCTTTAGTCCATATATATTGCCAGCATATCTGTTCATATCTTTGCCATCTGATCAGGATCTACACTGTTCATTTCTTGGTCAGAAATAACTTAATGTATCAAAAAGTGCAGTTTATACCCTGATCAGACAACTGTATGAAAATCCAGTTTATTAGATTAACATAATTATGTCATCGTTCCAGAGGCAGGTTTCAAACATCAGACATCAGACAACAGTATGAAAATCCAGTTTAATAGATTAACATAATTATGTCATTGTTACAGAGGCAGGTTTCAAACATCAGACATTAGACAACAGTATGAAAATCCAGTTTATTAGATTAACATAATTATGTCATTGTTCCAGAGGCAGGTTTCAAACATCAGACATTAGACAACAGTATGAAAATCCAGTTTATTAGATTAACATAATTATGTCATTGTTCCAGAGGCAGGTTTCAAACATCAGACATTAGACAACAGTATGAAAATCCAGTTTATTAGATTAACATAATTATGTCATTGTTCCAGAGGCAGGTTTCAAACATCAGACATTAGACAACAGTATGAAAATCCAGTTTATTAGATTAACATAATTATGACATCGTTCCAGAGGCAGGTTTCAAACATTACATGTCCTGGTCTTAAAACTCTTAACTCTGACATAAACTACTGGTTGCCAAAATGATAACCACAGCATAACAGTGTCACAACGAGGTCAAGGTCACTGTCACACACAGCAAACATGCATTGAAGGTTAAGTTCACTGTACCAAATGGTAGTTTTTTGTTCTAAATATTTGTATCTGGATTATAACTATGTAAAACTATGACTTGCATGGAGGGATTGTATTGAATCTTTCCACAAATGATCCCCACAGCATAACAATGTGTTACATAAATGCCAAGTCACTGTGACTTAAAATAGATTTGTTCCTGTCCGGGCTGTAAGCATGATGGGATAGTACATGAAACTTGCCACAAATGATCACCATACCACGACAATGTTACACTCAAATTGATTGTGTCTTAAAGGTCGAGGTTACGGTCACAATGATAGATTTTTGCTCTGTCCAGTCTATAACTTATGACGGGTTATGGAACATGCTGGAAATAAAGCAGGTCATTGTTTTGGACATTTATTTAAAGTTTCATATCTCACACTTGAGTAATGTCAAAGAAATATGCTTAATGTGTGAACATTTGGAGAAAGGTCAAAGTTAAAAAGGGGTATAACAGCATAAATCTTTTTGAAGTAAATCATCATGTTCAATATGCTTCCGATCATGTAAAGTCCCACATCAATCATTTGTGCAATATTAGATATGGAGCACATGCATAATCTATAATAATGAATGTATCAAGTTAAAAGGGGCATAACTCTGAAAATATTTGTTATATGTAGTTATAGCTCTTGATGGTAATGTTTATTATAAAGGTGAATATATCTTCCAAGTTTGTAGCCAGGATCTCCAGTAGTTTAAAGTAAAAAAGCTTTAATGGTCAACCACACTGGGGCAAGTAAAACAGCTCCCCTAGTCTTTGGACAGCCAAGCTGAAAAATTGTCTATAAGAAGTATTCTCATGGTGTTTCCTGACAGAAAACATTTTTGCAATCAATATTCAGACTAAATGTCATGCAATTACAGGCATGTCTGTATACCATGTATCTACAGGTAGTCACCTTTACCACAGTTGTGCCGGTTGATCTAGATCTACACTGACTGCATTAACCATAAAGGTGTATATATGGGAAAAGGGAATAATTATATAGCAAGAAGTAGAAGTTTAAATAGCTATTTTATTATAATTCATTTATACAAATACATAACCAATATCACATGTCTTGCACTGGACGGAAACACCAGAATATCACAGTATAATAATTATTCAACACATAAACAATACTGCTTAACAACAATTCTAATTATTCCCTCCTAAATGATAAGTTAGATCTGTAAGTACATCCATATACATGTATTTACTTAAAAGTTTAATTCCAAAATTAAATATTTAATGCACCTCAAATTATTAATGACCTACCGACACATTTTTAAGACAGACTAATCAGAATTTCCTGTTAAGCATACAATATTTCTATCTCTAATTTGAAACACTATTGTGTATCACATGTTTTCAAATAGTAAATTTACAAATTAACAATTCTCATTAACCCTTTCCTCCATATATACACCTTTTTATGCATGTGCAACCAGTGTGGATCCAGATCAGCGGGTACAACCATGCCGTCTGATCAGGATCTACACTGGTCCAAATCGCGAATGTGCCGGCTTACCTGGATCTAAACAGTTCGCCCACGCAATAAAGGTGTGTTTATGGAGGAAAGGGTTAAATATAAATTCACTACAAATATGTGATGATCAATAAAGGGCCAAAAGCTAGCTTGTGTAAAAGATCTATATTGTTGAAACTGCAGTTTTGTATAATTTTCTGATTGGAAGAATCAGAACTCTTGTACCATGCTTCCTACATACAGTTTTGATTTTGAAGCCGAAAGGGAGAGAGAACTGTATTGAAATTAAAATGGCTTTCAAAACAGGAATGACCTTACTAAAGACATTGCAGTACATGTACAATCAACTGGAAGACACTGAAGTTCGCTTCAGAGGTCTGTATGACCTTTGACACAAATAATTCAAAATACTGATGTTTTGTTTCTGTTGCCAAATTTATAGGTACTAGTAGCAATAATTATGCATAAAATCTATTTATTGCTTTAACAGTTTAAAGAATATGACAGACATTTATGAAATTTGATAATAGCATTTTAAACAGTACAGTAAAACCCTTCATAAAAACCACCCTAAAATTAAGACCACCTCGACAACAAGACCACTATTTTTAATGTCCCTTTTTCAACTTTTGCTCTATTTTCCACCCTGAAATCAAGATCACCCCACTTTTAAGACCACTTTTGGATAATCCATGAGATGGTCTCAATAGTGGTGTTTCACTGTAATAATCATATTTAAAGCTTCCTGATCATTTATGAGGGCTGTTCATTATATAATGTGATTTTACCTCTCTGTAGGACCCTCTGTAGGACTGTGTACTGTCAATTTCACTGAGCATAGCAATTTATAGAAGATGATCTTAATCCTTTACTGCAATTATACTCATTTGAATGCATGTGCCACCAGTGTAGATAAGATCAGTTTGGGCACAGCTGTACTCACTGATCTGGATCTGGACTGGTGGCATAACCAAATGAATCTAAAGAGAACAGTGCAGACCCTGATCAGGCAGCACAGATGTGCCAGCTGATATGAATCTACACTGTTCACCCATGGAATAACAGCCATATCCCATGGAGTAAAGGGGTAATCTGATTGGCTGGCTGTATTGTAACATGCATGCAAGTTAATTTCTGTGATGTATAAAATGATACAATGTGTCAGCTTTGAATAGGATATCACAATTTAATGCATTCTTTCATACTTTTTCTGTTTAAAAATAGCCAAAGTACAAATGTATGTTTAAATTGTGCTAGGAAAAAGAAATGAATCAAGTTTTCAAATGCAGTCTTATAGTGAGCACTTCATATAACCCTTTACTTCATATATACACATTTTATTGCATGTGTAACCAGTGTAGATCCAGATCTGCCAGCACATCGTGCCATATGAACTAGATCTGCAATGTTTGCCCTTGGGTTAGAAATAACAACAAGGCTGTGCCAGCTAATCTTGATCTACACTTTTCTCCCACATTTTAACAGCATATACATGTGTACGGAAGAAAAGGTGCAAGTCTACTTTCTGTACAAATTTAAAAAAAACAAGAGCTGTCACTTGAAATTGACATATGCCCCCGAAATGCAGCTTTGAAATCAAATAGGTATACATATGTAATAAATAAACATATGTAATGAAAAATATGCTTGTGGAAGACAAAACATACTGCATGCATATAAAGTGAAAGATGAAAGGATCATATGTTTCAAGTCTGTAGTAAGTATATAGTTAAATAAAGTTAAATATTACATTTTTTTTTTAGAAAATTTGAAGATTATTGGGGAAATTATCCTGAAAAATGATTATTAGAGTTATGGACCTTACTTCATATGATGTGGGTAATATAAATAAGAGGGCCATGATGGCCCTTTATCACTCACCTGAGTACAACAAAATTGTGTTGTACAAGACCCAACGTCTCGATATGGTGAACATTTACACCAAGTTATTTTAAAATCCAATAAGAAACAACAAATCTACAGCTTGGAAAAGAAAATGCTATTTTTCGTAACAGTGACCTTAACCTTTGACCTACCTGCATGGGTATTGTAAGCAACACATCCCTTTGTCATGGTGAACATTTATGTAAAGTTATTTTGAAATCACTTCATTCATTAGGAATTAACAGCCCAGACAAGAAAATGTTATTTTTAGTAACAGTGACCTTGACCTTGGACCAACAGGCATGGGTATTGTACGCAAAAGTACACCTTGCCATGGTAAACATGTGAGCCAAGCTATTTTAAAATCCAATGAGAAATAACAAATTTACAGCCTGGACAAGATTTTTCTATTTATAGTAACAGTGACCTAGTTTTTGACCCCATGTGACCCATACTCAAACTCGTCCAATTCATAACTGGGACATATGTTCTGACCAAGTTTCTTTACAATCTGATAATCAGAGTAAAAATGTGACCACTAATAGTGTAAACAAGAGAATTCTATTTTTAGTAACAGTGACCTAGTTTTTGGACCCAGATGACGCGTATTCGAACTTGTCTGAGAAATCATTGGGACAAACATCCTGACCAAGTTTCATGACAATCAGAGCAGAAATGTGACCTCTAGAGTGTTAACAAGAAAATTGTATTTTTAGTAACAGTGACCTAGTTTTTGGACCCAGATGACCCATATTCAAACTTGTCCGAGAAATCATCGGGACAAACATGTTGACCAAGTGTCATGACAATCAGAACAAAAATGTGACCGCCAGAGTGTTAACAAGAAAATTGTATTTTTAGTAACAGTGACCTAGTTTTTGGACCCAGATGACCCATATTCAAACTTGTCCGAGAAATCATCGGGACAAACATGTTGACCAAGTGTCATGACAATCAGAACAAAAATGTGACCGCCAGAGTGTTAACAAGAAAATTCTATTTTTAGTTACAGTGACCTAGTTTTTGGTCCCAGATGATTCATATTCAAACTCACCCTAGAAATCATTGGGACAAATATCCTGACCAAGTTTCATGATAATTGGAGTAAAAATGTGACTGCTAGAGTGTTAACAAGAAAATTCTATTTATAGTAACAGTGACCTAGTTTTTTGACCCAGATGACCCATATTCAAACTGGGCCTAGAAATAATTGGGACAAACATCCTGACCAAGTTTAATGACAATGGGAACAAAAATGTGACCGCTAGAGTGTTAACAAGAAAATTATATTTTTAGTAACAGTGACCTAGTTTTTGTACCCAGATAAACCATATTGGAACTCGTCCGAGAAATCATAGGGACAAACATCCTGACCGAATTTCATGACAATCAGACAAAAAATGTAACCTCTATTGCGTTGACAAAATTTACCTTAGGGTTTGGGTTAGGGTTTAGGGTTAGGGTTAGGTAAAAAGGCCCATAACTCAGCCAAAAATAATCCGATCAGAAATTCCTTTGGATATACACAACAAGTCTTGGTGACAAACACTTCTGTGAAGTTTCAATGAAATCCCTCAAGCGGTTTCAGTTTACGTTAGGGTTAGGGTTAGGGTTTAGGGTTAGGAATTCAGAATGATGCCATTTGGGCTCATTAATGTACCTTTATAGTTTCAAAATGACTAAGGGCTCATAACTCGGCCAAAAATAATCTGAGCGGAAACTCCTGATGATATGCACAACTAGGCTTGGTGACAAACACTCCTGTGAAGTTTCAATGAAATCCCTCAAGCGGTTTTAGGGAAGAAGGGAGGACAAGAATTAGGGTTAGGGTTAGGGTTAGGGTTAGCAAAAAATGACTAAGTGCTCATAACTCGGCAAAAAATAATCCAATCAGAAATTCCTGACGATATGCACAACTAGGCTTGGTGACAAACACTCCTGTGAAGTTTCAATGAAATCCCTCAAGCTGTTTTGGAGAAGAAGCGAGGACAACATTTTGCCGGACTGACGGACAGACGGAAGGACGGACGGACAGACGGTGCGATTACTATATGCCTCCCTTCGGGGCATAATAAAATAAGTTGAGAAATTAAATGTGTACACTCATATATGAACCAACCACTGAACTAAATTGATCATTGAAAAATATTGAAAATATTTAAGTTCCAGGGGCTAGTGTATGCAGAATCAGTGTTGTCAGCCCTGGGACATTATCAACAGTCTGTAGAGTTGTCTTGAAGGTTTTCACAAGCGGGAGTCAGTCAGGTATGCAGATTCTATGTACAGAGTCAAAATCAACACTGAGACGACTTCAGTACTGTCGCCGATCCCTGTCTCGCAGCTGAAGTCGAATATTTGTAGACACGTCATTGAAAGTGTTAGTGCTATTTATAGACAGATCTGAGGAGCGCTGGTAGGTGCGCTGAGCCCCACTGTATCTATCGTCCTGGCTACTGGCGGTTTGCCTATAAAAGAAGTAAAACACTAGCTTTAAAACGGCAGAAATCACTTCATCACTCCATAGATACACCTTTATTGCTTGGGCAAACAGTGCAGATCTAGATCAGATGACACATCTGTGCCATCTGATCAGGATCTACACTGTTTGCTTTTTTTAATTCAATAGGTTATTTCTGACCAATATATGACCAGTGGAGATGTGCTGGCTGATCTGGATCTACATTGGCACTACTTGCATCAAAATGTGTATATATGGAGTAAAGGGTAAATGCAGCTGAGAAGAACCTACATGTAAAGACACAACAAATAACAAGCAAACATTAATTTACTAAAATATTTATATAGATAATTTTGAAGCAGTAACATTTACAAATAGCCAATTTCAAAAAAAGTGAACACATAAAAATTCACAGAAATACTGACATCTATATACAAAAAGAAAACAAAACCTGAAGAGAAACAAATGGAGAAAACCTTTTAGTGTAGATCAAAACACACTGCATGCATGCAATCCAGAATAAGTTTATTTCTATCTGTTGATAAGATTTTTGTAAAAAAGGCATTGTGCACTGTTAGGATAAAGCATAGTTGTTGTTAATTGTTTTAAGTGACAAGACAGTGTTTGTGTGTGGTTCACATGGTGCTAGCCAGGCCGGAGCCTGGCTGAGTCAGTGTGTGCTAGCCGAGCCTGCCGGAGCCTGGCTGAGCTGGTGTGTGCTAGCCAAGCCTGCCAAAGCCTGGCTGAGGCGGTGTGTGCTAGCCAAGCCTGCCGAAGCCTGGCTTAGTCCATGTGTGCTAGCTGAGCCTGCCGGAGCTGGCTGAGCCAATGTGTGCTAGCCAAGCCTGCGGGAGCCTGGCTGAGGCCGCGTGGGTGGCAGTCTTACCTCAGGCTCTACCTATCATGATGGTGCTTGTCATGTTTAGAATGAGAATGCCTGAAAACCATTACATAATATTTTATTTAATAAAAAGAAAGTTTATCATAGTGAGGCAGAATGGTGTTATTATGAACTATAGCTAAACTGAAGTTCTGGAAGTGGTAGGGCATCTAGTATGTTTAAAATGAATTCAATGGCACATAATGTTACTTAACATACATGTATATTGTTATGGTCACTGTGATAATTTGTTAAAAAATAGAAGGCATTATATAGAAAGGGCAGTAACTCCAAAGGCACTCATAAGAATTATCTTCCTTTAAAATGGATTTACATACCAGGATGGTCAGCATGTATTAAAAACACTTAAAACTAGAATGTGTCCTCGGACACTGATGCCCCCACTGCTGCAACATAATTTTTAATAACAAAGGGCCATAACTCTGGTAAAAATGGTTGTCATCTTTACAATCATCTACACATCCTGCTTGATCATCTGTGCAAGTTTGAGAAAAATCCGCCTTATAGTTTAGGAGGAATTGATGCCACAAGATTTAGGGACGTACGTACTGAGGGACGTACGGACAGACGAGTGCAACTCAAATGCCTCCCACTTTGTGGGGGCATAATAAAAGTTATGAACCTGCCCGTATTTCTGTACAATGGCCAATAATGATACATTTGTAATTGGTAAAAAGGTTTTGAGTGTGAATAAGACTGAACAGTTGCCTGACAACCTATATACTTTTTATTAACGATCAAGCCGATTATGTAATAATACAAATAAACATTCAAAACTATCATCTATATTAAAACAGTCTCTAAGATATTAACATGAAATGTTAGAATTTTACACAAGGGGAGCCATGTATGCCAAACTTATTTACTAATTTTAACCCTTTTATAAACCCATTTTAACAGTTCAACCACATCAGTTGGCACAATTGTGCTGTTAGATCTGGATCTACACTGGTTGCACCTTAGCCAGAAATAACTTAAAGAATCTAAAAGCCAACAGTGTAGATCCTGATCGGATGGCACAAATGTGCTGGCAGATCTAGATCTACACTTTTTGCCCATGCAATAAAAGTGTTTAAATGGATAAAGATTTAAACAATACTGAATTAAAATCCTTTTTTGGATTGCAGTCTTGTGCAAAGGCAAAACATATTACATTTTGAATATCAAAATTTTACTTTCATCCTTACATCATATTTTCAGCATAAGCAATTAAATCAATAAAATTACTCTTTTTTTTTTCAAAAACTGTTTTAACTTACAACTGCTGGTTATTTTAGAGCCAAAGGTTTCATTATTTCAACAATATCACCCTATTATTATAAATGACAGCCATGGTTCACCCCATTTTTTAATTGTACTTAGCAATACCGCGTTCTGAAGTTCTTAGTGCGTTCTAAGCTTCGGCGAAACATGATTATATTTCTATTGTGGTCTCTATCATTAAAGATAACCTCTGGGTTAAGGCTCTTTATAAACCGTCTCTCCGCTTCTTTGTCCTTGTCCCTTTACATTAGAATAATTAAAGCTAAAACTAGTATCACAACAATTATTACACCCCAACCGCCCTGCAACACAACTCTACAAAATTTAGCTGTGACCTGGTTTCACAGCTGAATTATTAACCCCTTACCAAGTGCAGCATTTATGTTCTTTGTGACTGGTGTAGACCATGATCTGCCTGCACAGTTTAAAGGGTCTGAATTGTTTGCTAGTCAGTAAATTAATTCCATAGTATGTAAAATCGGGTGCCAAGGTTATAAAGCTGAGATTAGAAACCAGTCTCAAATCTCAAGCATCTGATTGGCTGAAATTGCAACTGGTCGCCATTTCAGTCAATCAGATGCTTGAGATTTGAGACTGGTTTCCATGCTCAGTTTTATAACCTTAGACACTGGTGTATCCCCTCTCGAAGAGAACACCAGTAGCTGTGTGGTTTGTTGGATTTTTCATTCAGTCCTGATGTAATGGATGATTGAATTTGAAATAAGTATCTAGATGCGAACATGAATTCTTTAAAAACAGGTATTTTGTGCAAAATAATGGTTGACATGCCTTTTTTTAAAAACTTTTTTGTGTTTAACTAATGATGTATAACTAGCCTGGATATTGCTGTTTCCTAGCTGTAAACGTTGTAAATCATACCAAATGAAGAATAAAGATAATAAAGATTACATTAACTAATTTCTAAATGAATCAACAGTTGAATCTCTAGACATGGTGAAATATTGACCCTTTCCTCCATAAATACGCCTTTATGGCATAAACAAACAGTGTAGATCCAGATAAGCATACATGTGACTACCTGCATATAACCAAACTGGAATTTCACTTCTCCAAAACTGGAAATCTACCCCTAAAACTGGAAATTTCACAGATACTAAGCAAAATGACTTCTCTTTTGTGTTTTAACATTCTAGACTAAAAGGAAAGAAATTATAACTGTTAAGGAATTAAACATTTATTTATAAGTTTTCAAGAGAATTTTAAAAAATAATTTTTAATCATTTTTAGCACTGAATTTAGTGAATCCATAAAATTCCAGCTGGAATTAATTTCTTATATCTGGAATTTTAAAATTCCAGTCTGTATATCACAAGAATGGATCAACTGGCACATCCGTGCCATCTGATCAGGATCTACACTGTTTGCCATTTGATTTATTAGGTTTTTTTAAACAATATGCGACCAGTGCAGATCCTGGTAAGTTGGTACGGATATGCCAGCTAATCTGGATCTACACTAGTCACACACTCGTAGAAAAATGCATACTAGTTTTATGGAATACAGGGTTAATATTTTGCAAATCAGAATCATCTGAAAATATCAGACTATCTAAAACTTAATATGAAACAGTTTTAGAACTCAAGTTTTACTTAAATCATTACCACTGTTAGTTCAACATCAGAATAATAATTATGCTCTAGGTACAAGTAAATAAAAATTTATCTTAATGAGTGTTTATGACAATTCACTTAATGCCGATTTTTGTATTCCCCTTCCTTCAGAAGTGTACATGTAAGAACTATATTACCCTTTCCTCCATATATATTCCTTTATGGCATGAGCAAACAATGTAGATCCAGATCAGCCAGCTCATCCATGCCATCTGATCAGGATCTGCAATTTTGGCTTTTTTGATTTTGTGGTAAAAATTTAACAATGTAGATCCTGATCAGACTGCACTCATGTACCAGCTGATCAGGATCTACAATGGTTTGATGTGAGACAAAATGCGAACAATGTGCCGGCTGATCATGATCTAAACTGGTTGCAATAAATTGTGTATATATGGAGTAAAGAGTTACTCTACTTAGAATGACTCAGCAATTCCTTACTTGTCATCATACTGGGAGTCCGAGTTGGATCTCTCCGCCAGGTTTTTGTCCCGCATCCTGTATGCTATTGGCTTTGGTACAATACTGCTGCTTGGCTTGGCGCTAATCACCCCGTTCATTTTGTAATAGTCAATAAATGTCCTGGCAAGATTTCTGCCCAGCTTCATGTCTGAACGCTGAGTTAAAGATAATTGTAATTACACATTCAAATGATGTTGTTGATGTTTTTTCACAACTTTGATTGGATCCATTAATTTGGCTATTGTCTGCATGTAAATAATGTGATATCAGTTTAGTAATCTGTGAACCCATAATTTAACCCTTTTTCTATTTGCTAATTAACGGCACTAAAACTATTCAGTGTGTGTGAGCCAAACACAATACTTATTTTAAATGGGTCCTTAGAGTATTTTATAATTAGAGCTATGGATTATGAAACCTGTGCTCCGACTGTTATTTACTGGGCTCAAGAATTATAAAATGTTCTCTTTGAGTCTTTCATGAACAGGATTCTAGATTGAATCAAGGCTCACAGTGCTTTATTTCATTTACAGGACTAGCTGATCAAACCTGTATTTTGAGAATTTTATAAACAGGGCACTAGATTTTCAATGTTTAAAAGTTTCAAACTTAGATGCTCCAAGTGTTTTATTAACCCTTTCCTCCATAGACACACCTTTATTGCATGGGCGAACAGTGTAGATCCAGATCAGCTGGCACATATGTGCCGTCTGATCAGGATCTGCACTGTTTGCTTTTTGATTCATTAGGTTATTTCTGACCAAAATGCGGCCTGTGCAGATCCTGATCAGACGGCATGGATGTGCCAGCTGATCTGGATCTATTGGTGGCACATGCTTTAAAATGCATATATATGGAGGAAAGGGTTAACAGAAAAGACATTCTAGCTAGACTCTTCAAAGTTTCTGAACGATTTCAAAATCCTGTATGTACTGCACACAACAAACAAACTGTTTATTTATTTGTAATTGATGTTGTTACTAAGGATACATCCTTCCTCTGTGTAGGGCATCGATTGTCCGGTTGAACTTGTCTGGTAACTGTAGAAAGACACTTCCAGTGTGTAACAGTGTGAATTTTCATCTAGACATCCTCCCAGCGTCCTGAAACACATATATTATGATAGACCCTTTCCTCCATAAATACGCATTTTAAAGCATGTGCGACCAGTGTAGATCCAGATCAGGCAGCACATTCGAGCCATCTGATTCGGATCTGCACTTGCTGCATTTTGGTCAGAAATAACCTAATTAAAACAAAAAGTGAGCAGTTAAGATCCTGATCAGATGGCACAGATGTGACAGCTGATCTAGATCAAAACTGTTCGCCCTCGCAAAAAAGTGTATCTGTGGAGGAAAGGGTTATACATGCATTAATAACCAGTCCAGAGCATCTCGCCACGAAGTTATAAAAAAAAACTGAGAATGGCAACAAGTCACCTATCTCTGCAATTTGACTGGTTAAAAATTAAAAAAGAACTGAACAGTGGAGACTTTCCACCAAAAAATTCAGGTTCAGGGCTGAAGGTTATAAAACTGAGATTGGAGCCAGTCTCAAATCTCAAGCATCTGATTGGTTGAAATGGCGACCAGTCGCCATTTCAGCCAATCAGATGCTTGAGATTTGAGACTGGTTTCCATGCTCAGCTTTATAACCTGGGGAACATATCTAAATGACATTAACACCACTTCAGATGACCAGTTCTTTAGATAACCAGCACGAAATTTAGAACCAAAAATTATGATAACAGCTACTGCACAAAACCTGCATTTTACTATTTAGTATTGCTATAATGTTTTTTAACTGTTTGCTATATGTTATTAAAAAGTTATTTAATTTAAATTGACATTTTTTTTAATTTTTGGTGTTTACTACAACTTAATAATTTATTACAAATAAAATGATTGATTTTATTAATTTATTAATTATTTTGATTGAAAAAATTTAAGTTATTAAGTTATAACTGCAATTGGACCCAAGTTTATAAGGATGTAAGCTCTAGAGTTGCTTCAAAAGCAGGGGTACTGAAAGAATGTTTAGTTTGTGGAATTTTAATTTTAAGAATTTCAAACGGAACAATAGCAAATTGAGTTTATGGTAATAATTCTTCTTTGAAATTCTCAGCTCATATTAACTTCTTTATTCAGTAAAATTGACAAATTTGTCAATCTGATCATTGTTTGATGAAAGTTTTACCACTTGATAATTGCTCAAACAATTCTTCTAACTATGCACTTCTCTGAAAATTTTATTTTTGAAAAAAATGTTCGATTCATGTGTCAATGACTTCATTTATTCCTTTATTTTTATAAGTTTAAACTTATTTATTTTACATTGATTGTAAATTGTTAAATTCCATCTTATATTAATCAAGCTGAATAAATGCTAACTTGGTTGAAAACAGCATTCGTGTCAAGTGTGTATGGGGAAACTGCAGAAGAATCTCATCCCTGCTAGGATTCAAACCCGCATCTCCCAGACATAGAGTCTGACGCACTACCCCTAGACCATTGTTAATTCCTTCATTAACAAGTCTAAATGTTTTTCTATGGCTTACTGGCATGTGTGAACTGACATGACAGTAAAATATAACATTTTGGATTTCATTGATTCACTTATTTGTTCACATAAAATTTGCTTATAGGTTACCTCCCTTACACTGTATATTACAGGCACACAAAATATATATTACAGACACCCAAAAACAAGAAAAGAAGTAGCTAATATAATTAAATGATCCAATCTACCAACATCCATCCTAATAAAATGAAACATATAACAGCTCTATTAAAGATCTTGTCAAAATAGGGGAATGTTTGAGCAGTGACAAATTACAATCAATCAAACTGAAGAAATCAGAAGTCAATCTTTTCCCAAATCAAATTAGCGATCTCTCGTAAATCAATTTTTGCCAATTTCAATATTTGGAGGAATAACTCACACTCTCATATTTCACGTCAGGACGGATTACATAAAACCGTAATCAGCAATTCCGCGAGATGTGTCCTACTGGAAATGAAGTATACAGCTTGTATCAAGACGTTTTGATTGAAATTCATCATAACAGCTTCTTTGGCCGCAAAGTTCACCAGCAATCAATAATATTTTTTCCTTATTTGGAAACAGGAAGTAATAACTTGTTATACCAGTAATGAATAAAACATTTCCCAAGATTCCCTTGGTATCTAAGAGTAGAGCACATCATAACGTTGATGGTACGGATGACGTATTCCTTATTAACTTTATGCTGAACATATCACTGAACAAATTATAAGTAATTAGAGTGATCATTGAAGGTGGTCAATACCCCTGCTGGATTGTTGAGTGCCTGCAAGAGTGACTGGGCAAAAACCAGATCACAAAATTTTCATGAAACATTATTAATTATGTTGTAGGTTAGTGACTTCAAATATTCCTACCTAAAGCTTTAAGAATTTTGCACAAACTGCATAAAAGGTATACATTAAGACCCATCCATATATATCCAAACATTCCCTTTAACTGATGAATACTAATATCATTGACCCTTCACACCATGGGATATGGCTGTTATCCAGAAGTGAACAGTGCAGATCCAGATCACCAAGCATATATGTGATCAAGATCTACACAATTAGCTTTTTTTATTTATTGGATTAATTTTCTGACAAAGAAGGCAACTGTTTAGCTCCAGATCAGACAACAAGCATGTGCCTGCTGATCTGGAACTACACTGTTTGCACATGTTATAATAGAGAGAAAGTTAATTAACCCATTCCTGTACAGATACACCTTTATTGCCAGGGCGAACAGTTTAGATCCGTGCCGTCTGATCAGGATCTAAACTGTTCGCTTATTGATTCATTAGGTTATTTCTGACCAAGTTGCGACCAGTGGATCTAAACTGTTCACCCTAGCAATAAAGGTGTATCTATACAGGAAAGGGTTAATTAACTTGACCCTAAATTTAGTTTGGTGAGTCAATCTGGCACAGGCTATCCTTGATACTGAAAAAGTTGCAGGCTTGAAAAATATGTAAATGTAGAAAATGTAAAAAATAATACTGAACTTAACCCTCTTCCCCATGGGATATAGCTGCTATCAATGTGCGAACAGGGTAGATCCAGATCAGCTGGCATTCTGTGCCATCAGATCAGGATCTGCTCTGTCGCTTTCGAAAAGTTAATTCTGAAGGAAAAGATACCAGTGTAGATCCAAATATGATATATGCAGTTGAGGGTTAAAGTGGGTCATTGTTAGAAACATCTACCAATAGTTGTTTTTTCAAATATCTGATAAAGAAATCGAGACTGTGTGCATGGTATCAAATGTTTCTACCAGAGACAATTCTTTGTTAACAGCCAGGATCACTTTCACAAAATGATTCAAAGACACAATATCAATACAATTACTTAAGGAACAAGAGCTTTCATTTTATTTCTCAATGATAACACAAGAATTGATATGTTTTTTCAAGTTCTTGATTACAAGTGTGATCTAGTAACCTCACAGAACCATGGAAGCTATTCCTTTCTCTCAGAAATTGGGAACATCTTCAAAAAACTTGATGAAGTTAACTTGAGTGTCACCAGGAATAAAATAAATAAAACTATCGTGAAAGAACATCCGACAAGCAGATCAATCATTGCCTGAAGCTACATCAAATTATATACTTTGCCAGTTAGATCAATTTAATATCTATGCGATCGATAAGCCAATTTCATTTCTAGCAGGGAAGCTTTTTTGTCTGAAAGTAGACTGGTTGTCCGCTTAAGTGTGGAATTCAAGTATTTTCTTTGTTATATATTGATTGGTGTTTCCCTCGGGAATAACGGCATTATGATGCTTAAATCCTCTTCTTTATCGACAGTTTCATTTTCAAAATTAACCTCGTAATGCTGACGGCTGATTTTGTAGTAATAATTTTCATCTAAAGACTTTTTTAGAAAATGAAGACATAAAACATGGCAGTTCCATTAGATTCATTACCATTATCCATCCTTAATGAGTTTGCTATTCTATAATCAAATGATGTCAAAATATTCCAAAAAGGATTAATCTATCATTATTCAATATATTATTAATGAAGCACTTGGCATTCTGGCAAGCTCCATGAAATTATTATACCACAGAGAATATTGTATACAAAATTCTTCACTACCCCCGAGAACAAATACTGCATAAGTCAGCAAGAAATAATAAATTATTTAAGTGATGGAAGTTAAATCAAACAGCAGTATCCATCAGTTACTAGCAAATTCATCGACATATCCTCCTGCGGGCTTAAGCTATAACATTCAATAATTATTTTACACCCCCCCCCCCCCCCACCCACCCCTTCGAAGAAGGGATAAATTACTTTGCACGTCTGTCCATAGGTCCATCTGTAACCAGACCTAATGTCTGACCAATAACAAGACTAAGATTTCAACTATGGTCAGATTATTTGGAAAGGAAGTTTGTCATCACATGTAAATGAAAACTATTCATTTCGAGGTTAGCAGGTCAAGGTCACAGAGGCCTTCAAACACAACAACCGTATCCCACCAATAACTAGAGCGCGATTTTACCCACAGTCCTCTGATTTGATAAGGGATGGTATGACATGTTATTACATGTAGAAGACCCTTATTAATTTAGAGGTCAGTAGGTCAAGGGTCATGGCTGCTGTGACATTCAACTCATAATTATTATATGTGTAAAATTCTTGTGTGGTCAATAACAGCATATTACTATCCAGCTTGTGTATAAGAGGGGAGGTTTTACAAATATCTCTTTGTTGGTTTTTTTTTGGACAAATTTTCCTATGTTTGCTCAAGTTAATTCACTGACACCTTTATTGCTAGGGCGAACAGTTTAGATCCAGATCAGCCGGCACATCCGTGCCGTCTGATCAGGATCTAAACTGTTCGCTTTTTGATTTATTGGTTATTTCTGACCAAAATGTGACCAGTGCAGATCCTGATCAGACGGCACGGATGTGCCGGCTGATATGGATCTACACTGGTCACACACGTGTAAAAATGCGTATATATCAAGGAAAGGGTTAAGATACTACAATGACCCTCTATCCCTCATCTGACATAGATATAACCATTATCATTTTATGCAGTGGAACTCCG
This sequence comes from Corbicula japonica, assembly GCA_038501625.1. NCBI lineage: Eukaryota > Metazoa > Mollusca > Bivalvia > Venerida > Cyrenidae > Corbicula > Corbicula japonica. The sequence continues at coordinate 9,083,278 of JAZAYU010000011.1, read as the reverse complement.
TGCTGTCATGCTAAATAACAGGCAGAAAAATGTCAAGCATGCAACAAACTAGATGGTGAAACCTGAGTTATTATTCTTCAAAAATTGGTATGTGCAGGCAGATGAGATATTCAAAGTATATAGTGAATTGAACAATACTTCCTTTTTTACAGGCAACATTAAGTTTCAAGTGAATGTTGCATTTGAAAGAGACATAACTCATAAAATATTCAAACAGGAGTTTTCATTCTTTTTGTCACCAATGGCGTTTTCCATGCAAATGATATATTCCAAGTATTAAGTGAGTAGGACAAGAACTTTGAAAGTTATAGGCCACATTAAGTTTCATCTTAAAGTTGCATTTGAAAGGGGCACAACTCATAAAATATTTAAACAGGAATTATGTCCTTGTTAAAACCAATGTTGTTGTTCCTGAAGATGAAATATTCCAAGTTTTATATGAAAAGGACAAGTACTTTCAAAGTTATAGTCAACATTAAGTTTCATGTCAAAGCTGTATTTGAAATGGACATTTATCAAAACATACTGAAACTGGAGTTATCATTCTTGTTGTCACTGATGCCATTGTCAATGCTGATGATATATTCCAAGTATTAAGTGAATATGACAAGTACTTTCAAAGTTATAGGCAACATTAAGTTTCATGTTAAATTTGCATGTGAAAGGGACATTAGTCATAAAATAGTCAAACAGAAGTTATGATTCTTGTTTAAACCCATGTTGTTGTTCAGGAAGATGATACATTCTAAGTTTAAAGTGAAAAGGATAAGTTCTTTCAATGTTGTAGCAACATTAAGTTTAATGTTAAAGTTGTATTTGAAAAGGGCATAACTCAAAACATATTGGAACTGGAGTTATCAATGTAACAGATGGGGTTGTTCATGCTGATGATATATTCGAAGTATGAAGTGAATAGGATAAGTACTTTCAAAGTTATAGGCTACATCAAAGCTGTATTTGAAATGGACATTAATCAAAACATACTGAAACTGGAGTTATCATTCTTGTCGTCACAGATGCCATTGTCAATGCTGATGATATATTCCAAGTATGAAGTGAACAGGACAAGTACTTTCAAAGTTAAAGGCCACATTAAGTTTCATGTTAAAGTTGTATTTGAAAGGGGCATAACTCATAAAATAGTGAGAGGAGTTATAGTTCTTGTTGACATGGATTGCTTTGTTCATGCTGATGATATATTCCAAGTACATGTATGAAGTAAATAGAAAAAGTACTTTCAAAGTTATAGGCCACATTAAGTTTCATGTTCAAGTTGCATTTGAAAGGCATTTGAAAGGGGCATAACTCATAAAATAGTGAAAGAGGAGTTATTGTTCTTCTTGTCATGGATTGCTTTGTTCATGCTGATGATATATTCCAAGTATGAAGTGAATAGAACAAGTACTTTCAAAGTTATAGGCCACATTAAGTTTCATGTTAAAGCTTGGGGACTACTGGACGCCGCCGATGCTACCGCAGGCGACACAAAAACGGAAAATGTTTATTTAAATCATTGATGAATATGAATGTATTAAACTTAGATGTCCAAGTTCTAACCAGCTATGACAGAAACAATACATAACAAAATGGGTCACTGATGCAATAAATGTGAAAACTGAAAGTTTAAATTTGAAAACTTAAAGTGTTGTTTTGATTCTTGAGTGCCATAGCATCTTCTTTAAAGGCTTTTTCCCTTCTAAAAATTTCTTAAAATTCATTTAGTTTTCCCCAAAATCTTACTTTACCTTTTTTTCATTCCTCTGGACAAATGACCACTTACTTTAATGTAGATTGCTGGCTTGAGTGCGCATGTGCCAATTGACGTAAATTGACAAGTTGTCGCAAAAGTAAAAAAGTCATTAATTTGAACATTTTTGTTCTGTTAAGTACATAATTATGGAGCAATAAAATCAACAATTAAGTTTAACTGATGTCAAATTCTTATTTGTTTTGCCGAGGCTTTTACATATTTTGTTCGCGACAATCACCGTTATCAAAAGTTGGAGAACATTTTTTACTTCCGTTCGTGCAGATTTTGATTTGCCGAATGCTTTTTTCAAACAGTTCTTGAGTTAAGATGACCGTATTTTGCGTAATCCGGTCTAGCTTTGTGGAAAGATAAATTCTTTCCTTCATTACTTAACCTTTCCGCAAAAATCGATTTTTCACAACAAGTTAAAGAAACAGTCACCAATGTCAAGCTGTTGCCAAGGACGATGACAACATTTTTTATTTCTCATGGAAATTTTACAAACATCATGGATTTTGTACCGAATTCTCTTGACTCAAGAATTAATTGAGTGGATAGGTACTCAGTTAGTTGCTATTGAGATTGGAAATATGGAACAAGCCAGCAGAAGATTGGAAATATGGAGCAGACCAGCAGAAGAGTTCAGATAAATCAGACCAGCAGAAGAGTTCAGAGATCTGCAGATAGGCTAGTTGGTAATGAATTTAATGCGAAGTTAGGTTGTTGATTCGTCAAGAACATCTCTGAGTAATTTTCAATTATCACTGGTGAAATTCATCATTGACCTTGAACTCAATTTGCAAGCATAAATCAATGGTAAAAGGTCCACTATTCATGTAAAAGAACAGGTAAGACATTTTAACTGTAAAAATATGATATATAACTAGAAAAAATATGCAGCCTCTGTCAGGTCCTGACCAACTTTAACCATCTCCTTTTCTGTAATAATGCAGTTACAGCATACACCCCACATGTCAGAGGTTTGAGACTGACTATAAACTTGTTTTAAAATGGACCATTGGTGAGCCACCTGCTTGTTTTAATATGACTACAAATAGTTAGGAGGGCAGACCATAGATTACAGCACAGAAAAATGATGCTAATGGCAAGTGTTGCACAAGTCTGAGAGTCTGTTCAATATATGAAGAGATACTGTATACACTGTTTGTTTGCAAACACTGTTTGTTTTCAGTTACCAAAGAAAGATCTAATTTAAGTTTTGTTTATACCTTTTGGCAGAGTGTAGTCAAGTTAGTATAAGGCCCAAAGCATAATTGTCTAAGAGTGGACTCATTCTATCATTCAGAAAATCACAATAAACTTCATGCATTCTTTATTTACTTCTTACCAATCATTATAATAACATGTTATGGTCAGGATATAAAAAATAACGTTTTTGCCAGTACAATCAAGACATGGATTTTAAGTTCGTGTTATTTAATGTAAATCTTGGTTAGTTGTAATTAAATGTAAATAATAATTTGAATATTAGTTCCAGTATAGGAATTTGGAATGTATTAGTATATTTTGTACATGTATTTTACCAAAAGAAGGAACACAATTTTGAAAACAACTACAAATCATTGAAATGTGATTTTTTTTATTTCAGATGTTTCATTCAGTCTCAGAATAATTAATACAGAGAATAATCTTATAATGTTTTATCAATTTAGTTTTATATAAAAGCAGTATTTTTTATCAAGTTATGTACAAAAAATATTTTTCAATTAGGTATAAAGCCAGTTACTGGCTATAAAACCACCAGATATCTATATGTACATGTAACGGTGTTAGAAATATAAATAATCAATTATAACAAATTACTTTTTTTTTACCAATTTATTTAAAATTATAACAAGACTTAGTGCTCTATAAGAAATTTGTTAATGAAACATTTTATTCATGTTTATCTGTACCTGCATTGTTAACAGAGATATATTTTATTAATCTCTCCTTACTACCCACTTGACAGATTTTTTTATATGTTTAAAAGTGTATATATGACTTAAGAAAAGACAGGTATGTCTAAAATAAAATTAGTGTCAAAGAACAAATAGCTTGACATGTGTGTATAATTTGCAGTTGCTGTACATGAACTTTCTTGGAGCAATGACTCATTGGATTTGGTCATTGGAGTAAGATTTCTTAAATATCCAAATTTCAGATGCTGTATTTATTTGCCCTCTAGGTAAAGTTCATTTGGAGTCACATAAAACACTTGTTAACTTTCCATAATGGAAAGGTGATTAAACATTACAAACAAAAATCATGCAGTAAAATAACTAATAGGTTTCAATAGATAAAAGGTGCCAAACTGAAGAATGTTGAGTTGAAAATCACTGGTTTCATACAAATAACCCCAGACCTCTAATTTGACATATTTTTAAGTTTGAAAAAGTGGGTGGGATAATTTAAGTACTCCTTGTTCTTCAATACTGATGCCTTACTTGGTCATAACAACTCCCTTCCAGATAACTACTCATACCATTTATAAAGATGTTAAGCAATCCATAATGTTGTTTATTTGGAACAATGAAAATGGAAACATGTCATTAATGTTAATTTATTTAAATGTAGCTTCAAACATGATGATGCTACATATAAAATTCAAATCTGGTAAAAAAGCTCCGTTTTCAAAACAAATAATTTCATTTGTTGGCATACATGTATCCTTATCTACAATGAAAATAAGTCAATGTTAACTTCACACACATTGATAATCTAACAATAAACATGTTAAGGAGATATTTAAACTGATAGCCTTTAGAACAAAGAAAACGCCAATATATCAAGCACGCAGGTACGTAATGATTAAGCTGCTTAAAACATAAATATGATCGGATTAATTTACTAGCGCCCATCACATAAAAACACGTTCGATGAAATGTTTTTTTTCCATTTTCAGTATGTGTAAGACCTTCAGATTATGTACTGCAAGTTTTAAAAAAAATCATTGGTTGCTTTTTTTTAAATTAAACATTTAAAACTAGGATAAATTTTTTGTTTTATGAAGTGGGTGGGGTAAATTTACATGTTGATTATTTCCTAATTGGGAGGATAAATTTTATCTTTTCTAAATCAAATCATTATTTTTAAATTACATTGTGTATAATCAACCTCAAATCTATTATTTCTTGAGAGACAGAAAGACGGGATTAAACAATACATGCCAATTTCTGTTAAATTGAAATCTTAAAAAAAGACGACAACATGATACATGTACGAATGCCTTTAGCGCGAAATCAAGGTCCGGGACCTATCGTTTTCTTTACATTTTTTGGATGAGCATCGACTTAAGATAAAATTTAGCAATTTTGAAAAAAATCTATCGGTTAGATTTTATTTGGCAAACAATTTTAAATTGTCAAAATTTCATGGTATTTTTAAAGTGGGTGGGGTATTATTAAATCCTTTGCATTTCTCAGTTACGAGGATTAGTCGGTCTTCGTTACCCTTACCTCAAAGACACATCCCATCCAGCTATATATCAATCTAGCAATTTAAAATATAAATGTTTGGAAAGTAGAAATAATCAAGAAACCCTCATGACTGTCAATTTTATGATGTTTTACAAACCTTATAAACTATGAAAACATACTACATTTACAAATCACTGTTACGAAAAAACAAGGTCCGGGACCTATCTTTTTCTTTGCATTTTTTTAATACGAATTGAATAAGGATGAACTATGGCGAGTTTAAACAAAATCTGTCGGTTAGTTTTTTTCCAAGCGAACCACCTTAAGGCAATAATCTGGTAAAAGCAAGTTCAAGATTTCATGAAAATTGAGATTGGATTCTGACTAAAATGTTGAGAAAGAATCTCAGAATTCTCTCATCTACTCCTTTTTTCTAGCTTTCTGGATAAAAAAAATTCAAGAACAAAGCTGAATTAATGTTCCCAATTAAACCTTATAACTGCACATGTAAAACAAGTGGGCAAGATGGCTCTATATCGCTTACCTAAATATCCAGCAAATACACCTCCATGGCCCAAGATCATAAAACAAAGTTTGGAGACCAGTCTCAAATCATTTTAATCAGGGCTGAAGGTTATAAAACTGAGATGGGAAACCAGTCTCAAATCTGAAGCATCTGATTGGCTGAAAAGGCAATCAGATGCTTGAGATTTGAGACTGGTTTCCATGCTCACTTTTATAACCTTGGGCATAGATGCTTGAGTTTTGAGACTGGTCTCCAGATTGTTGTATGATCTTGAGGCAATATCTAACAGAAAAGTCAAGTCAGTGTTTCAAAATTCAAAATTTACCTTTGCCCAAGATCATAAAACTAAATCAGATGCTTGAGATTTGAAACTGGTCTCCAATCTTAGTTTTATGATCGTGCACTAGTTTTGAACCCTTAATGTTCCAGTGTCATAAAACTGTCTGAGATATCATCTAGATTTTTATTCTACCAAAATCAGGTAATATTCAGAAAAATACAGCTTATAATCTGTTTGCAATGTTCTTCTTGGACTCCTACAAGTAACTTGAGTTTTGATGACTGGGTTTCAAAGCAGATAACGATTTCATCCAGACAAACATTCTGAGCATGTTTGATGGCTGAAATTTTGGTCTCTTTACTCATGGTTTTTATCGCCTGTGTGACCAGATAAGATCCAGATCTGTACATCCATGTAATAATGATCAATTGTCATGATACTTATTGGACCAAACATGCTGCATAATGATAGCATCATACAATAAAATTTCGATGAAATCCAGTTCTAGGACATGGCCTGTGCCCAAGGTTATAAAACTGAGCATGGACCAGTCGCCATTTCAGCCAATCAGATGCTTGAGATTAGAGACTGGTTTCCAATCTCAGTTTTATAACCTTCAGCTCAGATCTCAATAGCTCATTCTGAGCCATTGGCTCAGGTGAGCTAACAATTCACATTTTCTTCTTTTCTAGCATATTCTGAAATTCTCTGTTATTCTGAAATTTTCAAGACACAAAAACAACATGATTTAAAGTTTGTTCTCTCACCTAATGTTGTTAATTTTCTTCAAAGATCTGAAAATTCAATCTAATTAAGGAAGTAGAAAGCAATATTTCTTCTTGTAAAGGAGACTTCTGACACCGTTGTTTCATGATATAATCTAATTTACAGTTTTAAGTAAGTGACTTTGAGACACTTCAAAAGATTATACTTTCAAGTTAATAATTAACTTGGAATAAATGCCAGGAGGGATTCAATGTTTCATATTTGGTTTTCTAAACTTCATCTAACTCTGTCACAAACTGTGTAGGGAGTCTGTGTTTTCTGCATGTGGATTTTTCTTATAAGCATATCACACTTTTCAAATTACTTAACCCTTATCTCAGTGGAATATAACTGTTATCCATGTGTGAATAGTCTAGATCCTGAACAGCTGGAACATCCTTGCCATCTGGTTAGAATATACACTCTCCACTTTTTGATTTGTTAACTGATTTCTGACCAAGAAGCGAACGATATATATCCTGATCAGATGCCACGGATGTGCCAGCTGATCTAGATCTACACTGTGCCCAAGATCATAAAACTAAATCTGGAGATCAGTCTCAAATCTCAAGCATCTGATTGGCTGAAATGGTGACCAGTCGCCATTTCAGTCAATCAGATCCTTTAGATTTGAGACTGATCTCAAAACTTAGTTTTATGATCTTGGGCCCTGTTTACTCATGCAATAAAACTCGTATAAATGTAGTAAAGGGTTATCAAAGTAACATGTTCTACATTCTTATATTTCTCTGGAAATGTAACATCAATATTCAGAAAATAACAACACTAAACTATATATTTCTTCTTTTAAATTTTTGGTCTCAAAAGGTTTGTTTCGTCAGATTAGACATGTTCCTAACAAGCGCCAGATAAAATATTGTAATCGAAAGAGGCATTTAGAAAGGTGGGAAAACTGACAAGCTATTCCCAAATCAGATATTCTCATCTCTACAAACTATTTCAATCAAGACACTTTCCGCGAAACAATTTTTATTTCTGTACTAACAAGATTTGTTCAGGAAAGACAATTACAATCTAGTACACTACTCCCTTGACAACGGAGCGTCTTGATGGTGAATACTGAAGAAAGGTCTATAATCAGAGAGAAAATATTTTCTCCAATATACTATAAATGATAAATACAATGTTCCATAAAGAAATAAATGTATTACATATTATGTGTACCTTCCCGCAACGATCAATGTTGAAGACTCTTTTCTACTACCAAAATTACAGTAATCACAGTGTTTGTGTCTGCCTACTGTCAAAGCATGGGGATTTATCGCAGTATTTCATGTCATAAGATGGAGTGCTACTAGGTCTCATTAAATCATACTCTGCTACAAAATAATGATCACCAGCAATGACCCTGTCTGAAACCCCCGTTATTATGTCCCAAAATATATGCCACAAAGAAGGAAATTAATTTTGTAACCTTTCATAGGAACACCAGTACCAAAATACATGAACTTAGTAAGTTTCTGAATTGCTAGCCTTATGCCATATTTAAAACGACAGGTTTTATCACATGAGTAACCAGTGTTAATCCAGATCAGATGGAATATCCATCTTATCAGATCTGGATCTACTCTGTTTGCTTCTTGGTCAGAAAGAACTTAATGAATCAGAGTTGATTCTGATCAGTGCCCAAGGTTATAAAGCTGAGCATGGAAACCAGTCTCAAATCTCAAGCATCTGATTGGCTGAAATGGCGACCAGTCGCCATTTCAGCCAATCAGATGCTTGAGATTTGAGACTGGTTTCCAAACTCAGCTTTATAACCTTCAACCCAGATGGCATGGGTCTTGATCTACACTGCCTGTCCAGTGGTTAACAGCCATATCCTGTGGATTAAAGCGTTCAAATTGGGCAAATAAAACTGCCTTGGGCATGAGCACTATTTTACTTATTAGCGCCCCAAAATTCAAGCCAGCATGACTTCTGTACTAATATGGTTAGACTGTGTCTCCTCCTCCCATCCCCACAACCCAGCAAAGATTTCCATACTTACAAGCTACCTTACTAGGAACATGAATAGTTATGTTATTACTGATCAAATGAGGGGTAAAATAATATATGTCACAATTTTCTATAAACTACTAAATCTTCAGATGGAACTTTGTACGAAAACTGAGACCATGCAATGAAAGTTGAATCAGCAACAAGTTTGTTGTTGTTGTTTATCAACACTCCTTCCACCTTTGAACAACGATATTATAGTGGTAATTTGCAAGCCACAAAATCAAGGTTCATGGTTGAATGTGAATCTTAATTACACTCACCAAAGATCTAATCAATTCATCAATTGTATATGTTTACAATGTATGCTAGTTTCGTTTCTTTCCTCAAGAGAGGGTCTGAAAAGAACTTGTGTGTCTTGTAATCAATTCTTCAATGTTTTTTTTTTTAAATCTTTATTGATTGTTTCCTTAAATCAATCCAATACCATTTACTTCCACTGCAGGCTTCAAAATTAATTAAAAGGGAGGTAATTAGACAATTGCATCCTTTAAAACACATTTATAAAAACAAAAAATGCAGCTGATTAATAAGATTTTATGTTTTTCTTATTAATGAGTGTTCCTATTAAAACAGAACAAGCAATTCAGAGTAGTTTTCCACTTGCTTGACCTTGAATTTCACAAAATGCATTTTTAACAAAATTAAGGATAACTCATGCAAAACTACTCCTATGTCAATTATTGAAAGTTTTAGACCTAAATAGATGACTGGTGTTGTCAACTGATTACAGATAAAGGCTGAAGTCTATGTCATCCTAATAAAAAAATGGAGACGAAACATGACCAACTAGAACTTTGGGCGAGTTTAGTCACACAAGTTAAACAGCAGACACTGTGAGTCTGAGTGAAGATTCTGACAGCACCTATATCCATACAGTTCAGTTAACTCCTGAGGAGAATTTGTCACCAACATCTGATTGCGATTCCATTATTAATGTAATACATTTGTATGTGTATATTATATGATATAACAATCAAACTTTAGTTATTATACCAATAAGTCTACCAGAAAAGTGCAACATACTTTGTTGTTACAAAGCTTAACAAAATGAACCCTTTCCTTTATAGACACACCTTTATTGCGTGGACAACCAGTGTAGATCCAGATCAGAGTACAATACATTATGACTTATATTACAGCATCATACGGGATGGCAACTAATCATTAACCCTTTCCTTCATATATACGCATTTTTATGCATGTGCGACCAGTAGAGATCCAGATCAGACGGCACATCTTTTGTGTCAATTGGTCTGATCAGGATCTGCACTGTTTGCATTTTGATTTGTTAGGTTATTTCTGACCAAAATACGACCAGTGCAGATCCTGATTAGACAGCATGGATGTGCCGGCTGATCTGGATCTACACTGGTCGCAGGATGATTTCATTTCTAAATCAGCTGATTGTTTGATTGACAGCGTATCTAGTATAATTCTTGCTAATTTCTGTTCAGGTTGTGTTTGTGTCTGCATTACCTTCCTTGCGCCGAATTGGCAGTTTGCAACTAATCTATTGCACCCCTATTTGCGAAGCCATCGCAGTTTTTGTTGATTATACAACAATAGGATGTTTATTTAACAACTATGGAGTTAATTGCTTGACAAAGGTAAGCACAAATTTTAAAGGAAGAAACGTCTGACAGGTGTTGACTTATTTACGGCCATGTTAATTAATGTACATGTATGTAAATGTTCGGACAATCTTTCTTTAAATAAAACTTCTCGTCTCTAAATAATCGTTCAGCCAGAAAATTTTTATTCCGTCCGAAGACAGACATTATACAGGTATCATTTTATGGGGGAAAAAACGGGGTCCACGGATCGACCGCGTTATATTGGATTTTGCGATATAGCGGATCGCGATACAGCGGAGCTCCATTGTATGATAAAACAACATCATTTGAAAATTGTTAATTTGTGTTATACTTATTATGTCATCTACTATGTTATACACTATTCACCCTTTATTGCTTTATTTTTCACATGTTCACTGACACCAGATTATCTTAAATAATACACTAACTCGTTGTACGGAACACCTGATGACTGAAGACAGCGGAAGAGCTGTCAAAATGCTCAAAACTGACACAACTTTAATTTGGTTATAAAACAAACCTGTCACTTGTAACTGCAAAAACGAATATCTCATTTTTTATGTGTATTATTGTTACAAACAATATTCAGTGTCATTTTTACTATATTGATTACATTGCCTACATTGAAAACAGACACTTCTTTGGTACTTCATTAAATATTTATGTGAAAGAATGTAAAACCAAAGAATATTAATGACATATTCATTTGAATAGTGTCTATTTAGTTATTATCTACAACAAAACTAATACATGTATAGATTTATTAAATTTCAAAATCAAGAAATTTGAAATTGAAGTTTATTTTATAAAAATATTAAAATACATGCCAAATTACTGGTTTATTTGATCAAAATTATAAAAATATTGAAATGTCCATCATTTACTTGAAGGCCGAGTTGAAATTCAGTAATTGCTGTTTGTGATGTGAGCAATTTTCACACAAAAGCCATAAATGATATCAATAGACGTGCCGTCTGATCAGGATCTAAACTGTTCGCTTTTTGAATCATTAGGTAATTTCTAACCAAAATGCGACCAGTGCAGATCCTGATCAGACAGCACGGATGTGCCAGCTGATCTGGATCTACATTGGTCACACATGCGTAAAAATGCATATATATCAAGGAAAGGGTTAAGACATATTTAAACAGGAGGTTGTTTTGCTTTGGTTGAAATTTGTGCAAAATACACAAAATTTAAACCAGTGCAAAATGTAATGATACAACAGTACAATAAACCTAATAATTACCACCAGTGCCCAAGGTTATAAAACTGAACATGGAAACCAGTCTCAAATCTCAAGCATCCTTGAGATTTGAGACTGGTTTCCAAACTCAGTTTTATAACCTTCAGCCCAGTAATGTTTGTTAGTCAATACATTTATTTTCCATGATAAGAGACCACTTTCCTTGTCAATGATTATAAACCCCTTAGTTACAATCATTCTTGCATTTTTTGTCAAGAAATGTATCTGCATAACATAAACAAACTATAAACATAGATAACCCAAGCATTAACTTCTGAATTTATTCCTTGGCAATAATTGAATTGCAAACTTGCATGCAAAAGTAAAACTGCAGTCACTGCAAGCTATCAATTACCTAGAAAATCCCTTTTCTCAAAAGTAAAATACCAAAAAAACAGAAACTGATCAGTCACGATGCAGATTAACTCAATGATTTCCGCAAAGCTCTTAGAAATTTAAGGAAATAAAAATCATTCAAATAAAAAACAACAAGATTTATTTTTCTGCTTGATAAAAGATCATTACTATGCATTCTTGATAAGGATGTTACTGGTAAAAATACAAAATAACTAAATTCTCAGAAAATAACAATTATAATCTTTTGTTGTTACAGTAATAACACAAGGATGAGAATTCTGACAGTGGAATTAACTCCATAGACAGAATTTTTATCTCCTGGACAAACTGCATAGATTCAGATCAGACAGCCCATCTTTACTATCTGATCTTGATCTACACTGTTTGCTTCTTGGTAAGAAATAGCCTTATTAATCTAAAAGCAGTCCGACAGCATGGATGTGCAAGTTGCTCTCGACCTACAATGTTCACTAATGCTATATAAGCTATATCTGATGGAGTAAAAGATTAAGTTTAGTTTTTAGACTGGCACATGCGCCAGTCTTAACTAACGATGCTGTGAACTCTGCGACGCGCAGTCCTTAACTTCGGGTGTATCATTGCGACCACGAGAGCGTATCAAGTAAGTGGTTACCGCGAGAGCAGGCCGAAATGTTCTGCACAAGTGTGAAGCACAATGCAGCACACCATTCCATGAATTCTGAGCGATTGATAGTTAGTTTCCGTGTAATTTTGGAGCATCCACCCCAAAAATTCCATCGAACAAATGTAGAGTGAAATCATGACCAGCTATGGCAGTGAATAAGCAACTGGATATGAATGAGTAGTTTAGTTACGCCTGAAAGATTTCGTAGTTGTGTGGCATAAAAAGTAGTGCATTTTAAGGAAATACAAATATTTCAAGAAGGAATGGGAACTTTGAAAGATAATGCTACAAATAAAAACAAGAAAACAATTTAATGTTGTGATTCGAACAACTATGAAAGGATATTAAAAGAACGATTAAAAACAAATCAGCCACGTGACAAGCGGGAGATAGCGTGGGTCCCCATTTTGGTTAGGTTGGAGTAGTTGTGGATCGAGATTTTGCTTGGCTAACAAGGACCGCCGGGTCCCAGTGTTCTCCCCAGACAACCGTTAACAAGCTTTGATCTATTTCCAACAAGTGTTAAATTCGCCGTCATCCGTTTATTCAAAATCGACATGTCATAATTTTCTGTTTCTTGCATTGTAAACACAGGTCGCTTTTCAATACACACCTCATTCAAGGTTAAGCAATGGGCGATTTGACCAATCACAATCGATTTCTTTACTATCAGCTGGATAACTCCGCCTCTCCACGTGGTGAATTTGCAAGTCTGTCGGTGTCGTTTGATCGTATTTTGGCTCTGTTGACTCTTGATATTCTCAATTAATAGCGGAATCCGGTGTGTTTAACATAATGTTCGATGATTTTAATGAGATGCGATCATGAGTAATTATTTGGTTATTCTTAGTTCTGTGATTAGAAGACAAACACTTCGAAAAGTGTACAGTATACATGTATGAAAATAATTGTGCGATAATGGATTTTTTAAACAAATCTATTGGCAAGTTGCAGTTAGAACTTAAATTGCAAAAGAAATACATTCTGTGGCATTTTACTGCGCTATCATCGTAACGATCAGTTCATTTTCGTCAGACACATTTTCAAGTATGCATGCGCGAAAGAACGACGACTCGTCAATTCTATCTTATTTCAAGAGAAACCGGCCTTGTGAGGCTGATGCCAACTCCATCGGGCATTCTGAACTTCAAAATTCTAGAAATGAGATCGAGATCATTCCGGATAGCCCTTCAAGAGCAACTCTGACGACGCCAAGTACCCCTTCACGTTGTGAAATTACTCCGAAGCCGGACGCGGTACCCCAACATGCCGAGACACTGAATCAACGCCGGCTACCTCGAACAGCCAGTTCGATCCAGTCAGGTGTCGATCCTACGTGGAAGAAAGTCTTCTCCTGGTTGCAAGAAGTTGTCAATGGTTTTTTTATATATATTGACTTAGCCTTGTGACTTGCATTAAATAAATAAAATAACTCAATTTCATGCTACTATATATAAAAAGGGAAATATGCATATCAGGAATCGCCACACTCATAAAACACAGCCTCCCCTGCAGCAAAAAAAAGAGAGGAAAATAAATGATTTGTTTGTTGATTGTTTAACAAAAAAGGGGAACCGTATGGGTTAGCGCCTTGGAACAGTCAGTAGCAAAATAATTTGCTACTAGGGGTTTAAACCAGGTTCTAGGGGTGCACTACATAATTTATTATACCTGTTTGTGTTAACTGAATACCTATTATGATATTTTTTAGATATGTGAAGCTGTCTTTATGTTTACTGGTATCGTAAATTAATTTAATTTCAGATTGTGAGTGGGGTTTTTCCACCTTATCAAGAGTGAAGACAAAGCTTAGAAGCAGGCTTAACAATTCAACATTAAATTCATTGTTAATGATATCCATGGAAGGTCCTGATGTACTGAAGTTTGATTATAATAAGGCATTCAGCACTTGGGCCCAAGAAAAAAGAGGCTTCTGAAAGTTTAATCCTAATTCTGTCAGTTGTAATGAAACACTGAGTTTGATATGTGTGAGATATCTTGGACAATGAAGGTGAAAAACTAACTATACAGAGTATATAGTTGACATTGTAACTTGATGAGATCAGATCAGTTTATGTTATTAAAACACATGTTGACATACTGTTTACACATTGTTTCACATTATTTATGTTTTTTAACTTTGTATCTTTCTTGGCTCTAAGAGATAAAAAAACATCTATGTACTATATACAATTTTTGCAGTAAACTTATAGAATTGTATAAAATGATAGTTAAAAAATAAAGTTTCGCGGGCTTAAATCCACAAACAGTCCAGCAACAACCCTTCCAAAAATCCTGGGGAGACCGTTAGTAAGTTGGCGAATATTTTTGTTAATGCATTGTTGCGATCGACGTAAGAATTAAGACAGTAACTGTTTCAGTCTCTTAAGGTACGTGAGCCTTGTGAATTTCATTGTTGACAATACTCAGTTGTGGCGGAGCCTGATCATCGTTATTCTAGCAAAATTTAACCACTAATCATATGCTTCTGCATCAAAAAGACCCCCACCTAAGATTCAGGTGAAGAAAAAGTGGAAAACCTAATTTCCTTGCATCAAAGTACAAGTACCTGCATCTATTGAAATCCCTGAATATACAAAATTATTTGCTAATGTTGATGATAGTAACTGTCACAAAGTTTAACGAAAAAAACACACATAGTTTCATATGTTTACAGTAATGATATCTGTGCAGGGCATGTTCGATTCAACCAGCGCGCCAGTCTTTCAACGCTTTCAGCGCTTTGATTGTTTTACTTATTTGAGTCAGAAGCAGGAGCTCAAAATATTAGAACAGAGACAGAATACCAGTCTCTAAACTCTAGCATGTGACTGGTTAACAACTGAATATTAATCTTTTCCTCCATCGACACACCTTTATTGCGTGGGCGAACAGTGTAGATCCAGATCAGCCGGCACATCCGAGCCGTCTGATCAGGATTTGATTCATTAGGTTATTTCTGACCAAAATGCGACCAGTGCAGATCCTGATCAGACGGCACGGATGTGCCGCCTGATCTGGATCTACACTGTTCACACATGTGTAAAAATGCGTATTATGGAGGAAAGGGTTAATCTAACATGCATGATTTTGTCTCTGATTTCTGGTACAAACCTGCGACCAGTTCCAGCTTTCACAGCATCCCGGTTGAAGTTTGTATTTGCCAATGAGAAATCTTCCGCATTTGCACACAGGAGTTTGGGGAAAACTGACTGTCTTTCATAACGCTCCATGTCTTCAAACGTATTGCCATACATAAAACCATTCATCAATGTGGAGTGAGCATGCAGGTCTATAAAGAAATCTACCACAAGTTTCTGCAAATAGAACAAGTTGAAAAATACTGTTTTACCTAAACACTACTTTCTCTCACATATATTTAAGGATTGGATATCTTATCCATTTCAGCTGGGTATGGAAAACATTTGGGTTGTTTAAAGTGTTAGAACCCTGAAAAGGCTGGGTTTCACACTTACCTTTAAATACAACCCAAATGTTTTTCATATCCCAATCATAATGATAAAATTTCTGAACAATTATTATATTTGACATATTCTCAATACTGCAAAACATTTGGGAGAAATTTCGACATCACAACACAACACACCATTCTACAACCAATAGCTTGTGCACTGCTTTTGTTGTAGATATGCAGTGGACCTGTATTTCAAATGTAAAATGGAAACTGCCTTAAGAAAGACTTTCACAGAAGTGAAATGCAAGATTGGTGTCAATATGTCATTACTATAAACTATTGACACCAATAAGATTTTATCCTCCTTACTGTACCTCACAAATCACAGGTGAGCAGTGCCGATTATAACCTCATGCTCTATTTAAATTTGAATGTCATTTATTTTCTGGACGAATTATGGGTCATGTATTATATTTATTATTTAACTATTAATAGATGATGTTTAATATGTACATCTAGTTTGACCCAAGAGAGATAAGAGGGTTACTAAAAAAGTTCAGAAAAGATGTTGTTTTGGTTAATACGTGATTTTTGTTACTTATGCATTCAAAATAATTGTTTTAGAAATAAAATGTATTGTTATGAACGTTTTTATGGGTAGAAACCTAAGTTTTTGAAGTGAAATTGTTAAGTGATTTTGACGGGGTAGAAGAACTTTTTGAACATCCCTTTCATCCAGTTATGTTTGATTGCTCTCCCTTTGCATGTAAATATTGTATAGGAAGGATTCACAGGTAGCCAATATGCTAAAAATAGATTCACTGATTCACTGCTAGCGGTACAAATTTTGTATGACTTGCATTCAGTTTACTATAAATTAGCTTGTGTTGAGGCATGGATCTGAAACCAAAATCTTTAAAAAAAAAAGTTTAGTAAGACAAAACAATTTTGCTATGGTGTTTGTAAAGGTGACTCGAGGTATACAGACAAAGATGGCATGAAATATGTATCTTTATACCCTTTCCAAAACCAAAAATCAAATGAACATAAGTTCAAAGAGTGGATAAGTGCATGTGGTTGGCTGTATTTTCTTATTGACAAAGTATAACATTTAAAAAAGTGGACATGCAAATACAGTTGATATTTTGTTGGAGGAAAAGGACCTACAGAAGGAAATCCAGACCCTATTCGAGCCTCTTACATCCCGCTTTAGGTATAGAAAATTAAGTCAATCTTTTAGCTGTAGACATTTTATTTTGCATGGCAGAATAGTAATTTTGCTGCACCTATATAGATTTTCACTTGTGAATTATGGTACTATAAATTTGGAACCATTTGCCCTAATCAATTAATAATAATGTCATTCTCGTCCCCAGCTTCAATACCTGCCTTGCATCTGAAAAACAATTACAACAACAACAAAAACAATACATTTAATTTCTACATTTGATAAAATATACTTAATGACAATGAACAACAGGAAACAGATTGAACCAATTCATTGTCACATTTAGCAAAAAGTGTTTCTTTTATTTTCTGGGTACAGTTTTTATTACACTATAACTTTTTTATTATAAATAAATTTTCATAATTTTGGTATCTAAATTACTGCAATGCATTCGTTATTATGGAACTGTGAAAAATGTTGATAATATGTATATTTTCCTTGTCAAAATGCAATTATCCCCACCGTGCGTTTTTATTGTCCTTAAGTATATTAACTTAATTACGAATACCTTCATACATAATTAGCCATATTAATTTTACAATATTGTAAACATAAATATACAGACAAGATTAGTCATGATACATCATAAAGATACTGAAACTGCACCTGTTTCTGACCACCTCCAGCTCAACATTATATAATGCATGCTTTAACTGCTTGATATGAAAATACTATGAGAATTTCTATGAATATTTTCAATTACTGCTTGCCTTTTCCCTGACAAATTTAAACCTTTACACTGTAATCAAAGTTTTAGTTAAACATTTGAATTCTCAGGTTATGTCCGATGAGCGAAACTTAACTCAAGGTTCAGCATTTTCTGTTAAATTTACAGCAAATATCTTATCACAAGGAACCATTGTTTACACTGTATTGTACCACCTTCCTAGAAATCTGTATCATGTGGTACTGATAACACAAATTGATGACGTAGCTGTGAATCCTTCCTATTGAAAGGTTCTTGTTAACCTTTAACAATTTCATTGTGATCAAAGATATCTTACCACTAATGTGGATTGCATAAAACACCTTTTTACTTTGTATCAGTTAATTGCAACATCTATTTATGCCAGAAGTTCTCATGTCTATGTTTTGTGATATCTAGTCTAATTAAACGTTTTTACTACATTGCTTAACTTACGTGGACAATATCCACTTCCCTCTAGCCAGGGATCTTTCATCCATGCTGATATTCTTCAAGATACCATAATAACATCATTGCCAGTCATATGTGATATTCAATAATATCATATACCCTATGAATTTAAAGCATTCTGATTGGTCAAGAGCTCCGTACTCGCAAGTCCGAAAAAAGTGATTACTACCCCGGGAATTAATAACTACCTTTGCTATCATCATCATCATCATCATCATCATCATCATCAGAATGCTTTAAATTCATAGGGTATATGATATAACAAGTAAATACTAATGTTGAGGTCGATATGTAGTTTTGCGGACCTGGGTAGTGTGATATCGATTGTCGTCCACATATAACACGTGTGTGTTATACTTTTCTTGTTATCAATTTATTCTATCTGCAGAATGAAACAGTTTTTGCTGTTGTCCCTAGTGATGGACTGTATGGTGCTGGGTTCCATCAGGGGCAGATACATTTATTGAACCATCATGTTGTCAGTAATATTTGAGCAGTGTACACAAGTTTTGTGCTATGAAGTTTTAAAAACATAAACTTTGGTTGGTTTTTTGCTGTTGTTTTTTACACAAGTGCAAAAAGGGAAAAAACAACTTTTACTTTTGTCTGTTTTGTTTTTTTGTTGTTGATTTTTAAAAAAAAAACATAAAGTGGAAAAAGGGCAATAACTTTAATACCCATGGAAGAAGAGTTATGGGATATGTCTGTGTTGAAGCTTAAAAAGTACAGAGGATCATTTCAGTGCCAACTCTGAGTTGTTAAAGTGAAGATACTTTATGAAATTTTAAATCAATTTGATGTTCTAAAGATGCAGTATTAACCCATTACTCCAGACATTTATGGCATTGGCCATCTGATCAGGACCTGCACTTCTTGCTTCTTGATTTATTAGGTTATTTCAGACAAAAAGTGAACAGTGTAGATCCTGATCAGACAGCATATGCCAGCTGATCTGGATTAACACTGGCCCCATGTGCCATAAATGGGAATAAATGGAGTAAAAAGGTTAAAGGTTTAAACACTAACATTACCACTCTGTGGATTGTGTAAATATTTCACCGATGATAACATATGTACTACATCATGCATCAAACTGCTGTCTACATCTGTTCACGGCATAAAACTATCATAAATTTTACCATTTTATGGTTACTTAATGATGATTGGAACAACTGCCATTAATACAAGATGTTGACATCAAAACTTCTACATTATTTAATTATTATACAGCAAACTGCACAGTAATTGTGCCATAAACATTGCAAGCTGCAAGAAAGAATGATACAACTCAAAACATCTACTATAAAATAAGCATCAGAGTAAAGCTGGCCTACTATTTCAAGCTTTTGTCATTCCATAAATCTTTCAGCCATATATACACATTTTTACGCATGTGCAACCAGTGTAGATCCAGATCAGCCGGCACATCCGTGCTGTCTGATCAGGATCTGCACTGGTTGCATTTTGCTCAGAAATAACCTTAAGAATCAAAAAGCGAACAGTTAAGATCAGACGGCGTGGATGTGCCGGCTGATCTGGATCTAAACTGTTCGCCCACGCAATAAAGATGTGTCTATGGAGGAAAGGGTTAATGTTCCTCAGCTAACAATGTAACCCAATAACAATTTGAAACCCAGTTTTCGCCCCAAATGCAAACATCCCTTAATCTGTAAAATTGAATAACATGCTATTAAGCTGGAAGATATTTCACTATTTATATGCCTACTTTAATGGCCATTTTGAATAGATGCCATTTATCTTTGAATCTATTATTTATTGAAAATGAAAACAAATGTGATAGCTCTTCCTAGAAAATACTGACAACATTAAAACACATATCTCTTATGCTTTTTAAAAATCTGACTAAATTATAAAGTACTACAACTTCCTCAGCTTCCCTAAGCCTCTGCCCTGTCAGCTGCATCCAAACCATGTAAACACCTCTCGGTTAAAAATAAAACAAAACAATTTCCATTGATGGTTCTTACTGCATATAAGTGATGATACTACTTTATTTCTGTCAGTCTGTTTGCATTAGACCATAAATTAAATTTGTTATTCACTTTAGGAAGTTGGCTTCAGACAGTTTTAACAAAAATATTGACCAAAACGATTAACAACGCCCACAGAGGGGTTCTTATGAATAAAACAAGGTTTTCTATCAAGAAACATAACATCAAATTTGGCAGATAAAACTGCTAAGTTTGTCTTGAATTAGAAATAACTCTTGCTTATAATGGAAAAACTGGCTCCGAAAACTTCCAAGCAACTGTCCTGGGGATATGCTGACTGCAATTAATGGAAGCATTTACTGGGATCAGTTTAGATTGCTTATGAAATTAACCATCAATCAAGATAGTGGCTTGTCTATTTAGGTCTTCCTTTAAACATGGTTCTTTGGTTGAGAACAGCATTTAGCTAATGGAAGAATCAATTGTTGTAAAAATATTTCCTGTAAACTTGGTAATAGTTATATTCATTGAGAAAATCATATTAAGAAAAGGAAAACAGTTTTTCTAGATTTTACAAGATGAAAAAATCAGAATGCCAATAACTGATCAGAAGGAGTTTAAAAAAAAACATTATTATTGATCGATTTCACAAATAATAGTTATAACACATGCCAGTTAACTGACAAAATGAGTTAAATATGCATTCATATCAATCAATTTAAAAGCAAACAGTGTAGATCCTGATCAGATGGCACAGATATGATATGGATCTATACCGTTTGCCCAAGAGATAAAGGCAATTACCGGTATATGGAGTAAAGCAATAAGATCATACTGCACATCCATGCCATCTGATCAGGATCTACTCAATTCACTTTAAGATTCAATAGATATTTTTAACAAATAAAAAGTGTAGATCCTGTTCAGCCTGCACGTGTGCAGGCTGATCTAGATTTACACTTGTCTCACACATGGGAGAAAGAGTTAATGTAAATTTCTAAGAATAAAGAAGGAATGAATTACTTGTCCTTATTCACTACTTTTTTAACAATTCTAACATCAGAAAGAAGCAAACTGCAAATGGCCATTATTTTCTCCATAATTAATGGGCTGCAGAAGAGAAAAAAGTTAGCTCTATTTGCTAATCTATATTTATATTATCCACATTGGAAATAATGACACAACATTTTTCTTAAGTAGAAATAAATACTGCCTTGATGGAATTAGGGAAAACAACAGCCTTCTAGGGTAATAATGACAGAGTACAAAATGAAGTTATTTGGAATTATTGCACATTGGGCTATTATCCAACAAACTAGGTTAGGAGCAATAATCTATACATATTCATTAACAAAACCTCTTTCATTAAAGCATGGCCATATACAAAATCGTAATGGCAAATGGGAAATATCCTAAAACTTGTATTAATTTGAAGCAACCATCACACCAGGCATCTTTACATTCTTTCCCTGCGATTCAATATTGATCTTTCTTTGGAAAATTGCTCAAATGGTAAAATTATATTATAGTTTGCCTTCCCCGGACAAATCTAATCTATTTAAGAGTTAGATGCTATCTGGCCTTCATTACAATGTTACTAGAAGTTCTCTCTTGTTATCTGTGTATCATCAGATCCTAGACAGTTTACTAATCAGAAGGAACTTCACTCAAGTTTAGCCTTTATTCAGTATATAGCATTTTAATCCATGTCCGAACAATGTAGATATGCAGGATCTGCAATGTTTGCTTTTTTATTTATTAGGTGACTCCTGACCAAGAAGTGAACACAGTAGATCCTAGGTTGAAGGTTATAAAACTGAGATTGGAAACCAGTCTCAAATCTCAAGCATCTGATTGGCTGAAATGGCGACCAGTCGCCATTTCAGCCAATCAGATGCTTGAGATTTGAGACTGGTTTCCATGCTCAGCTTTATAACCTTGGGCACTGATTAGATGGCACAGATGTGCCAGCTCATCTGGATCTACACTGTTTGCCCATGTGATAAAGGCATATCTATGGAGTAAAGGTACATGTGTGCGACCAGTGTTGATTCGGCCCGCACATCCCTTTCATCCAAATTCACTCCTTTATGGCATGGGCTAGCAGTGTAGATCCAGATAAGCCAGTATATCCATGCCATCTGATCAGGATTTGCACTGTTCGCTTTTTGTTTGTTTAGGTTATTTCTGACCAAAAAGGAAAAAGTGCAGATCCTGATCAGATGGCACAGATATGCTGGCTGATCTAGATCTACACTGTTTGTCCATGCCATAAAGGAGTGTCTATAGATGAAAGGGATAATCTTACATAAGTAATGACCAATGACATTTGCTCATCAACACAACGTCTATTTGTATCTATTAAGTTCTATCTGAAATTTGCATATATATCAAGAATTGGTCTAGACTGTCAATTCAATGCAATAGTCTACAGCTATCTTTCTGTACATTTCACACCTTGCTTGTGGTAAAAAAAATGACATTTATTTGCTTGTTTAATCTTAGAACACATTTATATAATTTTCAATCAATAGATTTTGTTGTTAAAAGATCTCAACAAAAATGGGAATAATGTGCGTGAAATGAGTAAATCGAGATCAGTCGACACATCTGTGCCATTCACTTCTTGATCTGAAAATAACCTAATGAATCGAAAAAGAAACTGTAGATCTTAATCAGCCGGCACTGAGGTGGTGGCCGATATGGATCCACATTGTTCACAAGGATGTGCCAACTGATCTAGATCTGCAGGGTTCACCCATTCAATAAAAGTCATATAATAATATGGAGTAAAGAGTTAATAAATAAATACAGCTCTCATATTAATCAATAGTAATTTAAAGTCACAACAATCACATGACAAGTTGGCTGAATAATCAACTTATTGGTAAGGGCCGTTTCCCAACACTATCTGTAGGGGCCAAGTCCGAACAGATGAGAACTAAGCAATGAAAAGAAATAGTTACCTCATCCCTGTCATATTCCATGAGCAGATTTTTGGTGGCATACAGGGTTGGATGAGCCCATGGTGACGGCTCTTGCCAATGACGGTTCAGGTCAAAACCCATCAGAGAACATCTAGAAATCATAGAAAGTGTTTTAACATTGGAATTACTCTCCCCTCAAGTGGAGACAAGTCACCTGGTACTGAGGCCTGTCTCTAATTCAGAGCACCTGATTGGCTGGTACTGAACTCATTCTAACATCCTGATCAACTGATTGGCTGACATCAAGGTCATTCTCCAATGAAAAGCAGCTGATTTGCTGGTATTGAGGCCAAAAAACCTGAGCAGCTGACTGATACAGAGACTCGTGACTGAACTGACCAATCAGACGTAGGAGTCTGAAGATTGGTCGCCAATCTTAGTTTAATGATCCTGGGTTGATTTCTTTAACCCTTCCCTCCTTAGATACACCTTTATTGCGAGGGCGAACAGTTTAGATCCAGATCAGCCAGCACATCCATCCTGTCTAATCAGTATCTAAACTGTTCGATTTTTGCCTTGTTAGGTAATTTCTGACCAAAATGCAACCAGTGCAGATCCTGATCAGACGGCATGTATGTGCCGGCTGATCTGGATCTACACTGGTGGCACATGCGTAAAAATGCATATATATTGAGGAAACGGTTAAATTAGGAGTTAATAAAATGTCCAAACTTCAAACATTGATAGCCTCTATCTGCTATATTATATTCTTCTATCTGATATATTATATTCTTCTAGTTGATATATTATATTCTTCTATCTGATATATTATATTGTAATCATTACACTGCTCAAATTATTCAATGATTTAAATACAGAAGGAACAAGAATTCAGTGTTATATTATGATATTCCATTGCAGTATTTCATTGCACTGGCATTATGTACAGTATCACTTACAAAATCACTTTCAAGTGATTCAAAAATACATGATTTTGCAAACCTTGTCCAAAACAAATCTTTACTTTCATTTATGATAGTTGTATCAAAAATTGCTCATTTCTAGCCATAAGCATTAGTCAATTGTCATTAAAATTTCAAACACTATTAACGTTATTATGCTTGAAAGTTAGACTCACCTGTAGTTTCCTAAATAAACACCATCTGGATTCAACATGGGTACAATTTTAAACACTATATGCTCTCTCAGAGTCTTTGCCACAGGATGGTTGCTCGTTAAAAAGTCTATAAATCCTGCAAAACAAAGTTAATAGATATTCTTTTAATCCTCATAAGAAGACCACTGGCACCATACATATTTCACAAGCAAATAACAAAATTAACTATGCACAACTAATAAGTAAAGACAAACTAGATGGGTGTTAAGTTGAACACTTGTGCCACCCTCAAGTGTTTGTTAGAACCAATTTAAGTTTTTGTTTTAAAATCCAAGTATAGCAACATAATTTGTAAGTTTGATGGCGAAATATTAAGATAAGGCAAAGTTATAGCCAATGTTAAGTTTTCTGAACAGATAGGACAGATGGATGGATGAACAAAGCAATTCCTATGCATTGTCTTTTCTTTGCAAGGGCGACAGAAAAACACCAGCAAGTATATATAAAAATGAAAAACTCATATATATAGACAGTTAGACTCAAAATTACATTAAACAATGTAGAAAATGGAAGGCATATACCAAGAGATAAAGAGATTGAACTTAGATATAACTTATTACTTAAAACTTGTTTGCTATGATGTGTTCCCATTTAATTGAAATACTTCAACAAAGAAATTATTCAGATTTATATCTAATACTGTGTTTCCTTCCTTACCAATATCAAAGAGGACATTCAGGACCTATGCCCAATGTTATAAAACTGAGAATGGAAACCAGTCTCAAATCTCAAGCATCTGATTGGCTGAAATGGTGAATCTTAGCTTTATAACCTTCAGCCCTGAACTTATTGGTGTAAAGCAGAAACCTTCATGGATTTTTTCCTTATCCGAAGTCCAATTTATAATCTAAACTGAACCGAATAAAACCAATTTGAATTTCAATTATCTGATCATGTGTTTGCTTAGAAATCAATCTGCATCTGCTGTAATATCAAAGAAATTTTATGCTGCCTAATAGGGAAAATCCATTAAAAAATAGATAATTTTGTTCATTTATTCTGAAAGTCTCTGGCTGTTCCAGTGTCGTAAAACTGGATCTTGGAATGCTGGCTTGCCACCATTTATTCTGAAATCAATTATAATTTTATAAACTACAAACTCAAACCCATTTTAATGATCTAAAGATCAAAGTATTTTAAGTTCTGATCTATGAGTGTTAAGAATGAAAGCTTTCCCAATCTGGAAAATCCTTATTACAAATCCCTCAACTTTTCATTCTGACATAAATATCGAATCCTGAAATCATGACCAGACAAGAAAAGAAGCAGGCCTGACATATACTGTAATACACTTTAATTTAGCGGTCAAAATTTTGTGATTTTTGTAAAAAATCAGCATTTTTTTTGGCATATTTATGAATTGGCGACATTGTCAGACTCACAACCAGAAGTATAATTTATTACAGTGATCACGATTTCATTGTTAAACACTTGTAAATGGTACAGGTACCATTGTCCTTATGAGCAATCTTAAGTATTGTCATGCAATCTGCCTTTTGTTTAGGTGTGAAATATGACAAACATCGCTTACAATAGGCTACATTGTTGTTTCCTGTTTCAGGTTTGCTAATTTCTTTATTTATGGTATTTATGATCTTGCAAGGCAATCAATTTGCAAGCATTTGTGGAAATAAAACTAACAGGAATAAAACCAGTTCTACAGTACATTAAACTAGAAATTTGAGACTGGTTATAACCAAATTTGTAACAAGAAGATCAACTGATATTTAAATAAATTACCAGTATGATTAAACTAAGCATCAAGATTTTCAGAGCAACGGTCTTGTTTGAGTTTGCAAACACTCCTAATGTCTAGATAGGGTTCTGACACAAGTAAAAAATCATATAGATCTTGGTGAACAAAAAATATCCATCAGTAATTGCAAGAGTTAAACAAACAGAAATAGTTTCAAGCCATTTTCTGTTGCAGACAGCCTAATGTAAGTGGGATACAGCCTCAGTGGTAGGCATACCAACAGGGTTACCTACTTAGTGTAATGCATAGAGTATGTCATGTTAATAAGTTACTAACTCAGTCTTATGTCTAGTGAGAAGCTACTGAGTTAACCTTATCATCCATATATAGGCATTTTTACGTATGTGCGACCAGTGTAGATCCTGATCAACCGCCACATCTGTGCCGTCTGATCAGGATCTGCACTGTCCGCATTTTGATCAGAAATAACACAACAAATTAAAAAGTGAACAGTTTAGATCCTGATCAGATGGCATGGATGTGCCGGCTGATCTGGATCTAAACTGTTCTCTCCATGCAATAAAGGTATATCTATGGAGTAAAGGGTTAAAAGTTTTTACACCCGGTAAGAGAGTTATTGTATCAGTTTAATGACAAGTGAGAAGGTACTAACTCAGAATTTTATGTTTAGAGAGTGAGTTATTGACTCAAAGTAATGATTAGCCAGAAGGTATTAACTCTAATTTCTATATTTAGAGGGCAAGTTCTTAGTCAATGTTAAGGCAATTGAGAAAGTATTAACTTTTTCATTATTGAGTTGCTGGCTTTAATGAATGATTAGAGAGAAGGTAATATCTTAAGTTGTTGATCAGCTTGTTATGCCTTATAAATGAGTTGCTGGCTCAAGGTAATAAACAGTGAGAAGGTATTGACAGGTTGTTATGCCTAGTGCGTGAGTTTACAACTCAATGTAATGACTCGTGAGAAAGTCATGACTGTGTTTTTTGCATTGCAACAAGTTGTTGGCTCAGTCTAATAAATATGGAGAAGGTACCCAGCTTTTTGTACCCAGTGATTAGCTTGTCATACACAAAAAGTTTTTATCAATTCACTTTTCAACTTTCTATATGAAAAATATTATTGTGAACAAGAGTGCCAAACTGACACAAAATACGCCCGTCAAAATGCTGATCATCAAAGTTGCGTAACGATCCGATGAAAATTATTCAACTTGGAGAGCAGATACCGCTAATTCAGTTTTTGGACAATACAAGGGCCATAATTCAGGAGTGCCTGGGGGGATTTGGCAGGTTATAGAACTTGGTCGAGATATTATGCCCACCAACATATTCACCAAGTTTGATAAAGACCGGATGAAAACTCTTCGACTTAGAGAGTGGAAACAGTAATCTTGGACAATTCAAGGGCCATAATTCAGGAGTGCCTGGGGGGATTTGGCAGTTATAGAACTTGGTCGAGATATTATGCCCACCAACATATTCACCAAGTTTGATAAAGACCGGATGAAAACTCTTTGACTTAGAGAGTGGAAACAGTAATCTTGGACAATTCAAGGGCCATAATTCAGGAGTGCATGGGGGGATTTGGCTGGTTATAGAACTTGGTCGAGATATTATGCCCACCAACATATTCACCAAGTTTGATAAAGACCGGATGAAAACTCTTTGACTTAGAGAGCGAAAACCCTGTGGACGCCGCCTGCCCGCCCGCCACAGGTGTTCCCATAATACATCCCGTTTTTCAAACGGGCGTATAAAAACTTATTGCTTTTTCAAGATAGGGAGAAGTTTAGAACATTTAGGAGACTTTTTCAACTAGACAGTTTCTGCTCTGCTAGGAATCAGATTATGAGATACCTGCAGAGCTCTACCGAGGGTCATATCCCTGGACAGTTTGCAAAATAAACACTTCACTATCCGTCCACCTCACTACAAGCCTTACCTTGACAAACATAGGAAGAGGGTGTTTCTCCTGGGTGAACTCGTGAAGAAATAAACACAACTCTCTTGGTCTCCTCCGGATACATGTTGTCTGGATGTGTAATAGTAATGAGGTCTAACCGTCTTTGTTGCTACAATACACAATATGGAGAAACTGTTACAAATTATTTAGAATGACAACACCTTTTTTCCCCAATATACTTTGAAAAATGTCATAATTTTAATCTATTTCGATGAATTTTTATCCAGAAACCAAAATGGATCCCATCATTGTTTGTGGAAATTATATATGCTTAACAAGTCTTCATTTCCGCCAATCAGATGATTGAGATCTATGACTGATCTCCACTTTCAGTTTTATGATCTTGAAGTATGTTTTGGATTAAAAAAACTCTGTATTCTTACCACAGTTAAGCAGAGGAGTTCTCTACTGAAGTAGTCCATATTTTTCTTCTCCAAGCTATCCAGGTAGTTCTGTAGCCGAGTGTACGAGTAAGGGTAGCAGTAGGCAAACTGGTAAACTTCATCCTCACGATCAAAGATAAATGCAAATGACATCACATAGTTCTTTCTGTGGTCTGGACAGCGATAGTAGTATACATGCTTTGCTGGGATTCGCACCCTGAAAATCACAATTGAACATATTTGGATCACTTGTTAAAGCAACGAAAGGAAAATATACACAGATTTTAGGGGCTGATATAAGATTTCCTGAATTGGGGTTCGTTTGGGACGTCTTATGATATCTACATAATAATTTCCAACTTTCTGGGCAAAATCCCTATGAAAATAAAATATTTCTACCCAATAAGGTGTTTCGAGCAATCTTATTGAACCCCTAGATCTGCCCCTGGATTGTCTCACTTCTTGTTGAATATTGGCCCTTTCCTTCATGTATATGTATTTTTACACATGTGCGACCAGTGTAGATCCAGATCAGCTGGCACATCTGTGCGTCAGATCAGGATCTGCAATGGTCGCATTTTGGTCAGAAATAACCTAACGAATCATAAAGCGAATAGTGCAGATCCTGATCAGACAGCACTGATGTTCCGGATCTTCACTGTTTGCCCACGCAATAAAAGTGTGTCTATGAAGGAAAGGATTAATTGTTCATGGATTCTGTGGTTGGTATGATCCCTACAAAGTTATCATAATCTGATCAATCTGCTTATCTTTTTTCTACAAAAAACACATAAATTTTTTCTGGGAACCATAAAACTCAATGTGCAAGTATCCTTTAACCCTTTGCTCAATAGAAATTGGGTTAATGAGTTTATCTCATGGGCATACAGTGTAGATCTAGATCAGCCAGCACATCTGTGCCATCTGATCTGGATCTACATTGTTTGATTTCAGAATTTTTAGTTTTTTCTGACCAAGAACCAGCCTGTGTTGATCCAGATCAGATTACACAGTTGAGACAGCTAATCTGAATCT
Organism: Corbicula japonica; assembly: GCA_038501625.1. Classification (NCBI taxonomy): domain Eukaryota; kingdom Metazoa; phylum Mollusca; class Bivalvia; order Venerida; family Cyrenidae; genus Corbicula; species Corbicula japonica. The sequence continues at coordinate 9,053,720 of JAZAYU010000011.1, read as the reverse complement.
TCACTGGTGGCACATGAGATAAAACATGTATATGTGGAGTCAACTAGAATCTATATACTACATTGTTCTGCTCCTCGCAGTTTTCTCTGGTGTTATTTCAACACATGTTTTGATTGATGTCAAGAACCTTATTATATCAACAACCCAGTTCCAGCACATCTTCTGGAAATTTAATATGATTATTGTTTTCAATTGTTTTCCCCAATATCGTCTCATCTGAGTTCACAAATAATCAGATTTCTCATATAAACATGTCAAATTCAATTGGATTCTATGAATAATTTGAAAATTAGATAAGGTTTGTTGGAAGCAACAAAAGATTTCTGGCGGTGAAATATGGAAATTTCTTTGACGCCAGCAAATGAAATATTTTCTACTTCAATCTCTCTGAATTAAAAGGACAACATAAAAACAACGTTTGACCACATTGGTCAGCAAAACATGCGACTTTTTGGTCTTCCGATTGATTAAACAGATAAAACAAATAATACATTCACCATTGATGTCTGCTTATACCATTAACAAATGAAACATTTAAAAATGAGTACGTTTAACTAAAACTGTCATCAAAGAGCAGTATATACCACCAGCATGTTATAATCAAAGTGCTGAAAGCATTGTAAGACTCTCGGCATTGAATCAAAAAATCATGAGACCCCTGGTTCCATTACATAAAATAATGCAAGAGTTCTTTGTAAGATAAATGCACAATACTGAGAATGGACTATAACTTTTCATAAAAATTATTCATGATCAATTACATGTCATGGCAGGTCAACATTCACCATTTAGTCCGCTTGTGGATTTGCCAAGAGATTTCTCATTTGGCCTGCAAGTAAATTTAACTGAAAGTGTAGAAATTCACCATATTAGTTTGCCAGTGTATTTAACTCACCTTAGTATGCTAGTGCATCTATATGACAAAGTAAACATTTGCCATTTTTGTTTCCAGTTGATTGGCCTGACAAAGCAGACAATTACCATTGCAGTTAACCAGTTGATTTAACTCCCATTTTAGTACGCTAGTGCATGTAATATTGGTCCACGAATTAATTTATTAAATATTAAGCAAGGTCTGTTGCAGGAATTTAATATAAAAGTAAAGATTTACCATTTTGGTCTGCTGGTTGATTTAACGAAAGGAGACATGCCTTCTCTGTAGAGGGATTTTGTTTTGCTGAAGTTGACTAGGTTGAATATAACTCTCTGCAAAAACAAATCCAACTTATGAATATTAGTATTATAAAAAAAAACTATAATAAAACAAAATCCATAACACAATCGGCTGCAATATTTCCAGAAAAGAGGGTTCATTTGGGGCAGTCTTAACCCTTTCCTCCATAGGTACACCTTTACTGCATGGGCGAACAGTGTAGATCCAGATCAGCCGGCACATCTGAGCTGTCTTATCAGGATTTGATTTGTTAGGTTATTTCTGACCAAAATGCTACCAGTGCAGATCCTGATCAGACAGCAAGGATGTGCCAGCTGATCTGGATCTACACTTGTGGCACATGCGTAAAAATGTGATAGATGGAGGAAAGGGTTGGGGTAGTTACATGATGATTTCCACCTTTATGGCAAAATTCCCCAGGAAAATTAAATGTTGTTGCCCAAACAGTGTTCAAGCAACCCCAGTTAACCCTTTCCTCCATAGACACACCTATAATGTTAGTTTATTATGAAAGAAACACATTTTTCAAATATGGTGCCATCTGATCACGATCTACACTGTTAACTTTTTTATTCATTAAGTAATTTCAGGCTAAGAAGCAAACAATGTAGATCCTAATCAGAAAGCACAGATGTGCTGGCTGATCTGGAACTACACTCTTTGCACAAGCGATAAAGCCTGACTGGTTTTACAGAAGATTGTTTACCCCATGTGCATCTGCTTATCTTTACTACTTATTAAAATTAATCTAGGAACAACTGAGTTTCCTCATTTAAAACAACTTGTCTAAATCTGATTGTTCAAATATTCAATCTTCAATCTGTTAAATCTTATTTTTAGACAATTTACTTAGATAAATTTTTACATCTCGTATATAACATTAATGATAATATTTGGTTTTATAAACTTAGAACATTCAAGGTGTGCTTATTTGTACTAAGCAGCATATGGTGTAATGTAAAACACTAAAAGGTGATATGTGGCCAGTATAGTAACACACAAACTGGGTAACAGTCTTCAAACATTAGCAGCTGATTGGTTGAAATTGAACATAAGTCTCAAAATTGACCAATCAGAGCTTTGAAACTGGTATCCTGTCTCAATTTTTGAATGTGCACTCACATTAAACTTCCGTAAGTGCTGAAAAACTGAATACTTAGACAGGTATAATTACCATACAACTTTTATTTTTATGGTGAACAGTGTAGATCCAAATCAGCTGACACATCCATTATATCTGATCTGGATCTAACTGTTCACTTCTTGGTCAGATATAACCTTATAAATCTTATAAATCTAAAATATTAAAATAAAATAACATAACAGTTTAGATCCTGGTCTGGCAGCACAGATATGCATGACTTCATGGATGTGCATGCTAATCTGGATGTACACCAGACACTCATGGGATGTGAGCCATATCTCATGGAGAAAAGAACAATGCATTAACTTTTAATTTAATTAAAAAATATGATGACAATGAGTAAGGGTATTTACTTTAATCTAACTCTGCAGCTGTCAAAGCAGTAAACTTATTTTTGTGCTGAAAATCTATTTCATTCTAAAACTATTCTTTTCCTTGCTTTTAGATGAAATTCTGCACAATAAAACAGCTGTACATAACACTTGAAAAGAGTGTTAGATCTAAAGATTTGGTGAAATCATTTACTTCTGATGGTATTATAGCTCCATGTTTCAATAACGAGAGCTTCTTCCGATGGAATCTGATTTATTGGAAATGCATTTTAAATAGCTACTCCAGGAGACTTAAAATAGTGATTCACATCCAGCAAATTTAACCCATACTCCATGGATACAATTTATACACGATGTGCAACCAGTGTAGATTAAGATTAACCTGCACATTGTGCGGCCTGATCAGGATCTACACTGTCCTCTTGTCGATTTTTTTTCTCCAAATTGTGAACAGTGTAGATCCGGATTAATTAATTACTACATGTAGTTCTTTTTTATTTGTGCGATTGACCTAGTTTTCCACCAGAGATGAACCATAGTGTAAACAAGGTTTAACCCTTTCCTTGATATATACGCATGTGCGACCAATGTAGATCCAGATCAGCTGGCACATCTGTGCCATCTGATCAGGATCTGCACTGGTCGCATTTTGGTCAGAAATAACCTAATGAATCAATAAGCGAACAGTTTAGATCCTGATCAGACGGCATGGATGTGCCGGCTGATCTGGATCTAAACTGTTCGCCCTAGCAATAAAGGTTTATCTATACAGGAAAGGGTTAACCTGGTGACCTTGTTTTTCATTCCAGATGACCCATTTCTAAATTCCACCAAGATATCATCAAGACATCCTAAAAACTCTGATACATCAAATAAGTGGACAAGTGGAAAAACAATTGTGGCCTTTAATGTGTTTACAAACAAAAGCTAAGAGTAGACACTAAACATAGGACAGACATACAAAACTCAATCACCACGTCTCTTTGCAAGCCTTCATCTCAGCACAGCTCTAACACACATGATGGAATGAATACTTTCCAACTTGTCAGAATTAATTTTTTTTTACCAAAAGTAAAATGGGGGCTATATCAGACTGACAATAAAATTTATAAATCTATGATAAATGACTGTTTCATTTATCATGTATCCTGTATTTACTAAACTAAAACCGGTGAAAATTTCAACAAAATATATATTAAGTAGTTATAAAATTATATCTCCACATTTCTAAAAGAAGCATTATCAATTGTGAAAAACTTTCATGGTGTAGTACAACAAGTGGAGAAAATGAGGAAAATGGAGAGAATTTTAGTTCCTGTGCCCAAGGTTATAAAACTGAGTGTGGAAACCAGTCTCAAATCTCAAGCATCAGTCGCCATTTCAGCCAATCAGATGCTTGAGATTTGAGGCTGGTTTCCAATATCAACTTTATAACCTTCAGCCCACATCTTCCTCCCAGCCATTTTTTGTAATTTTTGGAGACTGTATAACCCTTTGCTCCATATAATTATATGGGTTTAATCGCAACCAGGGCCCAAGATCATAAAACTAAGTTTGGAGATCAGTCTAAAATCTCAAGAATCTGATTGGCTAAAATGGCGACTCGCCATTTCAGCCAATCAGATGCTTGAAATTTGAGACTGATCTCCAAACTTAGTTTTATGATCTTGGGCCCAGTGTAGATTCAGATCAGCTGTAACATCTGTGGAATCTGATCTTGATCTAACATGGGCCCAAGGTCATAAAACTAAGTTTTGAGATCAGTCTCAAATCTCAAGGATCTGATTGGCTGAAATGGCGACTTGTCGCCATTTCAGCCAATCAGATGCTTGAGATTTGAGACTGATCTCCAGATTTAGTTTTATGATCTTGGGCAATGGTCAATTCTTGTTCAGAAATAGCTGAATGAATCTAAAAGTGAACAGTGTAGATCCTGATCAGTTGACATGAATTTTCCAGCTGATTTGGATCAACACTGTTCACCCATGGATAACAGCCATATCCCATTGGGAAAAGGGTTAAACAGTTTAAACATTTAATGTTTCATCTGACATTATGTCTGAATTTGAAAGCAGGAGAATCTTGGCCTGGACTCAAGTGTTTGTTGACACATAAAAGTCACAATTTCACTATGAGAAGATCAAGCCCAATGACGTTTGTTTTGGGGAGCTAATAACTAATTAAAATTTATTATTCTGTTAAGTGCACTTAAAATGTTTGAACTTCATAGCCTTTTAAAGCCAGCTTGTAACAAATCCAAACCTAGACAATTTAAAAGATTTTGTTTCAACGCATTCATTTTAATTACCTGATCTGCCTTTGTGTTTTCTACTGTGAAGTTGAACCATACTCTGAACCTAGGATTGCAAGTGTCAGGACGAATAAACAAGTCATACTCAAATTCTGTGATGTAGTCAACTCTACCCAAGTTACCTAAAAGAAAGATATAACAAATTATTATCACACAGAGTTCTTGTGTTAAATTAACAAATAAAATCTGCCATCTTTGGAATCAGTCACCTAAAATCTGCCATCTTTGGATTCACTGTTACCAACTTTGCTCAGTAACCTAGTTAGGTATTCTAGTACCAAATCATACATATTTTGGCAGATATATAAGTAAATTAAAAACACATTTTGTTCACATCAATAAATATGGTTAGTCTAATGTTGTATACAAGATGTTAAACCTTGAATACAACATGTTTAATATACATGCACTAAAGGATATATCAAACGATGTCCCTAACAGTAGAACAAATGCAGTGCACATCTTCTCAAGTTGATGAAGACATATCTGTAGAGTGCATCTGTTTCTATTTTGTGGAAGATTTAAGTGGTCATTATTACATTTTGATATCTGTACATAGTAAATTCAACATACGGATTTTGCATAGACTTATGTGGTACTTAAAAGGTAAGCAAATTTTTGAATGTCACATTCAGTGCTATCTCCCAAAGCCATAGCTGAAGGTTATAAAACTGACATTAGAAACCAGATGCTTGAGATTTGAGACTGGTTTCCTTGCTCAGCTTTATAACCTTGTGCAAATGTCTGGGTAACGTCTGTTGACAAATTTGAGTCATAATCACTTGTAACAATGATATGTGCAAAAATCAAAATGTAAAACAATGAATATTAACTAAAATATGTAAAGAGCAAACGTTATCATACCACACTCAAAACAGGCATCAAATATCAAATGTCCTTTCTTTGGTCTTCCTGAATACCCAGGTGGTACAACAGAAAACTTGCTAACATTCCCAACAACTGGCTCATCTGTACTGTCAGACTCACTTCCTGCAATTCAATTTTTTTATCCCTTAACTCTGTGGGACATAGCTATATCCCACATTTGACCAGTGACCAGATCAGCCTGCACATTGATCAGGATCTATACCTTTTGCTTCTTGGTCAGAAATGACCTAATGAACCTAAAAGTTAACAGTACAGATCCTGATAAGACTGAATGAATGTGAAGGCTGATCTGAATCTACATTGATTGCAAATATGATAAAAGACGTATCTATGGATTAAAGGCTACTTAGCCACTTTTCATCTGAACAAATATTTTTCTTTTTAAATATAGGTTTATAGAGCTCTAGTGCTGAATTTGGACAATTTTAGCAAAGACAGACAATCTGTATCACATTATTCAAATACAATCATTTAAAACAAAATATTTTTATAACACAGTTTTAAAACAAAAATTAAAACAAAGAACTTGGTTATTGTTAGTACTATAATAATAACAGGTTATTTATAATCAAATTTGAATATTTTGGACAGATTTTATCACATCTTTTCACTACCTGTTTTAAAATTTATAATTTTAGAATAGAAAAGATTCTGGCAGGAATGTAAATGTTGTAAAATAAATTTCGATTTTCTCAGGTAATTGGAGGAGTTATGTTTAGTATTCGGTTTCAAAAACATGTAAACAATAAATCTGTTAGTACAAACTAGTATTTGTTCAATAGGTTTCAATTTTGTCTATCGAACTGATGTAGAAATATGACTGTGAGATAGAGTCAAGTTACCTATGCTCGGCCAGTACAATGCTCGGCCACTTTTGTTTACATCTTTTGTATCTCGAATTAGTTTGAAATTGAAAGTAAATTGTTTGTTTTTTGTTTAACCCTACATGGCATTGTAGAAAGAAATCTAGGTCAGTATAATCAAAGTGCTTGAATGCTGACAGCAGACAATAGATTAAAATAAATAACAGATGCTTGTTTATCTGAAACTCTAAACAAAACGTATTTCTTTACATTTAACCGATGTGAATTGTTTTTGAAAAATGTTTAAATTGACTTGTTTTACTGTTTCACTGGTTATATTGATAATGTTTGCAGCTTCTTAATAATTGTACATTCAGCAGTGCTGAAATAAGAAAACAGCAACATCAAGAAAGGTATGTATAAATATAAAGAACAAAATAAACTCTTAATTGTTGTTAGTTCTTGAATATTTCCATTATTTAGCTATTTAATTATTATTCTAATAATTTATAACCTCAAACACCAAAATTTACCATAAACTGGCTTTTAAACTACCTGACTGAGAATTGGACCAAATCAACTGAAATTTAGTTGCATTGAACCTGTTGAAAACCTCGCCAATTTTACCCGCTTACTGCAGTCATCCAGGTGCTTACATGTATGACCCAATTTTGTAAATATGTGCCAACTACATAACAACATTGAACATTTAAGGATGGTCAGTAAATAAAATATTTTTAGAGAAAAGGCTATGAAACTGGCCATGCATAGGTAACCTGACTCTATTGTGTTAAAACTTTACTTGGGAATCTTGGAGAGAGATGGCCTGTTTTCAAAAACTGTAATATTTTGTGTTTGCAGTTCTATCACGTGATACGGCTAATCTGTTTACTAGCACAAATTTATTGTCGAAATTTGTCACTAGAGGGGCGTCCGTGGCCGAGTAGTTTAGGTTTCTGACTGAGAATTACTTGCCCTTCACCCGTGTGAGTTCGAGACCTAACAGGGTCAAGATCTTTCATGTGAGGAAGCTAACGAGCTAGCTTGCGGAAGGTCGGTGGTTCTACCCAGGTGACCACTCGAGCCTGAAAATTGCCCAGAGGGGCACCTGGGGTCTTCCTCCACCATGGAAAGCTGGTATGTCCACACCATAATGTCCTCGTTGAGAGGCGGGAGGGACAGAAAACTGGGAAGTAACAACTACAACAACAAATTTGTCACTAGACCTCCGTAACCCTACATTACTGCAGACATAGACAAGAGGCACAGGTGTCTTTCCAAGACGCTAAATAAATCTTTCGCAAAACAAGTTTGAGTTTTTGCTGAATTTATATTGCTTAATGAGAAAATTTACGACTAGCTGTTCCATTAAAAAAATTAAGAGGCATTGCTTAAACGAGTTAACCCGCTAGGCAACAGCAAACAAACCCGAATCAGCTTTCTTGTCGGCCATATTTGTTCCTATAAACAATAGACTGGTTTACAACCGGATGTAGGAAATGTAAAAATAGAACAGAACTAAAATTGTGCGATGATTTTAAACCAAACCTATTTGCGGCATGTTTTCTCAAATTTGACAGTATATGAATACCAGAAATCATAGAAACGGAAATCCAATTATTTATTGGATTTGTCTTAGTGGTATCGTGGGACATTTGCAAACTTCAACCTTATGGTAATCACAATAATAGAGACAATAAATTAAACATATTAAATTTAATTAAACAGCATAATTATATTATACAAACACCATGTGTAAATAAAGAAATATTCTATTCAAGTGGGTCAAGCCACACGTTTTACAAATATCAGTGAGCGACCTTTCACATCTCTTTACAATTTATGTAGCAGTACCAGGAAAAATAGAAAGGCCACACTAAAATATCAAAGATTTAAAAAATAATGACCAAAAAATTTCGATTGAAAAATCAGCCACTACACGTTTACATATACGTTTGAAAACAAAATGAACACATAATCTTCGTCTGCAATATGTTCGTAACCAAATAAACATTTTTGTCCACCTAAGGGGTGGAAAATTAGTTGCAAAAATGTCGCGTCTTTCCATTAGATATCGTGTAAAATAAAAGGCAAAATAAAAAATGTTCGGCGTTTCCAACTCTATTTGGTATTAAGGTTGGTCATGACCAGTTAAAGACTCCTATTGATTTTCAGTTCAGTAGGTCAAACTTCAAGGTCACAATGACCTTAAACACAAAAACCTTGTCCAGTCTATTACTAGACAATGCTTTCACCTATATGATTCTCGAACTTGGTAGAGAGGTTGGTCAAGGTCACAGACACCTTTCACACAAAAAATCACTTACCAATAACTACATAGGGATTGAGCCTTTGATCCTCCAATTCGGTACTGAGGTTTGTCATCACACGTACATGAGTCCTATAGATTTTCAGGTCCGTAGGTCAAAGATAAAGGTCACAGTGACATTCACTACAAAATCTTGACTTGCCAACAACTAGACAATGCATTGGGGCATCAATAACAGACAGCGGTTTACTATCCATTAACGTTGTTGAGAAGAGGCATACGTGCTTTGCAAACATCTCTTGTCTTGTTTTTTTAAGAATTGTTATCAAATGAAAAAAATGGCACAATGCCCTATTTATACATTTTTGAATTTTGATCAAAATTAGGGTTTCCTGTGATTATGCTGTTTGGACGTAATTATTTGTCGGCTTCGTACATTTTCAAGAAAACAAACCAACATTGTGAGGGATGCTCGGATACTGTACCCAATGGTTAATAAACTTGAAAATAGCCTTATGTCTTATTTCCAAGTTAACTACATAATAATTATCAGTAACCCGTCCGTTTCACAGGCCTATTAACTGGAAATGTCCGAATGCTGCTCCTTGGAAATGTCATATTCTGTCGTTTTAGGTATACGTTACATATGCCGGATCAGCAAAATAAATACGTATCAAAAGCCGGTAATTCATACATTACGCCTTATATTCTTATCTCCATGTGCATCAAACGTGCCATGCCTGTATACCGCGAACACTACACTCCATATATTGAATCATACAGCTATTTTAATGCAATACGAATGAAAATACACCATTTGAAGTTCGGAGCTGCATTGTATTTGGCAAACAATTTTGTAAGTTGATTAGTGCGGAAGATTCATCTCAAGGGGTCGCAAACATTGCAAATGGCGAAAACAGGCTAAAATTTCAAAAAATGAATTTTGGGGGGAATACTTATTGCCACCTAGATTTTAGTAAAGAAATGTATTTAGCTAAGGATGTAGTTTTGCAAGCTCAATTTAGTCTAATTCATGTTCTAATTACCATGCATATACTAAAACAAAAGAAAAACCGTTTGCATGAGAACTCTGAAATTCATTGACAATATATCAAAGCAACTCATACCTGAAATAAATATATGCTGGTCTACAATGTTTAGTGCCAATGTGTCAAAATAATGTTAGGGATTTTCAAGAAATTCAAGGAAAACTTACTTCCTGGTTCAAAACGAAAGTAAAATCTACTTTCATTTTGAAAATTTAGCCAGTTCTCGCCATTTGCAATGTTGGCGACATCTTAAATATTCGAAATCACGATTAAAATGACAATTTTGTAAATTAAACGATTCAGATACGCATATCAGGTATGTTAAAATCGAAGGGAAATACGGTTTCAAGAACAATAGTATTCCGAGAGTTCCGTAAAGAACTAATCTTAATAATTCGACTGCAAGCACAGACCCATTATCATACTAAATTTTTACAGATGTCTCACCTTTACGAAGAGCGACCATCGTATATATAGAAAAGCCCTTGTTGCGCACAAATAGTTGGGCTACGTAAAGAACTTGTTTGTCTGCTATAGAGTTTAAACATTTCGACTTTCACGTGTTACCTAATATGTTTTAACGGCAAACAGAAAACATTGTTTGGTAAAGATGAATAATTCGTTTTGGCGTTTAGTATTATTTACCGACCTATGTTACGTATCTGTTTGCATATCCGGCTTATGTAACGTATTCTCTAAAAAGTCTAGATACGGTTCTTTCCGGGTACTCAGTGCAAACCTCTAGAAAATGTGCATGAGAAATAGGGTGGGTAAATGATAATACTGCTGTTGTTTGCTTCGAAACGGGACAGTTGTCAAAGGTAACGGTCAGAGACCAATGAAATTAGCTAGTTTGCGGATTATCTTAAATGTTTGCGATTTTAACGATGATATATGTTCAAACGAAGTATGCACCTGCAAGCAAAATGTTCTGCTACTCGTACTGGCAAGGTATTTTGTTGGAACTATCTATAGATCTATCCCAACAAAACGTATTATTACATGAACTATAAATAGACGCAATGCGATTGGTCAAACCCCCAAAATAACCGAGTCAATAAATCTAGATATTGACCCGCTTTCGCTGATATTGACCTGTCTATAAATAGAATGTCTATTAATAGAATCCTATTAACTATTTAACTATATATTTAAAGTTCATGTAATAAAACAGTTATTTACTTATTAGCTGGGAAATATGCTATCGCCTCGGTCAATAACGATTTTTTAGGTCAATATCACAGCATATTTCCCAGCTAATAAGTAAATAATTGTATAATATTACCTTTTTACCCTAAATATTCAGAAAATAAACCGAAAAGACTGGGAATTCAACGGCATTACCGGACATTTAAGGTAAACTTTCGATAGGATGCATTAGTTTTAGTGAAAATGTGATATATAAAGAGAGAGGGATGGAAAGAGAGGAAAAATTAATGGGTTTGTAATATGATCGATAACCCCTCCCCCTACACCCCCCCCCCCCCCACAACGGCATGAAAATACTGATAAACATCGCTCGCTTTTACGAAGGGGAAATACTCAATGACTTGCATATACCGACAATTTTTGGACCGGGCCTTCTTCTTTGGCTTAGATTATTGACAGCCGGCACATACAAACGGCCTACAGCGACTACACTTGAACCAGTCTGCAGGTTTAAAATACGCGCCAAAAAATGCCGCATAACCACAACAATGAGAGAAATAGTTCTTTCTTCCACTCGGTACATTTGTTTAAAATATTATGTTATGAATTTAAGTTATTACCACAGATGTTTATTTGCTATTTAATCTATGAAAAGACGCCCATCGTTTTGAAATTGCAGATCCGATCAAGGATATCAATACGCAAACAAAATTTGCATATTCATTAGGGCACTATTTACAGACGATAATGCATTGATTGATTTTTGTAATATCCTAGTTCTGTAGCTTTATTCTCTTTCAATTATTTTTACTTTTATCCCTTCCGTTATATTTTTATTCATTTATGAGTATGCTGCTATCCTTTTTTACATGCTGTTTCATTGAGTTTCCTTTTTAATAATTTCAAAAGCCTTTGGAGCTCACTTGGCACGCCATTTTTCTTTAGTTCCCTGAAAGTCTGCGAGCTTCGCAAGGTCGCTTTATTGAAAGGAATAACATACTGTGTAAGGGGTAAGTTGAAATTTGATGTTGTTGTTGTTATAATAAGTAAGGTTTGAAACGAAATTCCCCTCTGATCTTGTTTTTACCGAAACATTTTTGATTAGCGGCCTGCATTCGGGCAGATGGTCCTGTTAGGCTTTGGTCAAATCGTTGAATTTCTTCGCCAACAAAGAGCTTCTCATTCGGACCATAAAGATATGAGTTTGTGGGATATCTGTCTACTGAAATCCGATTTAAATATTTAGGTGTACAACAAAGAACATGAACCATTGGGACCGCATAATTTAGAGTTGCCTATTCCAGCACTGCAGCAGGGCAAAATGCAGGATTATCAGTCAATACGCTTACAATTTTCAAACTACTGTTGTCTTAGAACATTGAAAACGATCGTCAATATGGTTCTCTTAATTTAGCGTTTTCACCAATGTCAAGTATTTGATTTGTACAATTATCGGATTTCGTTCCTTTCCAACACCTTTAAATTATTCCATTACACAGCATGTGTAATAGCGCGTGCCATTTACCGTAACGGGACGTTTTCATTGGCTACTGTAAGCAGCTGCAGCTTCTGGGCCCTCCCACTAAAATATTGTGAGGTCACGCAGTTTATTTCATCACTTGTGCTGTAGACGTTCTGCTGTTAGATTGTTTAGTTTCATATGATTTAATTTTTTATTTCGCCGATTAAGGCAGTGGATACATAAAACCATCAAAATTCTGCCCCTGAGTAGCATCCCGGTTGTCTACCAGAATCCATTTGCATCGATGCAGGTCAGTTTTCTTTTATTCAAAATTAATTTTCGGTAAAACAAAAATCATGCTCCTGGCGTTATTTCGGTTCACGTTATTGTTATAATTGTTTTTGAAAATGTACGTAAAGATATCAGTTGAATAAAAATTGTGGATGGAATTTCCAAGAGACTGCTTTAATCGAAGTCTGCTACACGTACACAGCAGCAGACAATATTGTATGTTGCCATACTGTATGTGCTGTAGCACACAGTTGCTGTCAGGGAAATAAATTTGAGATCTTTAACAGACACGCAAGATATTTAGATTTTTTGTAATTAAGAATATAGATTTGTAAAATATATTGGATGTCAATATACTTATTTAAGGTATTGAATTTAATTGTAGTGTTGTATTTAAATTTGGTGAACTGGTTTAATACGGGACGGATAACAAAGCCAGAGTTATTATCTTCACACTTGAATAATAACACATGACAGCTGTCCCGGGTACTGCTTGAAATCTGTTTCAAATCTCCATAGTAACATAATTATTCATTGAATTGTTCATTTGTATAGGGTGGATGCCTTCCATTTTATTAGATTTCCGAATTAATATTGTTGTATGTTATAGATTATTAGTCAGTAAGATTAATTAAGAAAAGCCTACTTTCCCAGATATATCATAATATTTTATAATTATTTTTTATGATACCCTATGATTTTCTTGAGTAAGCCATTACAAGATACCACTTCAGAATAAACAAGGTGAATAAAAAGCTTTTTGTGTTGCTGCTGATAGAAAGCAAGATTTATATACAACATTCAAACAAGATCAGAAACATCTGTTGCATGTTTCTTTGTGTAAGTCCTGAGGCATAGAAGAGGCAAGCTGACACCAAGATTTTATCAATACAATGTATAATTTATTCCAACATCAGTCCTTTCATTGATAGTTTTGCTATAGGACAGTTTTATTCAACACATTTTCATTAAAACATATATTTATGATATCACTGCTAAACAATAACTATCTAATACAGTTATAAGTATTGTTGACATGGTTGTACGCAATAAATGATTATATACAATTCAACAACAATGCTGATAGCCCCTTGCTTTCATTTTCAGATTTAGTCCTACTTCTCAATTTAACAAAAAATGATGTCATATAAAAAGGTATGATTTTTTAGGTTTTGTTGAGTTCTTTTTGTATTTATGCAATGTTATTTTAGTCAAATTTTGAGACGAAAAATTTTTTTCGTGTTGTCTGCTTATTTTCTTCTGTTTTTTTTTTTTTAATTATTTTTGTTTTATGTGAAAGTAAGTAGGAATGATCATTTGAAAAAAAAAATCACTTTTTAAAACAAACAATATTTAGATGGCATGTCAGTTTGCTTTGATTTTTGTAAGGCCGAGTTAAAACATGTTCTTTTGACTGCAGTCCCTAAAGCGTCATAAAAAATGTTTTGGTGAAGCATTTTTATTAATTAAATGTTCAGAATGTATATGTCACATTAATTTTCATTTTAGAAAATAATTAAACTGAAAGTTGAGCTTAAGATAATGTCTACCATATATTATTTTAAAGTTCTGGAATGGTCAACATTGTAAATTAATTTGAAAAAAGTTGTCTTTTTGTCATAGTTAATCTTGTTATTATGTATGAAACATTTTGAGTTGCTAATTTTTTGTTTGTTTTTATGTTCAAAAATTATTACACACAATGTGTATTATTGCAGAATAAATACACCGGTTTCCCAGTTTTAGAAAATAAATATATTTTCTTGTCACATTAAACATTTTTTTATAATTATATTACTGCAAATTTATTTTTCACCAGTATCCTCTGTGATGCAGTTTATATAATTATTTTAAAAGTATATTGTTCAGTGATACAAAATTTACAAGTCTAACATAGTAAGTGCATTTTAGAAACATGAAATCATACAAAAAATTATATTATTAATTGATCTTTTTAGGTGGATCATACCTCTTATACTCTTAAATATGTGGAAAAATGATCACTTTACTAAATTGCTTTCTCAGTATTTATATCAATAAATGAATGACTTAAATTTCAGAATTAAACAGAGTTTCAAAGTTTATAGGTATAAAAAAAAACTCGTCTAATAATCAACTATACTAAACATTTAAAAGGAACCCATGCATTTTTTCAAAGTAGTTAGTTTTTAAAAATTTAATACTTAACTGTGATTAATCCTAAAGCAAGAGGGGGAAATGTCAAATTCTTGGAAACTTGGCATTAAAGAGAACAAAGGAAAACAAAAATGGACTTTTAAAGGGACCAGAGTATTTCTGGAAAGTGGTTTCTGAGGAGAATTAAAATTTTTCCTTATATTCATATAGCGAAAACTAGCTAGCACAAGTTTGGCCAAGTTTTTTAAGAACCAACATGGCTTGAAGGTATTTATAAAGAGCCTCAAGATACAAATTGACTTGAAATCGGTCAAGCTGTTTCTGAGATTTTCAAAGTTTTTATATATATATTCCTATAGTGAAATCTAGCCCCACTTCCTGACCAATTTTGATGCATTTTCTTGCCCAAAATTTCTGACTAGGCAACTGCAAACAATATTTTAAGTTGACCCTGAAACAAAAAAAATATTTTTACCTGAACCAATACACCATAACTGGGGGTTTTACCTTGTGAGTGAAGAGCATAGTTTCAGGTCGACTTGCACATCAATCCCATCTGATCTGGATCTACACTAGTTGCTTCTGGGTAAGAAATATCCAAATGTATCTAAAAGCTTACAGTGTAGATCCTGATCAGCCAACTGATATATTTGCCAATGGGATAACAGCCATATCCCATAGAGTAAAGGGTTAAAACTGCACAAACTTCTTTCAGATTGTTTATCAGCAGGTTATATTGTGATCTGCTCCTTGCGGAAATGGAAAGATGCCTTTCCGTGAATTAATGTCATTAATTTGAGCATATGATTTTACTTGTGATATATTTTGCTGAAATCTTAAAATATGTTCAATTGACATGATAGTTGTTTCTTTACAAGGAAAGAAAAAATAAAAAATGTCAGAAATATTACAGAAGACACATTTTTCATGATGTGGCTAAATTTCAGTTTGTGGTTAACTTGAGTGAAAATGCATTGTGATTAAAAAACAAGCCCCATTGAATTGGAAACCATCGTAATGTTTGGCGATACTTGTGGAGAATTTTGATGTTTAATCAAGTGTGATAGTTTTTGACCAGGCGGCCTTGGAGGCCCAGTAGAGCTTAGTAAGCAGGAGATCCGAGGTTTGAATCCTGGTTAAGACTATTCATTTACCAAATAAATTGGAGTTCTCAAATTAGTGAGAAATAAAGTGATGTTTCAATCAGGTATCATTGATAGCTCAATTGATAGAGGATTGGCATTTGTTCACATGATTTGGCATGCTGATATAGTTGCTTGTAAAAAAAGGAATTTTTCCTTGTCCTAATTTTCTACAGTTATGACCATTTGTGATTTTAATTTAATAAAATCTTGTGTCAGAAACATCTCCTTAACATGATGATGGACTTCGTTCAAACTTTCCAAGATAATCGGGTTGGATTTGAAGATGGTCTTAAAGAAATGAATTTAACCTGAGGCCATTATTGAAAGAGTTACGGCCTGTTGTTATTTTCAGTATAATAAAATCATGTGTTGCCAGCACCACATTTTCTTGCGATACTTTCCTCACAAGGAAAGCTGTTACCATGATTGTCAAACTTTGCAACAAGTTCAAATTTCATGTTACAAATATGTAGTGGGGGCATTGGTAACCTGTGGACACAGTCTAGTGTATCCATATTAAAGTTATGAATAAAGAGAACAATTCTTGAAAAGAACACATTTTGCATAAACAACTGTTAAAATTTTAGGGCTGCAATAAAATTGGGTAAACTTGTTTGAATATTATCAAGGAAACAGTCCAATTAAAATCTGTTTTCAGAGGGTATGTTTGGAAGTTACCTTCTGTCAGTATTAGACGATGTTGTATTATTTAAGTTCATGATTTTTTTTGCATAAAGTAGTAGTAGTTCCTCATGGTAAACATTTAAAAAGAAGTTTTATATCTTGTTTATCAAAAACTGTTTATACAAAACATTGCAATATCATTAATGTATCCTATCAGTCCTAATGTTGCCATATACCCACATATATCAAGAGTAAACATCTATTATTTATAATATATTGAGAGGTATACATAAATATAAATTAGTGTTAATATGGGAAATTCTAAATGCCAGAACTTCATATTTGGAGAGCAAAACTATACAAATTTGAAGTCATCCCATAAATCACGAAGAATATCAAAGAAAGGTTTTATAACTTTCATGTGATTTGACACCAAATATTGATCTGTTTTTATTGAAATGGGAGGTAATTTGCAAATAAAAAAGAATTTTAGCTACTGATTTTACGAAAAGTAAATGGAAGTTTGAAAAAAGTTTTTAGATAAGTTATGTAATATTAAGTACAGAAAGTAACTCGTAGATTACTAGGGAGGAATTACCAAAATAGTGTTTTCAAAAGGACAGAAACAGTGTTGCCATGCTGAAAAATTCAAGATAAATCTGGAGGCTGAAACCAGTCTAATGATGTAAATAACAGATATTTACTCTTGTTTTATTCTAAAGTGCTACATTATGCCGGTATTATATACTTGCTAACCTACTTTTTTTCAGTATAATGTTTATTGTTTTAAATCTGTGTAGTTCTTCCACAGTCTGTTCATTGTTATGTTTTAATCAGTGAGTAAACCTTGGAAGCCTCACTGTGTTAACTGCTCAGCATGTTGGGCTTATCAGCACACGATCAGTTAAAGATTGTCTAGACTATCACTAGTTATCAGTGATACTGCCAGGTCTGACCTGCCAATAAAATATGTATTTTTCTGGTGTGGAAGGTGAATAAATGTAGATCATTATTAGTTATTGTAGGTTTTTGGTAAAATTTAATAAATTAAACTTTTAAAGATATATATAAAATTTATATCGTCTTTCAATAGCCTGTTATTATTAATATAAAAAGTTCCTTTGTGTATTTGCAGATAACACAACCGTTGGAGCTGTCCCCGATGGATCACGCAGTGCTCCACCACCAACATGCACAGCTCCATCACAACGGTGGCTCAACATCTCCTGCATCGACAGAGTCGCAAACGGATGACTGTTCAAAGACAAACCTGATTGTGAACTATCTACCACAGACCATGACTCAAGAGGAGATTAAGGCTTTGTTCTCGAGTATTGGTGAGGTGGAAAGCTGTAAACTCATCAGAGACAAGCCAACAGGTACAGGTACATTTGTCTTCTTTGTTCTTTTTTACCAAGTTTTTTGCCTGAAACGTTAGTGCAGTAACATGCATATTTCTAACAGACTGATTTATATGGTAGAGCTTAACCCTTTACTCCATATAAACATGTTTTAATGTGTGTGTGACCACTGTAGATCCAGATCAGCTTGCATATTTATGCCGTCTTATCAGGATCTACACTGTTTGCTTTAGTTTTATTAGCTTATATCTAACTAATACGCAACCAGTGCTGATTCAGATTGGACGTCGTGGATGTTCTGGCTGATTTGGATCTACACTGGTTTCATTAAGAGGTCGCAAACATTGCTAATGGCGAAAACAGGGTATTTTCCTGTAATTTTTTCTTTGCTTTACTTTTTTTATAGTAGCGGAGTCATATACGAGACATTTCATCATTTGGGTTGTGTAGAATCAAAATTTCTTACATGGGTGAAAACACCGGATGACCTGATCTGGTATGCAAGAATATCCTGTTCCGACACCTATATGGTACATGTAGATAAACATTACGAGTTGTTTCATTCCTGCTGGGTGGGTACTAAAGCTGATGGGTTTGATGTGAGCTAAGTTTGTTTAAAAATAATTACCAATTTCCTGTATTGCAAAGAATTCTTTAAGACTACTGTCCAAGCCAATGCACAAATTCAGTATTGATTTTTGATGGCTTTTCCGGACAAGATAAAATGAGTCTGCTGAATGCAAATAGAAATATGCCAATCATTTGCTGGTTTGATAGATTACTCACTTTGTTATGACAGCAATCGCTCTTCTTAGGGTGCTTCCAAATCGACGTTTTTTTATACCTACATAGATAATTATATCCTTTTAAAAGGAACTTTAATAAAAATTAATATTTTTGTCAACAAGGAAAGGTAACTATTCATATAAAGAAAGTAAATAATAGAATTTATAAATATAGTAATAATGGAAACAAAAATTAAAATAGAAACTTGAAAGTTTAAGAAATGCATATTAAATTATCATCAGATCTTCACTGTGCAGTGTTTTTTTATGCCAAATATTTGGAGAAATTGGGCCCCATTCCCCCCTCAAAATAGTGTATATTTTTCCCCCACATCCGTAAAAAATTCCCCCTTTGCAGGAGTCTGTTAAGCACCCTTCAAAGTGAAGATGATAAATCTGAATTTTGGATATGTTTAATGGATACCCCACTGATGGACAAAAATAATTGATAAATTTGCAGACAGAAAAAGACATTTCACTGTAGACCACTGACTTTCTTTGAATTAAAAGATCAGTGAATACTTTAATATGTTGTGTTTGACAGGCTGCAAGTATCTTCCAAATATTCCCCCTTTCCTTTGTTCGTGTGGCAATTTTCCCCCTCCAAAGGGCTGCGACCCCCTTCCCCCAAAAGAGAAAAAAAACACTGCTGTGGGATAACAGCCATATCCTATGGAATAATGGGTTAAGCTTGGGATTATCTAGACCTATAACTTTACAGGTGAACCAAACAATCAGTTTTCTTTGTCTTGCTACAAATTTAGTTTTATTTTCATTTGTTTATTCTTCATAGTGATACAGGTAGTTTAAAGTATAGTTATATAAATCAAGTTGAAAAAAAAAGCCCAAAACCAATTCTATTGAAACAAGATTATGTTGAAGCTTTAGTTTTTATGCCATGTTAACATATTCTATATCATTAATATTCCGTGCAAATTCTACAGCCATTGAGCATATCTCTAAGAAATAGGCAAGCCTTAGTTTGATGAGTCTGTTTGAAAGTCTTAATAGATTAATTATTTAAAATTATAAGTTTTTTAAGTGGGGCCCTTGGGTCATCTAGTTCAGACAGTAAGGAAATCTTTGGCACATGACAGCTGTAAATCAAATCTACAGACACAACAAATTATAAAATGGTACCATAGGAAGTGTCACCTGTCAAGAAAAGCTAAAAATACATGCAATATTTTATTATTAGACAAAAGATAAGGACATGCATTTACCTAAATATGACCATCTGTTCAGGTCAGATCCAGATGGCAGAACTGGACAGTCACATCACATTGTTAATTGCTTCCCAATTAGATTTTAGTTGATACTACTAGGAAGAAACTTGCAGTTACAGATGTCCAATAATGTTGCTTGCACAATGTGCATTGTTTGGTATTAATTTACATTCTTAAATGTGTTAATTGAGGTTACAGGCAAGACATATTTACAGTAGTAAGTTGTTTGTAAATAGGATGTGTTTATGTTACAAGAAATGTGTAATTAGGGTAATTGTGTAGAATGCCTCCAGGAAGACTGCTTTCCTGAGCCAATATTATTAATAAATAATTAACCAGACCATAATCAATCAGAGTTTGATGCAAAACTCTCATGACATTTTCTTGACCTTTCATGTTAAAGGTTGATTAAAAAGGTTTTCAGGAACTGACTGACTTCACTATAAAAAAAAAGCTTTTGTGTGAAACAGTCTTAAACTTGGACTTGCACTTGCAATCTCACTGTGGTTCAATAAACACAATTCCATAAATATAGATCTGTGACCGATGTAACCCTTTTGTCAGCAAACACTATTTTCTCCAAGCTACAGAGTCAGTCGATGCCTTCAACTAAGCAAAATCTGTGTTCAGTACAAAACTGTGATATTTAAGACCTTGCAGTTACTAAAAAAGACAATAATGAATTTATTTTTATCATCAGTATTCTCTTGTTAGCTTCTGGTGCAGAAGTTAATGTCCGCGTGCATGATACGAGTAATAGTAGCTTTCATGCTTTCCAATGAAACAACTTGAACATCTCCATCAAAGCATAATGCTAAGCATCTAGTGATTTTTACTTATCATATAAATGTATTTACTGTCATTATTTGAATATCTGCCACATTAGAGAATATCTGCCATTCTTGAAATTGAAAATTGGTACTAGTATGTATGCAGGGGGCATTAGAAAGCCTAAAAAGTAATAGCTTGGAGCTCACAAAAGTTCTGTAATTTTTATTGGGTTGTTTAACTCGTTCGGTTTATCTATCAACCTCTAATTACAGTTATATTATACAGAAAAGCTAGAAATGGGCAAAATTGTTTTAAACTATTATCCAAAGATGCTATATCACCTTCAAGTTTTGAAATAGTAACTCCAAATCAAAGGGGGCCTAAAACATGACCTTTAAGGAAACTTGCTGAACTACCAAAAGGCATTCACATATTGTAAAGAGCTTGGTCAGTAGGCCTTTGGTCAAATTGCAATTTAACTGATTTATTTAAAATAAAATGTTCATACAGATGGTTGTCATGTTAAATCTAACATAAAAAAGTTCTAAATTTAAAAAAAAATATCAGAAAAAAGAGCAGTTTTCTCTTGCATTTTGTAAGTAATATTTTTGCTGCTTTCATAGAATAGACTGTTGGATGTCATCTGAAATTATATGTAGGCTTTACTGGGTCTACTCCGGTTGCTAAATAATATGACATGATCCCCACTTAAGATGATGTGATTGTCTGGAGTGTTGACTACTTTGAACAAGTCTATATAATTTCTGTCGAATATGATTAGAGGCTTCTCTAGATTTTCTAGTTGATTAGTGTGTGGGAGAAGACTGATTGATCTATTGAGAACTAGGTTGTAAATGTCCGGTGCCCTCACATTGTGACTTGTCTTTTTTACTTCTAACACGTAGAATTAAACTAGTGGACAAGGTTTTGATTGCAGGAATTGCGTAAATTGCCAAGTATACCAATGTTGATCTGAGTCTACCTTGGTTGCAAATATGACTTAAGTAGTAATAATGTTCTCAACGGGTAAAATTAACATGTAATGCTGTGGCAAAAATAAAAACAATAGGTGATTTGCTTCTGACGCAAGCTGCATGTATAACTTGACAATGGTATAGTTCATACCACATAAAAACATCTGTAGGAATCCAATTATCAGGATTAATGAGTTCTTCGAACCTGATCATGTCTGTCTTCTAGCTTGCAGGGAAAGTATAAGGCCAACAGTTACTGCCCTAAGTGAATGTTGTCATCATCGAAACTAGCTTAATTTGATAAACTTCAGAATTCCGGCAATTTTTGTGTCATTTGAGAGGAAAGACTTCACTGTGTTTATTTTGTGTATTTCAGGTCAGTCCCTGGGTTATGGTTTTGTGAACTACAAGAATGCTGCAGATGCTGACAAAGCCATCAACACACTGAATGGTCTTCGACTGCAGAACAAAACGATCAAGGTTTGTCTGCCTGTCACCTTTTAGTTGGCTTTCATCACATTTGTTAAGGCTGTAAATAACTCAACTTAAGAGCCTAAAAATTGGTGGGTGCTTCCAATTTTATATCAGACCAGTTGCTATAACAGCCTTTACAGATGGTGATGTATATATTTCTTTTTACATTACTAATTCCATATTTTTACTAATTTGCAATTTGTTAAAGATATACTTTACTTTTATACTCTTTTTAAGTTTGAATGCTGTTCACAAAGATTCTAGTAATAAATTGCATACCTTGTGAATAGATATTATTTTTAAAGCTTTTCTTGAAATAGGTTTTTCTTAAAAGTTTGATTGTATTATTTGGGAATTGGGTTCACTTTAGAATGTTGTAGAAACAAAATTTGAATGTGTGATTTGATTTCCTAAATTTGTTCATTGAAGGATTTGGTTTTATCTGCTATAGTAAGGCGATTGCAAACTCCATGAAGACTAATTTATTTTCCATCCCTGTCATTTAATTTGTGTATTTTAACACTATTTTATTTGCCATCCCTTATGTTAGATATTATGTTTTCTTATGTTAGAAATGTTCAGTTGCATTTTGTTCTGCCCAAAATCGGTAGTTGTAAACCGTATCATCAGAACGCGAGTGAATATTAAATAACGATGATCGTGAAAAGACAAATTGTGACACAAATACATAAATTATGAAATTTCAGTGTTTTGTGACTTGTTGCGTTGTTAGTTACAAGCTTTAGTCTATGTGCTCATAACTTTAAACTTGATGGATATGGGTCTCCCAGTGACACTGATGGAATGATACCCTGGTAAGTTGATAGTGAAGAGAATGCTTTACTTGGACTACACATTGCAAGACATTCTTCAGACAGTTCAGTATAGAGTAATGGTTATCAATGTGACAATTTTCCCACTTCTGTTCCTGTGAAATCACATACGATAACGCTGGACTTCACTGATGGATTAATACAGATGTGATGGATGAAACAATCTGTCTCGGCGGCTTGCTACAGAACTTTAACATTTGTTTTCAGTTTCACATTATTTCATTTGTTTCGGACTTATTACTTGAATGGAGTTTGTTTGGTTTCATGCAAAAGACATGTTATGTTATTTGTTTTTGTTTTTTTTTTGAAACATAGAAATTTCTTCATTTTGTTTGCTTCATAATTTTGTTGGAAACCTTCTGTTCTTTGGTCATTTGTTACTATTTTTGAAACAAAGTCTCTATTTTTGCAGTCATTTAATTTTTTAACTGGACAACTTTGATAATTTCAGGTTCTTTAGTTATCTAATTTGTTTACTTTCTGTTTGTTTTGGTTCAGCCTGATGATTTCGTTTATTTCAGGTGTCGCTGGCTCGACCCAGTTGCGAGTCTATAAAGGGAGCAAATCTCTATATAAGTGGTTTGCCTAAATCCTTAACTCAGCTGGATTTAGAAAAACTTTTCTCCAGTTGCGGACAAATCATTACTTCCAGAATTCTTTATGACCAAAATACAGGTATAGCATATTACAGCCTTTTGGTATGGTACAGATACTATCCACCCTGCCCAAAATTACTAAACAGCAGCCAGCATCTAAGGTCATAGGAATCATGATAGGAAAGTAGGGGTCAGTTTATGTGTATTTACACAACTACTATCGTTTTTAGGTTTCAATAGCACGACCCAGTTGCGAAGGTATTAAAGGTGCAAATTTATACATTTGTGGCCTGCCTAAGTGTCTTACTCAACCAGAACTCGAGCAAATCTTCTCCTCGTGTGGACGGATAATCACATCTCGAATTTTATACGATAGCAATACAGGTTAGATAACGTTCACCGTTCGCAGTTACATTTCTACATTTCAGTGGCAAAATTGCTAGTGTTCGTGTTACTCAATTTTTCGAGTTTTAACGTTGCCTATATATTTATATATTCAATCACTGCCTTTAGCAAACAGTTGATTTTTGTGCTGTTCTTTACACAATTGTTGCATGCAGGTAGTTCTGCGTATTATCCCCCTTGGAGTTTTGGGCAGTTTTCTTCTATACTTTACGTATTTTAAAATATGTTATTATTGTTTTTAATTATTTAGTTGTTTTGTGTTAAATTTGTTTATTAAAGTAATATTGATAATACTAGTGATACAGCTTCTAACAGTGTTGTGATAACATTTTCTAAAACACTTAGATTTGGTACAATAAGTTGCAGAAATGCAAGACATTTCCTTAAAATTCTGAACAATCATGTGTTTGGGCAGAATTTTAAGCCATGTTTAAAGTGCATTCTGAGAAAGATTAATCTGAATTTACAAAATATAGTGATCAGATTTGGCTTAACTATTACTTCAAAATATTACTTTAGGCACAAAAAGTTATTCTCAAAACTTGCTATTAGATGTGAAAAAGTATTTCTCAGAAAGCAGTTTAACAATTAGTGATCAGTAATCATTCAGTAAACAGAACATAATTTAAACAATATTATATATTATCTTTATTTTTTTGCTCGGTATTAAATTTGAATTAGAGTTCAATAATTATTCAGATGATATCTTCATGATCCAGGATAGTAGAAACTTAAACCTGACCTGTGTAAATAACAGTTTTCATATATTTTTGTTGTTGAATTTTTGCTGTTGTTCAGTATTTCAAGAAGACATTTTTAAAATGTAGTTAATGAAAAATGTTTCTTGAACATGTATTTTGTATACGAGACGGAGACCTTCACCCTCGCGTTATATAGATGTGCAGCTTATGGGACTTGGTAAGGATACGTACATTCCTGGAAGAGTAGACAGTATTACAGAATTTCAATTACCATTCATCATAGACGTGATACGGGACATTAATATTGTTTACGGCTGACCATCGTGTTCATGGTACAATTGCAATACCACGGATATAGTTCCAAATATTAATACACAAATACCTATCCTGTGTTTATTCTTTCATTCAATGCAAGTAATTCTTAAACAAAATGAATGGATATTTATGCCACTTGTAGTGTTTCTGTTGACAAGATTTAATCATAGCCTTGTAAGTTATCATGGCATACAGCTTTTCAGCACGAATATTAAATAATCTATTTTAATGCTTGAAGTTGAAATCTGCCTTATAATTCTACCCCACAGTTATATCAACCTTATCCTATAGAAATAAGATACAGTTAATGTATTGTTACACTTCAGTTGAACGGGGATGGGAAGTCTAAGCGTAATATTTTCTCTTAATTACTTGTGGCTTTATTTAAATTCATTACCACAAAAGTTTTTTTTCTGACTGCATCAAAATGGCTGTTCCATATAAAGTTACATAAAATATGAATTTTTATCAAAACTGAAAACAGAGAGAAAAGTTATTGTTCCCAATTTTCTGAACTGTCTAAGTAACCTATGTTACTGCTTTGTTGTACTAGGGTAATACCCACCATATGTGAAACTCATCAAATATTCCCTGGAGGCTTCAAAGAACTAAATTCCTCCCTGTATTTTGGCATTCAGTTATGCTTTTACATACATTTAAGAGGTTTATTTTCAACATAATGACTTTGAATCTTGCTGCTGAAATTGCTTATTCTGGAAAAACAATGAAATTAATCAGTGTTTGGCAAACATATGATCACACGACATTAATGCATAATATGTAGCAGCATTGGTTTATAGTTATGATTATTAATATTACATGGAAAACCTTCATACATTAATTAGATCTATAGTATCCAGGAAATCATTCTCAGATGAATATTCATACACAAAATATTGAAAAATTTGGGAAGGGTTTATTAAAATGTGCTGTGTCTGAAACATATCATGGCATGTATTTTATTGATTAAAGATTCCCAGTTCAATATAACTGGTTTGTTTGCCAAAAAGAATGGAGTTATATCAATCCACAAAAACCTTTGGAGCGTAAGAAAGAAAAAAAAGTGGAGAGTTAGGGTGCCAAATTCGGTTTTACGCCAGTATAGACATAAGTCACGCCTTGTCAGCCGTTAGTGGAGAAGCCCTTCAGAAAACCAATAAATCCTAAATATACATCTTTTTCCAAGTGCAGTTCTGCATTATTCTTTGATCAGAGAGGTTATTACCTAAGTGTGTTTAATTCATTTGGTGAAAGATGCAAAAAATCTAATTGAATTTGGCACTAATCTTGATCTTATCTAATAATTTGTTAAGAGACAGAACTTGCGAAATTGAACAGAGTTTTTATTCATTTGAAATCAGTTTAAAAGGTTTAACAGAAAGCTTAAAAACCTGATAAATGCAGATTTATTTTTGTTTATTACTGTATGATAGAGTTCAAGTATACCAAATTTATTATGGTTTAACAGAAAGTTAAAACTTAAAAGACCCTGAAAAATGCAGGTTGTTTTTGTTTTTTTTACTCTATTTAAAATTTGTAGTCAAATCTGTCCTTTACCTCCTTTATAATAACGATTTATCAGATATTTCATTTTCCTGGGTTTACTGTGGGACACCAGCTGTTGTTGTACATGAATGTATCAATAATGTGCTATTGTTTGCCTTCCTCACCAGTCCCGGTCCATTTAAGAGAAATTACAAAGAAAACCAAATACTGATGAATAGAGCAATTTAATAGGACCATGTTATTTTATTGGAAGGCTGTTCTTTGTTGTTAATATTTGGATATTTCGGTAGCTAGTGTTAATTGCTTCCATTGTCTTGACAACATTGGTAAATATTTCAAGTACCCAAGCCCTCCCTGGTGCAGATGGTAAATTCTCATATACCTCATTATTATAATGTTAGGTGTCAATATTTAAATTTGAAGTGCTTTTGCTTTCTTTAAAGTTACTTCACACTTTATTTATTATATCACCGATTGTCATTCGAACATTTTGGTAACA
The DNA here is from genome assembly GCA_038501625.1 of Corbicula japonica. Taxonomy (NCBI): domain Eukaryota; kingdom Metazoa; phylum Mollusca; class Bivalvia; order Venerida; family Cyrenidae; genus Corbicula; species Corbicula japonica. The sequence continues at coordinate 9,026,497 of JAZAYU010000011.1, read as the reverse complement.
AGTAACAATGAGCTGATCATCATTGCTGACATTCCATGTAAAATGAGAAAAAGAAACAACATTTCCTGCTACATAATGATTAACCCTTTCTTCCATAGATACACCGTAATTGCGAGGCGAACAGTTTAGATCCAGATCAGCCTGCACATCCGTGCCATCTGATCAGGATCTAAACTGTTTGCTTTATGATTCATTAGGTTATTTCAGACCAAAATGCGACCAGTGCAGATGCTGATCAGATGGCACGTATATGCCGGATGATCTGGATCTACAGTGGTTGCACATGCGTAAAAATTCGTATTTATGGAGGAAAGGGTTAAGAAACACCTACCGACTATTTTAAGCAGCTTTAAATACACAATTAAAGATTTTTCAAACTTTCAGAATTACAATATAGAAATAATAATTTGTTTAAAGTGAACATTAAATACTTTTTGTCTTGTGTATGCTTGTTGAATGGCTAGTTTGTTTTTATGGCATTGCTTATTGTATACTCTGAAAAATAACTGGTACCAGCTTTTATTCTTTCTTCATATATTATATTTGAGGTTGACTGAATATGGAACAACATAACATCATTAAGCCCAATCAGACTGCTGATCTCAGGCTATACCTAGTATCAAATAATAATGTCTTTGTCATGATTAGCACTAAAAACAAAGAAACAATGCATTAAAGTCGTCTACCCTGTGAACATTTTCATAAGCATCATGATTGTTTATGCCATTGATTGCACACAGGTGATGAGGCCAGGTTATAATCTAGACCCAAGGTAGTCAATTAGCATTATAATCCTATTTACCTATTGTTTGCTCATAAAACATAATGAAGAAAATGCAGCTTGGCTTAGTTAAAAGATGCATCAAGGTAGAACAAAGGCAGCTTGAAGCTCACCAGGAAAAATTTATGCACAGAAAAGTCGGTTTCCAATCAAGAAGAAACCTTTGGATAGAGCAAACCTGCTGGTTCCATTATAATAGCAGGATTAAAGATGTATTTATGTTGTCTAATATTGCCAATTTTCTTCTCATTTAGCTCTTTGGATGAAGATGATTACTTTTGCTCTATTTTCCAGGAGGAAAGATACTTGCTTATTATGTCATAATAATGATCTAAGAAAAGTGCTTTCAGGTTTTTCGCAGTAAATTTAATGTTTAATATTTAAGTTAATTATCATCTAGAAATGTAGCAGTAAAGCTTCTAAATGCCTATCCACATGCAAGTCTGCAAAAAAAGCTGAAACAACGTATTTGAGAAAAATGCATTCTGGATTTATGTTTTCCAGTTTGCAATAAAATGGTAGAAATTAATTTCATGAAATGCAAGAAACAAGTAAACATGTAATTTCCATTTAAATTTGACAAAGTTCTTTAAGTTCATGTGAGCCTGGAAGAATCATGCTTTTAATAAGTTTAATTGTTTAACTGAAGATTGACCATTCAGTAACTCAGTTTTTTAACAGCATCTTCAAGACTTCTAAAAGTAACTGGCATTGATGCGAAATATGTGACAAATGCCTTGATATTGTGAGTTCATTTCAGTTATAAGAGGCGACATTTGGACCATAATTTATAAGCAGTTGTCCCCTGAACATGAACCAATTAAAAAATAATCAGTCAAAAAGTAGAAATATGCAAAAATTCCTTTTTCTGTATAATATATTTAATAAACCTTGGTGTTCAGTGGTTTAACTGGGCATTAAATATAATGTAAGTTGTGGGTTTCCAACAGTTTTCTGATGCTCTGAAGAACCATAAGTGTCTGATTCTATATTAGATCGAAGACCTGTTATCATTTGTTAATGAGTATTTCTTGTATGTTGTAGTTGATACCTGGGAACATATTTTACTTGGACTGTAATGGCTGATGATGTAGATATGATCAGAACTGAATGATTTGCCTGTAGTATCTTGCAAGTTTACTAAGAGCTAATGTTGGTATTTGTAGAGAACATAGTTGGCAGATCTCAATCACTAATACCCATCAGAGATAACAGATGTTTTCCTCAGCATTTACTTCACATCATATCCAAATGGTTTACCTGCCTAATGTTGGGAAATATGAACTGACAGAAAGGCTAGAAGTGATTCCTTCCAACCATGTTATGATGCATCTGTCAGATTTGTTCTCTACTTCAGCAATAAAAGAGTGTTTTAGCAAAACATGTGATAATAGATAATGAATTGAGAGAAAGAACAATGAGGTTAATTTTGGGCTTGCACTGACACAGTTTCGTTCACCTGGTGAAATTTTTTACTAGTGGGCCAAATACATTGGAGCAACAGAAGTATTTTCATGTAAATTATTATTGCATTTTACAATAACATTACTTATAATTGTTTTACTTCTAAAGACAAGTCAATTTTTATACAATTTATGCTATTTGTTCCTTAACCCTTTTACTCCATATATATGCAAATACAGATGTGCTGGCTGATATGGATCTACACTGTTTGCTCAGGCAATAAAGGAGTTTCTATGCAGTAAAAGACCCCATTAATGTTGTCATTGATGACAGCTGTGCAGTCCAGAAATGACCACTTCACCACTGAGGTTGGTGGAGCTGTTTCAGACAAACAGAAGTTTGTTGTGGTGCCTATTCATAGCCTCACCAACTGTTTCCACAAATATTAATGACATATTGATTGTAGCTGCCCTCTTCAAATACCAGTTTTATTGACAGTTAAAAGAAATAGAAGAAAGAAATATTCTTAAGGTTTTTCAGAACACTACACACAATTTCCAATAAGGGTGTGTGAGTGACAAGAGTAACAAAGGTCTTCTATGCAGAGGGATGGGGTTGATACAGGGGTATGTCCTCCATTCCTCCATTAATTAATCCTACGTAGTTCTTTCTCCATGTCGGGGGGGGGGGGGGGACAGATATTGGATGTTTGAGGGACTCCTAGGGCATACTGCTACAGAGATTGAAAGCCTGAACAGTTTCTTTTGCATTTTGATGCAAATTCAGAACTTTAATTACTCAGTTTCTCCAATTTGCTTTTATAGGTTTTAGCATTTTGGTGTATTGGCATCTCACTGATGTCTTTGGCATGGGCTTTTTTAATATGAGTTCTTGCTGGATTTAAAACACAACAGAACATAATTTAGTCAAGCAAAGCAACACATTTTCTGTTATAGATTGCAGTTTTAAAGTTTTGATAAGAGGCAAATCAGCATTTAAAATATCATGTACAAGATGTTAAGAGGCCATTAATGTTCTACTGGATTGAGTCCTCTTGATATGCATCTTTCATTATTGAAGTTGTTTTTGGAGAGATAGTAATCAGGATTCCCTGAAGCATGAAGTAAATTCCTTAAATGTGTTATTTCTATTACCTATACTGTATTTTTAGCATTAGTCTTTTTCCAGATGATAAAAACATGCTTTCATTACTGTTAGATACAGGTGAATGGGAGTGAGATACTTTGCTGTTGATAACTTTGACAGTTTTTGCTATTTTGTCTTCTTACTGATTGAAAATGCAAAAGTCGCAGAAGCAAAGTTTTGTTTACAACAACTACATGTCATATGAGGATGACATACATGTATTAATGTTGGCTTGAAACAATCCTATGTTTTGCAAAGTTCTACATACCATGTGTCTAGGCTTATCTGATGTACTACTACAGCTCCCTAGATCTAACAGTCTTAAAATGCAAACTTGTGGTAATTTTTTGTAGGAAACAGATTTCACACATTTTATAATTGATGCAATATAATAACTGCTAGTTGATACTTAACCCTTTATTTCACGGGATATAGCTTTCATCACATGAACAACCATGCATGTTCATGGAGTCTGATCAGAATCTACTATGTTCTCTTCTTGTTTGTAAATAACTTAATGAATCTAAAAGCAGCTAGTGTACATCCAGATAGGACTGCATAACTGTGTAGCTGATCTGATATTGCACTGGTTGAATTAATATAAAAGCTGTATCCATAAGGGTGAGGAGTTTAGTCACATTTGTAACAATTAAAGACACAGCCAGAGCATCCCAGTAGTCTGACCAGTCTGCTGTTTATGCTTTTCATCCTTCATAATCATTGCCCAAGGTTATAAAGCTGAGATTGGAAACCAGTCTCAAATCTCAAGCATCTGATTGGCTGAAATGGCGACTGGTCGCCATTTCAGCCAATCAGATGCTTGAGATTTGAGACTGGTTTCCATGCTCAGTTTAATAACCTTGAACACATATTGAACAAAGAATTGGCTGGCTCAGTTTCAAGAACTGGGCAGTAAACTTTTTAAAAAGCCTTTTCTGTACTCTTGGGTCATTAGATCCGTAGTCTCAGGTCATTAGACATCAAGTGAGTTCAATGAACATAGTAACTATAATAAACACAGGATCTCCAAATATCAACCATGGTCTGACCACAAAGTAAGGGTGTTTTAAGAGAAACTTTACTGAGAGTAATCTATGTTCTTTATTTAGTCTTAAAAACGCTCTTACTTGTGTTGTTGTTTATGTTGTAACAGACCATTAAAAACCAACCAACAAATAGCCCATCTATCAATCTTAATTCTATAGATTTAAATTTTTTAGGTAATTATGAAAAATCATGCAAACAAAGTTAATTATACAAATAAACACAATACAATTCTTTAATAAGGAGTGTTATTATAATTCACTTTCATTAAACAATTATTTTTAAAAAATATAAATAGGCCTCTAAGTATACAGTTTATAATTATATTTACATCTTGTGGAGCCTTCAAATGTACACACTTTACAGCATTACTATAATTATTGTTTTACATCTTGTCAAGAAGCAAACAGTGTAGATCCTGATCAGACAACATGGATTTGATTTGCAAACTGATCTAGATCTACGCTAGTTGGCCATAGGATATAAAGAGAATCTATCATTGGTATTCGGCGAAGATCAAGGTATCTCAACCCGAGGGTAATGCTTTACAGACGGAAACGAGGCTGTGCCGAGTTTCCGTCTGGAAAGCATTGCCCGAGGGTTGGGATACCGCGATCTTCGCCGAATACCAATGATTGATTATTTTTCTCACTTACTTCGTAAAGATTCAAACAAAATTGTTTAAAATTAAAAAAAACGCAAGAATTTTAGAGAACTATTTCTTTCGCGTAACTTCCAGTAGGAGCGGTAAATCAGCCACGAATACACATTCCTGTCAAACACCCATAACATGTAGGCCTTCAACAATATCGTTAAAATAAAAGAAAGGACAAGAATACTAGTAGTTTTTTTCATTGCATGAAAACAGCTGATTCATCCGTTGAAAACGGATAACGGATCTGCGATTTTTAAGGTTATTCGTGATTTCGTCACAATTCAAAATTCAAAAAAATTAAATTGTACATACCAGATGAAATGTCCCGATTAAACAGCAGTATGTTTCCTATTTTATTTTCCATTCACTTTCTTTATAGATCTTGATGTTTAACGAAGCTCGCAACAGCGGTATAAGAATGAAACACTTTATAAAAAGTAGCAATTTCAGACTCATACCACGATAAACACTTCCAAGTTCCAGCGTTAAGAATTTAGCAATCTCCGAGTGTATCCTTTCCAAATGATTTTTTAACAAAATCCTGATGAAACAAAATCAACAGATTGCTCTTTTTGAAAAAAGTAAACATTACGTCACTTTACAAATTTAGATGACGTAGAAATAGTATCATGACGTAGTCTAAATCAATAATGAAAGTGCTCAATTAATATGGTGCGCAATAATACGAAAGTACGCGAGCACGCGGAGTGTTAGATAAGGCCATGCGAGATAAGGAAATCTCACACGGCTAAAAATAGAGATTTTTCTGTCTAGTAAGTGAGAAAAGCCATTTCCCATGGTGTAAATAAGATACCTTTGATGGCATTGTTCAATATCTTTTTAAAAGAGACAAAACTGTGGACAGATTCAAGTGTATATTATTGAAAAAAAGGGATTCTGATGTGTTTACTACTGTGTTTTTCCTCAACTAGCATTTAACTTGGTTAAGACAATGGTTAATTGACAAGCAACAGCGCTCTAACATTTTCTTATTAAATGCTTTAATAAGAAATATCTGTTGGGACTGTGGGATTGCAACAAGAAATCATCCTTCAATATTCAGCAAGTTGCTCTGTTTGCTTGATATTGAATAGAGAGTGAAAAGTCATTCATTAGGAGGAACAAGGAACTTGAAGTCTGGAAATCAATACATATTTCCATTGAACAACCAAGATCAATTGTGCTGTCACTTTGGGGCAGCCATTTTCTAGAGAGGTCACTGAAATGAGAAAATAGTAGAACAAACAAGATAGAAAGCAGAACATCTTAATGCACTTTCTATTTTGTCTGTTCATGGTTAAAATTGGACAATTAATTGGGAAAAATACTGAAAATATAGACTTATTTTGCTACTTTATGTAAATGTAATCAGTCAACTTGGGATTGACTCAAATACAGTAGAGATTCTGAAAAACCAAATTGATATGCAAATTATATTTGCACGTTAAAAAGGTTTGTAGGTTAGAGAATCAATACCCTGTCATCCCCAAGTATATCCAGTTCATTTAAGGCCTAAACAAAAACTTAAGGTAGTTCATGTTGCCTAGAACATACAACATTGAAAAAAGCAAGAGTGGAACCAGTCTGTATGTCAAACCTACTTAACCAATCAAACTGATCAGCTGTTAACTCTTTACTCCTTATATAAGGGAAATAACAAAAGTATGCAATCAGTGTAGATCCAAATCAGCCATCACGTATGTGCCTTCTGGTCTGGATCTGCACTTGTTGTTTATAGGTCAGGAAAACCCTAATGAATCTAAAAGTGAACAGTGTAGATCCTGATCAAATGGAACAGATGTTCTGGCTGGTCTGGATCTACACTGTTCACCTACGTAATTAAGGAATTAAGGTGTATCTATGGAGTAATGGGTTAAACATTAGGTTTCAGTTTTGTTTGCTTGTCAGAGCTTGGACAGAGCTGAGTTTGTACCTTATCTCTTTGTCATAATTAAGATCTGCAAAACTAAGTTGGATAATCTTATATCATTCAAGAGAAGGGTACAACAATAGAGGTGTACATAAATATTTGTGTTAAGTTGTGGGTGGGTATTTTGCAGCATGTGAGGTCCCATTCCCGACAATTGCAGGTCATACCTTTTACTGGTATTTTGTAAATGTCTACAGTTTGGGAAAAACATAACTGCTTTTTTAATAGATAACATCATTCATCAAATTAAAACATTCACTTAGATTTAAACATTTACTGAAGACACTTGTTAAAAGTTCATTGCCTGCATTGTTAAGTGCAAACTGTTCGATTTTTCTCCCTCATAGCTATTGCACTTGTTTTTGAGATGGAATAAGAGTAATCCCTTTTCAATTAATCAAACATTGCTGCGCAATACTGGGATTGAACATGCCTTTTTTCAAAGTGATTGAATGAATCAACTCTGTGACTCAACATGGCGTCTATTGAAGCTGTGACCCTAGAATCTTGTTCAGCCTTAATGGAAAGTATTGGTAAAATATGGAGCTTCAGTATTGGGAGCTTTGTCTGATTGTTGATATTAAATTATTAATATTTCAAAAGCATTCAAATACTGTTTGGTTGAAAGGAAGGGACATAATCGTTGTTGACCAATATTCTTTTGAATATGGTTCACTCATCTGTTAATACTTTTCTTGCATGATAGAATTACATTTGAATATTGTAGCATGAATAACCAGGAGACAAAAACAGTCAGACTGAATAATCAATACAAGAATCAATAACATGGAAGCTGCTTTGAATATTGTCTGAAAATTAAGGAAAAGAAGTGTTTGCAGATGATTTAATATCAAATCAATAGCCTAATTATTGATAAAATAGCTGAAAGCTTAAGCTTCTCTGGTGGACTGATGGCATTGGAAACATAATTAGGTTTCATTGTTGAAAATCTGTAGTCATCCAATGCTTTTATTTCATGATATTTCCAAGATAACTACTTAAACGAGATATTCCACATATCTCTTGGTCAAGTTATCCGAATAAAAACCAAAATAGCTTCAGATTTCTAGAGCTTTTAATGGAAATCCAAGTGACTGGAATGAAACACTATGATAATATGTGTTTATGATGAAGAGGAAAGTGTATTTTGCCAGTATTTGTTGTCATTTATTGTGTGAGGCTGTCGAGAACTTTCAGGTGTAATGTGCCAATACTGTTACATTGAGATTGTCATTTCCGTTATTATTCAATGCAAGATCTCATCAAAGATTGATGACAAGTTCACTTTCCTGCTACACATTATTAGCTATCTGACAATAATAACACTTCACTCTAAGATATATCACATAGCTTAAAAATGGATGATAAGATTATGTATGCAATGATGAAATTTAATCGATCTGTGAAAACAGCTTGCCATGTTAGATGACTTATTTTCTCCATTTGCTGCAATATTCATCCAGTTCTTGTGTTTATTGCCCTGAATAATTAATGTGATCAAACACAAGTTTCTCCAGATCAGGTCTTTCAAAAGGTTTTTAGAACCATGTTTTATGGCAGTTATTTTTCTCTCATGATTTCAGTTGTAGTTTATCAAAGAGTTTGGTATTATAAAATTCAGGAATGAATAAACATTACATGTAACAAAGATTGAAGTCTAGTGAACCATGAACTAGAAAGCATTAAAGAATGTCTTCTTGAATTACTGTTTTATTGACATGTCTGGTACCCGTAATTGTTTTACTGAAATTTTAGAAATAATGCTTGCCTAATTACAGGTTTGTCCAAGGGTGTTGGTTTTATACGTTTTGACCAGCGTATAGAGGCTGAGCGTGCAATTCAGAAACTGAATGGCACAATACCGGAGGGAGCCACTGAGCCAATCACTGTGAAGTTTGCTAACTCGCCGAGCTCCAACAAGAATGCATTGCCTACACTGGCTCTAGCCCCATATCTGTCTCCTACAAGACGATTTTTGGGACCAATTCATCATCCTTCATCTGGGCGATTCAGGTTTGATTAGTGTTTTTTTTACTTTGTCTAGACTTGGTTTTTACCAGATTTACGTTCTTTTATAACTGCCATTGTGTCTATCTAGACCTAGACCTATATCTCCGCAGTCTGGTAACTTAGTGTAAGCTGAAGACTATTCTATTGGTAAATTCCCACAGTCGTAAAAACTGTAAATGGAATAACCACAGTAATATTTTACAGAAATTTGGGTTGTTAAGAGTTGATCTCCGCTTGCAATAGTGTTTAAATGTTTACTTGCTAAAGTACTTTGAGGACTTTTCCTTCCTTTCAGTCCTTTTTTCTTTTAGGGTTTTTAACTAAGATTGTTGTTTGTTGTTGTTTTAAATTTGATTTGGAAATACAAATAAATATAGGAGGCATCAGTAGCATCATGTAACACTTCTTGTTGGGGTTTCAACAGTGCAAGTTTATAAATTACCAAACCAACATCTTCATCACAATTTGATTTTCTTGCCATTTTTGTTTTCTTCATTGTTTTGTTTCTTGTAAGTGGCATGGATCCAAAACATGAAAATTGATGATAGTCTAGTCAGAATTAATATCTTGTGCAGCTGAGCTTTTTATCCTTCTTTAGTAGAGAACATTTACAGGCCATTCCTGTAACAATTAAATCTAGCAGAATCCCCCCTCCCCCACGCATCAGCAAGTTACCGTTGCAACATGTTAATAGAAATGGAGTGAACATTTCTACGAAATAATTTTATTATTTGTGAGTTATTTAATGCTATTGTAAGTAGAAAATATCACAGATTTATAAACAAAGTATTACTTCTTTCGAACTATTGCATAGTTATATACAGTACTGACAGTATTGTACATTATATTTTAATATTATTTATTACATGTGTTACTATAAATAGTAACAAATTAACTTTACGACCGGAAGCGTTGTTCAAGGTCGCAGGGCATTAAGAGGCAGGGCCATTATCGATAATGGCCCTGCTATTTTATTTTTAGGTTTTCAATTGTTATCATTTGTTGAATCACATTTGTCATTAAAATAAGAATAAATTGTACATACCCGTAAATATTCCCAATTTAAAATCAGTTCTTTCCTTTTTATACGCCCGTTTGAAAAACGGGACGTATTATGGGAACACCTGCGGCGGGCGGCCTCCGCAGGGTTTCCACTCTCTAAGTCAAAGAGTTTTCATCCGATCTTTATCAAACTTGGTGAATATGTTGGTGGGCATAATATCTCGACCAGATTCTATAACCAGCCAAATCCCCCCAGGCACTCCTGAATTATGGCCCTTGAATTGTCCAAAATTACTGTTTCCACTCTCTAAGTCAAAGAGTTTTCATCCGGTCTTTATCAAACTTGGTGAATATGTTGGTGGGCATAATATCTCGACCAAGTTCTATAACCAGCCTAATCCCCCCAGGCACTCCTGAATTATGGCCCTTGAATTGCCCAAAATTTGGGTTTTCGCTCTCTAAGTCAAAGAGTTTTTGTCCTGTCTTTATCAAACTTGGTGAATATGTTGGTGGGCATAATATCTGGACCAGGTTCTATAACCAGCCAAATCCCCCATGCACTCCTGAATTATGGCCCTTGAATTGTCCAAAATAGGGGGTTTACGCTCTCTAAGTCAAATAGTTTTCATCCGGTCTTTATCAAACTTGGTGAATATGTTGTTGGGCATAATATCTCGACCAAGTTCTATAACCTGCCAAATCCCCCCAGGCACTCCTGAATTATGGCCCTTGAATTGTCCAAAACTGAATTAGCGGTATCTGCTCTCAAAGTCAAAAAATTTTCATCGGATCGTTACGCAACTTTGATGATCAGCATTTTGTGTCAGTTTGGCACTCTTGTCTTTCCATTCATTCGTACCATAATATTCACAAAGCTAGCTTAAAAGTCTGGTGTAAAAGAAGCTCGCAGCAGAGGTATAAGAATGAAACACTCTCAGATCATTGCATTTACAGACTCGTACCACGATTATCACTTCTAGCATTCAAAGTTTAGCAAACTCCTATCCTTTCCCTTGAGTTAAAACAAAATAAACTGAATGAAATAGTTAACATTTGTTAAATGACGTCACATTTTTGTGTCGCCCTTTCGAAGAAATGGCGATACATAGGGACCGCTTTGTCCGTCAGTCTGTCACGAAAACTTAACGTTGGCAATAACTTTGCCATTTCTTAATATTTCTTTATCAAACTTGCAAATCATATTGCTTATGACAACACGCTCGAGATGATGCCAAATTCTCAAGGTCAAGGTCACATTTGATGGAGTTATGCCCCTTTTTGTACTTGGATTTTTACACGAAAACTTATCGTTGGCTATAACTTTGTCATTTCTTAATATTTTTACATCAAACTTTCAAATTATATTCCTTATGACAACACGCTCATGATGATACCACATTCCTTAGGTCAAGATCACATTTGATGGAGTTATTTCCCTTTTTACGAAAACTTAACATTGGCTATAACTTTGCCATTTCTTAATATTTCTTCATCAAACTTTCAAATTATATTCCTTTTCCAAACACGCTCCTGATAATACCACATTCTTTAGGTCAAGGTCACACTTGATGGAGTTATTCCCCTTTATATGAAAACTTTACGTTGGCCATAACTTTGCCATTTCTTAATATTTCTTCATCAAACTTTCAAATTATATTCCCTATGACAATACGCTCATGATGATACTATATTCTTAAGGTCAAGGTCACATTTGATGGAGTTATGCCCCTTTTTGTACTTGCATTTTTATTCCGACAGCACCAGAGGGCGACACAAGTGTTCAACTGAACACCCATCTAGTATAAACTCAAATGACATAGTCACTGACATCATGATGTAGTAATTGTATCAATGAAAGTGCCCAATCAAGTACGAAGTGTAGGGAGACTAACGTACACATGTAATAGATAGGTAAATAATGGGCAAGCAGTGCCACTTGTCGATAATGGCCCTGCCATATAATAATGTCCCTAAAGGCCATTATTCATATGACAGGGCCATTATCGACAAGTGGCACTGCTTGCCCATTTATTAACCTATACATAATTGTGATTGAAGTTGCAACAATCGCACATAAAGCTATCTTTGTAGGTCCTAAATCCCAAAACTTATTTTGTCAGTTGCTCTGTCAGTATCAAACCAGTTTCCTTAACCCTTTACTTCATGGATATGCCTTTATCACATGGGCAAGCAGTGTAGATCCAGGTCAGCCCAGTCTGCACATAAGTGCTGTCTGATCTTTGCTGTTCACTTGGTCAGAAACAACCTAATGAATCTATATGCGAAGTGCAGATCCTGATCAGATGGAAAGGATGTGCAGGCTGATTGGAACTTGCCCCCGTGGGATAAATGCCATATCCAATGGAATAAAGGATTAAATTAAACCAAAAAGGCCAGGATAAAATTGCTGTTTCTGAAATAAAGACTACATGGTTTACTAGTATGTTACAACAAATTCTGTCCTCAGTCATGTAGGAGATCCTGCAGGGTGGGGCTTCATCTACAAGCACCTGGACATGTTGATTGGACATGACTTGAATATAGATCCAAAAATTTGCATAATTTTAACATGTCTCATAAGAGAATGAATAAAAACATTATCATTGCAGAAGAAGAGGCTGAGTACGGTTTTATTACATGTTGAATACATTAAAGGAATAAAGCAAGACATAAAATCTGTTATCAGGAATTTTAAGATTGCAAATACATGTACATCAATAAAATAGTCTGAAGATTGTTCCTATTCTAAAACAAAATCATCTTATTTCAGTGGAATTTTCATTTTCTTTCTTGCAATAAACAACACTTCATTGCTTTTTAAAAATGTATTTTATTGGTTTTCTCTACACCACAGCATTATCTTTATGGTCTACATAACATACTATCAGATAATAAAGTCTTTACTATCATTTAACTTTTTGGCAAAATGATAAATTCTAACATCTCCCCCACATGTTTTGATAGGTTTTCCACATTGAATAGTCTCCAGGGAAGCTTCGTTAGGCTTTTTGTTGCCATAGCAACCAGAAATACTGTAATATCTAGATTGATATAATTTTCAAAATGAGTAGCATATAAGAGTTTAGTTATGAAACATGTCAGATATTAACAGCTGTTAAAATGAGGTTGTTGCTGAAGGCTTACAGATTTATTGATAATCAATGACTGAAATTAGTAGTTGTTATCCCCAAATGAGATAAATGGAAAAGAAAACAACTGAGGTTTCATCTTAAACAATACATATGTTACAAATTACATTTATGCAATATTTTGATTTAGGGCACAACTTACAGAATTTGTCTTTACTTGTTCCTCTATTTGTTCATTTGATTACAGTGTAATTCAAATTGTCATTACAATATAGTATACTAATAAGGCAAGGTTACTGACTCCTTTTTGACATGTTCCTTAGTTATACATGTAATTGCTTCCCCTGTGCTGTTTTTTACTTTTTGCAAATTAATTGTTGTATGCTCCTTATTAATTTATCTAACCCTTTCCTCCATGTAAACACCTTTATGACATAGTAGAGCCAGATCAGCCGGCTATATCAGGATTTGCTCTGTTGGCTTTTTGGTTTATTAGGTTATTTCTGACTTAAGAGCGAACAGTGCAGATCCTGCACATGTGATACAATGCATATATATTGAGTAAAGGCTTAAAATATATTAATTGAATTTTCTTATTCTGACCTAATTTCAGATAATGATAAAACAAATCCCACAGAACTAATGCAAGTGTTAAACATTATTGGACACTATATTAGTAATTATAAATTCGCTCTAAGAGTGCACTTAAATTGGTTTTAATAGGTTGCAGTACATGTAGTCTGTTTATTATAAACTCATCCAGTTTTTTGTTTTCACCCTAAACTCGACCAGTTTGTTCATTATTTCAATTAATAGGGTTGGGTAATGACAATAGATCTGTATATATATAAATATTGAAGTTTTGTGTTTGTTCACTTCTTTATCATGACTTATACTTTTACTTCTTTATAAAGTCTTATATTTTCTATTTATATCCAGGTACTCACCTCTTGAAAGTAGTTTGCTTGGAACCAGTGCTATACTACCAGCAACACCATCGACGACAACTAATGCAATCACTGGAGCAGGCTGGTGTATATTTGTATACAATCTGGCCCCCGAGACGGAGGAGAATGTTCTCTGGCAGTTATTTGGCCCATTTGGGGCTGTACAGAGCGTCAAGGTGATAAGAGACTTCCAAACACAGAAATGCAAAGGGTTCGGGTTCGTGACCATGACCAACTACGATGAGGCTTTGATGGCAATTCAGAGTCTGAACGGGTTTGCCCTTGGTAACAGAGTGCTTCAAGTCTCCTTCAAAACCAACAAAATGAAAGTCATGTAAAAACCTGTGACTTTACACATCTAGTCAATGTTTGTTGAACAGTGCTTTGTTGTGAAGGAAATGATTTAAACTGTTGTCATGGTTATTTCTAGTCAAGTATGTTTTTTCTGTTTACTTCATTGCCAGTATTGACTGGGTATAGGTGATTGATGACACTGTATTTACTACAATAGGAGATTATATTACAACATTTATCTACAAGAATCTCATAGGTCAGTGCAATATCAAATTGCCATGGCAACTTAGTTATTTCCATTGCAGCAAAGCACAGAACAAAACTAACAACAACAAAAAATATTTTAAAAAGACAGAAATTTGTTACACATGAGATTGAACCACTTTTAACAATGGTATCAGAGAGATAGTATCTGTATATTTTGAACTAACCTTAAGTTTGCTCAGGACTTTGAGTAAGGAAGGTTCGGTTACTCTTGGTTTTTCTTTTTGTTTTAATTGTAAGGTATTTCATGTGTACCATTTTTCTTGGTCTGTATATAAATGGAAAAAAAAAAAGAAAGAGCTTTATCATCATTTGATAAATAGGTTTTTACAACACCAAATTTTAATCTGAACAAAACCATGGCATATGTTTTTAACAGTATCTTCAAAGATACAAGTATCATATTTTATTGAATCTTTACAGTTTTGTTCTTTGTTAAATGATTCTTTTTATTTATTTGGAATAATGTAATTTTGCAAAAAGGCAAATTTATATTGTTCTATATATACTGTAAGATCTGATTTACATATTACCATGTTTAGTTGTGATGGCAAAGTAATATATATATTATGGTAAGTTTGTTCATTTTATTTATAACCAGTTTTGATTTATTACACCAAACTATAAGTCTTGGCTGCATAAGACTTACTGATGACAGTTTCTCGTTGATAGCAAACTGCACATCTATTTAGTAGAGTATTATATAGCTAAAGATTTAAAGAGTTTATTTTGTGCACAGTTTTCAAAATTTGCTTTTTGATGTAAGAATAAACATATTTAATGTTCTATAAATCCATGAAATTTAGTGAAAATGAATTTCTGTTGTTACAAACTGTCTTTTTTCCGAAACTGATACAGTTATTGGAAATTACCGGTATTGAAAATTTGTAAATTGATATTTTGAATGTTATTTTATCTGCATGACATTCATTGTTATATTATAAGCAAAAAAGGAGCATATTTTACAGTGAACATATCACTTTCAAACATATTTAAACAAAAAAAGGAAAAATGAATTTTGGTCAGTACTGTTTTGGAAGAATAGTTGATTGCTGTATGAGTTTTGTGACGATTGCTTTGTTTCGGTAATTTGTTCACCATTGATTTGTATTTAAATCCTTAGTTAAACATTGTTATATTGATTTCTCTGTAATGTAAAGGTATTATGTTGCCTTTGTTTGCTTTAAACAATTATTATATTTAGTCAATGCATTCAGTACTGCAGTAGTGAACAGTTTCTAAATAATAATAAAACCAAGTGAAATCCAGGAGCTTAAAAAAAAGATTAAGTGAACAATTTGAATCTGATCTCCAACTTTTGGCTTTATCGGCTAAGATTTTTATGTTTGAAATTGGTGTAAAAAGTAAAAGTCCTGCATTTGGAGCTTTATGACAAATCTAATATTTTTTGCATGTGTACTGAAAATAAGCTGTCTCACCCAAGTCTTGTGCTCATATTTATTTCATTTATGTTTGGCATTTATGTTGTATTTGTGTATGCTTTTTATCTGCTTTTTTGTGGAAACAGTCTACAAATAATCATAACTTTAGTTGTCTTAATTTAATTAGTTTTAAAATATATGTTCAAATTAAGTTACACTCTGTTCAAAATGTATCTTCAAGTTTATTTTCGATACAATTAATGTTGTTATATTTGGTTACTTATTAATTTCAGTCCTTACTGTATCATTGCATGACGATCTTTTGTATTTTGTTATTAGCAGTCAGCTATTCTGGTTCATATAAACTCGACATCTTAACGAAATATGTACGATTGATGTAATTTCAGGCAGATTTCAAACTCTAGTCGAAACTTTGCTCATTACAACCATTCCTTCAGTAAAACCATATTTATTGTATTTTATCATTTTATTATGATATAATTTATTTATTTCATTATTAAATTACGTACAGGCATATTATTTGTAATTCAGTTTTATGCCATTGGTTTTAGAGAACAGATAAAATAAATGCAATGCTCAGCATGCAAATCAATGTATGGGTTTCTCATTGACTGATGTGCATATGCATATGTTCAACTTAACCCTTTGCTCCATGGGATATGGCTGTTATTTCATGGGCAACCAGTTTAGATCCAGATCTTGATCTGCACTGTTCGCTTCTTAGTCAAAAATAATCTGATGAATACAAAAGCAGTGTGAATCCTGATCAGACGGCACAAATGTGGCAGCTGATCTTAATCTACACTATTTGCCAATGTGATAAAGCCATATCTACGGAGTAAAAAGTTAATTTTCATTCAATGTTAGATTCACAATATTATTTAAAGTAAGTGGGATTTTTTTTAAAGAAGGATAACTCGTCTGCTGATACTGTTAACTATGTACCCTGGTTGAAATTGTTTGAGACTCTGTTTACGTGTTTTTATAAGGAATAATCAGTATAACCCTTCACTTCATGGGATATGGCTAATAGCCCATGGACATCTAGTGTAGATTCAGATCAACCTGGACATCTATGCAGTCTTATTAGAATCTACACGGTCGGCTACGTCTTTCTTGGAAATAACCAAGAATTTAAAAGCGACTTTTGTAGATCCTGATCAGACTGCATAGGTGTGCCATTTGACCAGGATCTACACTGGTTGCTCAGGGGATAAAAGTTGTATCTTATGAAGTAATGGGATAAGGTAAAGATCTTCCAGCTGAACTTTTTTCATTGATGTGTATTTAGAAGTTGTTACATGTTATGCTGTAAAAACTGTTTATGCATTAATTCACTTTTGGTTTTTTTCACATAAAATGTGACTGTTAACTTGTTATTCTAGACAATTTAAATTAAACTTCTTTTTTATTCTAGAAGGGTCTGTGCAACACAGATATACAATGATTTCACAAAGAATTTGCTGTTGATTATTAAGACTGTCTTGTGATGTTTTTGTCGCATATACTGTCTACATTCCTAATAGCCAAATTGTTATACATTTTTATAGACAAATGTCTTTGCCATAGGAGCGGAAAAAAACTTGCTTGATAAATTCACAGATAGTCAGCTTCACACAATTAAGATGTGACGGCTCTGGGCGTGGGACCTTGCAATTATTTGGACATAATAAAGAATACACAAAGTCATTTTTGACAATGTATAATCATCAAAATTATTTTTTACTTAGACATATTTTAAGTTACAGGGACCTGTAAGTTTGAACATTTAGATATAAATGCTTTGAAAGATCTGAACGTAAAATCCCCAATGTGTCACAGGGAAACCTTGTGTTGTGGTGGGAAAGAAACTGCTTCAGGGAATGAATAAAAGTTTCTTTCTTGACAACTTGGGGCAGCTGGGGTAGCTGAGAAGATGTGATGCTGTTCAGTCCCACGCCTATGTGCTCTATAGATGTAAGTTAGGTGATGACTGCAGAAGTCTAACGAATCACATTGTTTTAAACAATAAATCAGGATAAAAACTTACATTGATTATTTTCATGTAAATGAACATAATTATTACTGTAAGTAAGCTTTACTTTTACATAGTTCACTGTTATATACAATGTACCATTTTTATGGACTTTTTATACAAAAATTTCCATCAAATATGCAATTTTTTATCAATGGTTTTGTAATTTAGTACTATTTTCTCTTGAAAAAGGAAACAATCTGCATATGTTCTTCATATAAGACAAAGAACACTCTCAAAGTTGTCTTAGTTTACAAGAAAAAACACATCGATGTTTAAAGAAATTCTTCATAAAGGCTTTTTATAGAGTTTTTTGACTATATTTAAAGCAGTCATGGCAAATTATTTCTGACATCTACCAGACATTTGTGTAGACAAACCATGGTACTCTGACCAAAGCATAGAAAGAGGCAAATGCTTATGTTTTACACCAAAAGCCACATATTATTTTCACCAAACATAATAATGGATATTTTTATTGTAATTTTTCTGAAAATGTTTATCAGCTGTACTGTTGCCATATTGGGATAGAGCTGCCAGGGTACTGTTCTGTGTTCCTTTTACTATCTGGCTATTTGCCATGGCTATGTAAGAAAGAAAATGTTCTCATTTGTTATTTGTTTTTCTTTCCCAAAAACATGAATACAACAATTTTGCCAGTGTTATGGTTTGTTTCAAACAAGTGAGTGTTGGCAAAATGTGTTTAAAAGTTCTTTTTGATAGCAATGGTCATATCTACCACAATTTTCCTTTTTCAAGAGAAATAATAAGTTTGTGGACTATGTACCTTATAAACCTGTCCAGGATCAGCACTTTCATATACCTCAACACCCTGTTGCTGCTGGCTTGTTATGAGCAATAGACGGCAATATCCATTTTCAAGAATTTCATCTGATTGCATCAAGTAAATTCAATTGAAAATAAATAATTTATAGGTCAGTGAGAATTAAAACTGCAATTTGGTAAAGATCCTTTAATGTTGTTTCAAAGGGATTGCACTTGCATTTTCAACTCTGATGAAAATTTGTAGTCAAGTTACCCAAATTATGTGATATAGATAGGGCTGACACTTGAGTCATCTAATGGGGTACTGTGCAAGACAATATCATTGAACTTTTTAATGCTGTTCAATCATTCCCAGTTAGTCAACCTTATTGAGCATGGTTAAAGATTAAGGTATGATTTCAATTGAAATGCTGATGGACAAAAGAAAATCACTGGATGCACAGTGGTTGATTGTTTTCTTGCTTTTTGTAAAAAAAAAGAGTTTCAGAACTGTTAACAGGTGGTGTGTCAGAGAACAACCTCGTTAACATTAAACTGTTTAATTTTACAATAATACAAATAGATAAGGTTTACCTCGGAAGAATCATATTTCATCATTCATACTCTCACCTGATGTTCCCAACATTTGCAATTTGATGAATACAATTTTGTATGTTTTTAAAGCAATAATTTATTCCTTGTCAACAATTATGTGCTGTAGACAACTAGAAGTTATGATTGTTTCATTTTTTATACACGTTTCTTGCAAATCCAGTGACATATATTTTAGCTGAAACAGATAAAAAGAACTTTTTTACGTAAGAATAATACTACTCTGCACAGAACCGTTGTGTACAATCAAGGGTAACCAAGATAAAATAATAGTGTTGTGTAAAATTTGAACATATTTATTTAACCATTTTGAGATAATTTTTCTGTATATTCCTAGCTAAGGGATGCAGTAAAATATATGCCACTGATTTATCAGGAAAGTCTAGTCCCATTTAAAGCAATATTAGTATGTTTTGTCCACTATTTTATCTGTTCTTTAGTATGAATTTATCTAATTTTGTCATCCAGTATGTAATGTTTTACAGTTAATATTTGCATTTTATTGAACCCTTTCTTTTTGTGAGTTTGAAATGTTCATGTTTCTTGTTTGAATTTTAAATTTATTGATCTTCAAATTTCAATTCTTAATTCATTCCAAATTTGGGCACAGTCTGAAAAAATATATGTTTAAGAAATCCATCAAGAAAAAAGAAAAATATCAATGTTCATGTATATGTAAAATTTTTCTCTTATTTGTCATATTCTACAAAAAGTTGGGTGAAAAAAGTTTAAGTAATACAGTGAAAAATCAGTCCGGTGTAGAGTGATATTAAAATTGAATGTGGTTAAACATTATTGTATGGAACCAGCTACTAAGCTAAAACTTTTGTGGACTGGACGATTTTTCCTAAAAACAAGTCATTTGTATGCAAATATTATTTTGTTGAAAGATATTTGTTCATATGTAGACTGTGATGAAGGTTTTTTGCAAGTTTCCCACCAGACTGGTTTCTTACTGTCATTTTTGATCACCCTTTGCTGGTATAACAAAAAGTATGGAAGTTATTGTAGTACAATGCTTTTAGCTTAGGTATTGTGAGAATTGTTCATCCCACGAATAGTAATTGATTTTTCCAGAGACTATTACTTTACTAAGGGGAGAGAACAATTGGACTATAACTGGTTCGAGTAGACTGTGTCCAATATTGTTTTTTTGCTATAAGTTAGTCCTGCTTTGGTAAGCTTTTTATGTACTGTTTGCTTTACTATCCCAGCCATTATCTATTAATCAAGCTATCCTTTCTAGGTAGCAGAAATCCTTACTGGGGCTGATTGCAACACAGTTTATGCATCTGGTATATTCAGTTTTGTTCTGGCTTGCACTGCTACAGCTCGTCAAGTACAGTTATGAATCTTCCAATTTATATTGTAACTTTTTTACTCTTCCTGTAATGTAATTTATAGAACACTTCTGTTAATTAGAGTCCATTCAAATTTGCTGAATTGTGAACCACACAAATATTCTTAAAATTTTGTAGAACTTATTTGTAAACTGTTTAACCCATTGCTTCATATATGCCTTAATTGCATGTGCCACCAGTTTAGATCCAGATCAGCCAGCACATCCATGCCATCTGATCTGGATCTACATTGTTTGCTTCTTGATCAGAAATAAGCTAATGAATTTAAAGGGAATAGTGTCAATCCTGATCAGATGGCACAGATCTATTGTTCACCCATGACATATAGGAATATGTATGACGGAAAGGGTTAATCTACTTGTTGCTTTCAGCACCCAGCTTTATACTAATCTGTAGTGTTTGTTTGTTTGAATTGTTTTGTGGAGTTGCAGTTAAACATATAATACAGAAGAGTTGGGGAATTTTCTTTTGGGACGATAGCTTATTTAGATTTGTCTGTTTTGATTACTCATTTGGAAAATACTCCTGGAATGACACTGTGCAAGCTGTGTTGTTTGAGGCTGGTCAGATTTCATGATACATAACATATTACAGGGTCAGTTCAATCAGTGGTCTTTTGTGGAATAAACACTGCTTTATTGAATATACAGTGTTATATTAAAATACATGAAGTGGACAACAACAGTTCTATATACATTGTATTGTACCAAGCAATGCCTAAGCAGTGTACACGTATTTTGTTGTCAATGGTAAACCTGAAATCTTTTCCACTACAACATTTTAGGAGTTTGCCATTTTCTGTATTTTAGAGGTTTAATGCTTACAAGAAGACCACATGTCTCTATTAGATCCCAAAATTGTTTCCCTTAAGGCCTCCTTATTAAAGAAAAGGAATAAACTGACTCGGAAGGTCTGAAAATAATAGTCTAGGAACAGTTGTCTTGTTGTTTTTTAACAAAGACTAGATTGATGATGAGGTTTAGACTAAAAAACAGTTCCCTAACTTCTTTCTCTGCTGGACGTTGTAACATACATAGTTCTCAACTCTTGTATTCTGTATTTGTATTTTTACATGTCTACATACATTGAATAAAAACAATATAAATATATATGTTATTAATGATATCCCTATTGTTCTGTACATTAAAAAAAGATAGATTATTGATTGCCACAAAAGACAATCTTACAGAATTGATCTTCACTGCAATAAGGAAGTCACTGCAATAAGGAAGTGTGTACATTCTTGGCCCTAGTTCCTCAAAAAGCTCATGATAATTAAAAATAAAATACTTGTGTTAAACCTGGATTGGTTTTCATGATAAAACAATTTTTATGCCCCCACAAAGTGGGAGGCATATAGAGTTGCACTCGTCCGTCCGTCCTTCCATACGTCCCCAAATCTTGTGGCATCAACTCCTCCTAAACTATAAGGCGGATTTCTTTCAAACTTGCACAGATGATCAAGCAGGATGTGTAGATGATCGTAAAGAAAGGATTTTTTCCTGCGACCATTTTTACCAGAGTTATGGCCCTTTGTTAATTTCAGTTATAAAATCTTGTGGCGGCAACTCCTCCTAAACTACAAGGCAGATTTCTTGCAAACTTGCACAGATGATAAAGCAGGATGTGTAGATAATCGTGAAGAAAGGATTTCTTCCTGCAACCATTTTTACCAGAGTTATGGCCCTTTGTTATATTCATTAATTAAATCTTGTGGCGTCAACTCCTCCAAAACTATAAGGCAGATTTCTTGCGAACTTGCACAGATGATGAAGCAGGATGTGTAGATGATCGTAAAGAAAGGATTTTTTCCTGCGACCATTTTTACCAGAGTTATGGCCCTTTGTTAATTTCAGTAATTAAATCTTGTGGCATCAACTCCTTCTAAACTACAGGGCAGATTCCTTGCAAACATGCACAGATGATGAAGCAGGATGTGTAGATGATCGTGAAGAAAGGATTTTTTCCTGCGACTATTTTTACCAGAGTTATGGCCCTTTGTTGTTTTTTTCAGTAATAATATCTTGTGGCATCAATTCCTCATTTACTTTTGGACAGATTTCTTTCTCACTTGCACACATGATCAAGATGGCTGGGTAGATGATCATAAAAAAAAGATTTTTTTCTGCTGCCATTTTTACCACAGTTATGGCCCTTTGTTTATTTCACTTACAAAATTTTGTGGCATCAACTTCACATTTTCTATTTGGCTGATTTCTTTCAAACTTGCACAGATGATTAGACATGATGTGAAGATTGTTGTAAAGGACATTGTCTTGCAACAATTTTCACCACAGTTATGGCCTTTTGTTTATGTTAGTTATTAAATTTTGTGGCACTTACTCCTCATTTACTAATCATGATCACCACATGTTGTTAATACCTGGTACAAAATTTTGTAACAAATGTTATTGCAGCAGTGGGGGCATCAGTGTCCTGTGGACACAGTCTAGTTATAACTTACCTGAGCCTTTGGGTGATGATGAGCTATTGTGACCAGTGTTGGTCTGTGTCCATTGTCAGTCAACAATTTGCTTTAAACAACGTCTCATCTGAAACCACTAGGTAGATTTTAACCAAATTTGTCCTGAAGCATAATAGCACAGATGTCTACAAAAGTTGTTCAAGTCATGACCAACGGGTCAACCACTCCCAAGCCACAGGGCTTATAATCAAATCTTTTCAAAAACCTGCAGTGGGTAGATTTTAACCAAATTTGGGGTGAAGCATCCTGGCATTGTGAAGTCTTCAAAAGTTGTCCAAATAATGTCCAAGGGACAACCATTTTCAAGATGCAAGGCTTATAAGCACACAATTTGCTTTAAACAACATCTCTGAAACCACTTGATGGATATAGACCAAAATTTTCCTGAAGCATCCTGGCATTGGTGTCTACAAAATTTGCTCAAATCATGACCCCTCCCCAGCCATAGGGCTTATAAGCAAAATCTTTTAAAAAAATCTTGTACTTAAAAAGCCCTGGATAGATTTTAACCAAATTTGGTGTGAAGCACCCTGGCATTGACCTCTTTAAAAATTGTTCAAATAATTTACTCTGGGTTCAATTGTTTTCAAGCCTCGGGGCTTATAAGCACAATCTTACAATTTGCTTCAAACAATATCTCCTTTAAAAAAATTGGATGGAGTTGAACCAAATTTGTCATGGGGTATCCTGGCTCTGTTGTCTTCGAAAATTGTTCAAATCATGACCATAGGGTTAACCGTTTCCCATAGACAGGGCTTTTAAGCAAAATCTTGAAAAAAAAATCTTTAAAATGTCAAAATAATTTAAGGGTTTTCAAGGAAAACTTTCTTCCTGGTTCAAAACGAAAGTAGAAATCTTCTTTAAATTTCTTGAAAACCCTAACATTATTTTGACAAATTGGCACAAAACATTGTAGACCAGCATATACTTATTTCAAGTATGAGTTGCTTTGGTATATTGTCCGTAAATTTCAGAGTTCTCATGCAAACGTTTTTTGTGTCGCCCTTTCGAAGAAATGGCGATACATAGGGACCGCTTTGTCCGTCTGTCCGTCGGTCTGTCACGAAAACTTAATGTTGGCAATAACTTTGCCATTTCTTAATATTTCTTTATCAAACTTGCAAATCATATTGCTTATGACAACACGCTCGAGATGATGCCAAATTCTCAAGGTCAAGGTCACATTTGATGGAGTTATGCCCCTTTTTGTACTTTGATTTTTACACGAAAACTTAACGTTGGCTATAACTTTGTCATTTCTTAATATTTTTACATCAAACTTTCAAATTATATTCCTTATGACAACACGCTCATGATGATACCACATTCTTTAGGTCAAGGTCACATTTGATGGAGTTATTTCCCTTTTTACGAAAACTTCACATTGGCTATAACTTTGCCATTTCTTAATATTTCTTCATCAAACTTTCAAATTATATTCCTTTTCCAAACACGCTCCTGATAATACCACATTCTTTAGGTCAAGGTCACACTTGATAGAGTTATTCCCCTTTATATGAAAACTTAACGTTTGCTATAACTTTGCCATTTCTTAATATTTCTTCATCAAACTTTCAAATTATATTCCCTATGACAATACGCTCGTGACGATACTATATTCTTAAGGTCAAGGTCACATTTGATGGAGTTATGCCCCTTTTTGTACTTGCATTTTTATTCCGACAGCACCAGAGGGCGAAACAAGTGTTCAACTGAACACCCATCTAGTTCTTTTGTTTTAGTTTGTGCTTGGTAATTAGAACATGAATTAGACTAAATTGAGCTTGCAAACATTAACTACATCCTTAGCTAAATACATTTCTTTACTAAAATCTAGGTGGCAATAAGTATTTCCCCCAAAATTCATTTTTGAAATTTTAGCCTGTTTTCGCCATTTGCAATGTTTGCGACACCTTAATTTAGGCAAGTTCTCATTTGAAAGAGTTATGCCCCTTGTCCCTGGATTTTATAACAAAAATAATGTTGACTAATTTTGCCATTTCTTGATATTACTTCATCAACTTTTAAATTATATTTCTAAAACCTGGCTGAAATCTTTGATTGGCCAAGGTTTCCCATAACCTCTTTAACTTCTTTTATTCTGACAGTGCCAGAGGGCAGCGACATAGGTGTTTGATTGAATTGACCTATCAAGTCAGAATAGATATCGTGCCCGATGGTCATCAGTATTTGGGTTGTGTTCACTGTGTTAGTTTTGTTACCAAACTTGGTAAGTATGTTGAAGCAGTGATGGCTCAGACAATTTCCTGTTGGTTTAACATTATTCGGATTATCAAGAATATATACTACTAGTATCTAGGCAATCCCAATAGAACTGGGATCTGGTTACTGATTGGCTGAAATGGCGACCACTCGCCATTTCTGCCAATGAGATGCTTGAGATTTGAGACTTGTTTCCAAACTCAGTTTTATAATCTTCAGCTCTGACCTCTACCCCGCCGGTCTATTCAGGTTACCGGACCTCTAGCCACTGCCCATCTGAAACATTACGTTCAAAAGAAATTCTCCTTTCATCCAATTATGCCCACTTGATGGCATTCAAGGAAAAAAACGTGTGACTGATGTAAAGATTGAATTCGTCATCTGGCTATTACCCAAGATGATGGCACTAAGCCCTTATTGTGTCGTTTGCGATAGCAGTTAGACACATATGTATCCTATTGTTAATGAAACTGAGTTTATACTTGGTGTATCTGCTCGAACAAAACCGTCGGTGACCACAAGAATGATATCCTGTTTCACTATTTCTGCGTTATGCCCTCTTTCAAATGTTCAGAGGAACACCTAATTCTAGTTGGTTATGGGAAGTTTGTAAAATAGAATTTATCATGTTACTACCCTATGACTGTCCAAAAAAACAACTCTTATCACACATTCAATTAACTTGTTGACATTGATTGTAATTAGAAGCGAAATCCGCCAAGAAACTACATAGATGTGTGGACACCATAGGCAATTGTTGCCCCGACTTTTCCGTGTTTTTTTTCTTGTTTTGATTAGTAATGGAACTCGAAGCTTGTAGTGTCCTACGGCGGCGTCCGTGAAGCGCCGGCACCGTAAGCCTGTGGTCGAGGCCTGCACCTTTTCTCCCTTCTATTTCAATATGATATTGATAACATGTTAATCAAAACCTCAGTTAATAATATTCTGGCAGCCACTTACACTTCATTTTTAGCTCACCTGTCACATAGTGACAGGGTGAGCTTTTGTGAGGGGCCTTCGTCCGTCGTTCGTCCGTTCACAATTGTTGTCCGCACTCTAGCAGTTGTAATTTTGGTCCAATCTTCTTCAAACTTAGTCAGAATGTTTATCTCAATGATATCTAGATCAAGTTTGTAACTGGGTCATGTGACCCTAAAAACTAGGTCACTAGGTCAAATTATAGAAAAAGCTTGTCCGCACTCTAGTGGTCGTAATTTTGGTGTGATCTTCTTTACACTTGGTCAGAATGTTTATCTCAATGAAATCTAGGTCAAGTTTGAAACTGGGTCATGTGACCTTGAAATCTAGATCACTAGGTCAAATTATAGAAAAAGCTTGTCTGCACTCTAGCAGTCTTAATTTTGGTGCGATCTTCTTTAAACTTGGTCAGAATGTTTATCTCAATGATATCTAGGTCAAGTTCGTAACTGGGTCATGTTTCCTTGAAATCTAGGTCACTAAATTATAGAAAAAGCTTGTCTGCACTTTAGCGGTCGTAATTTTTGTGTGATCTGCTTTAAACTTGGTCAGAATGTTTATCTCAATGATATCTAGGTCAAGTTCGAAACTGGGTCATGTGACCTTGAAATCTAGGTCACTAGGTCAAATTAAAGAAAAAGCTTCTCCGCACCCTAGTGGTCGTAATTTTGGTGTGATCTTCTTTAAACTTGGTCAGAATGTTTATCTTGATGATATCTAGGTCAAGTTCGAAATTGGGTCATGTTACCATGAAATCTAGGTCACTAGGTCAAATTATAGAAAAAGCTTTTCCTCACTCTAGCGGTTGTAATTTTGGTGCGATCTTCTTTAAACTTGGTCAGAATGTTTATCTCAATGATATCTAGCTCAAGTTCGAAACTGGGTCATGTGACCCTTAAAACTAGGTCACTAGGTCAAATCAAAGAAAAGCTTGTCTGCACCCTAGGGGTCTTAATTTTAATGGGATCTTCTTCAATTTTTTTGTCAGAATGTTTGTCTCAATGATATCTAGGTCAACTTCGAAACTGGGTCATGTTACCTTGAAATCTAGGTCACGAGGTCAAATTATAGAAAAAGCTTGTCTGCACTCTAGCGGTCGTAATTTTGGTCTGATCTTCTTCAAACTTGGTCAGAATGTTAATCTCGATGATATCTAGGTCAGGTTCGAAACTGGGTCATGTTACCTTGAAATCTAGGTCACGAGGTCAAATTATAGACAAAGCTTGTCTGCACTCTAGCGGTCGTAATTTTGGTCTGATCTTCTTCAAACTTGGTCAGAATGTTGATCCCAATGATATCTAGGTCAAGTTCGAAACTGGGTCATGTGACCTTGAAATCTAGGTCACTAAGTCAAATTATAGAAAAAGCTTATCTGCACTCTAGCAGTCTTAATTTTGGTGCGATCTTCTTTGAACTTGGTCAGAATGTTTATCTCAATGACACTTAGATCAAGATCGAAACTGGGTCATGTGACCTTGAAATCAAGGTCACTAGGTCAAAGTATAGAAAAAGCTTGTATGCACTCTAGTGGTCTTAATTTTAGTGGGATCTTCTTTCAACTTGGCCAGAATGTTTATCTCAATGACATCTACTTCAATTTCGAAACTGGGTCATGTGACGTTGAAATCTAGGTCACTAGGTCAAATTATAGAAAAAGCTTGTCTGCACTCTAGCAGTCTTAATTATGGTGCAATCTTCTTTAAACTTGATCAGAATGTTTATCTCAATTATATCTAGATCAAGTTCATAACTAGGTCATGTGACCCTAAAAACTAGGTCACTAGGTCAAATTAAAGAACAAGCTTTCCGCACTCTAGCGGTTGTAATTTTGGTGCGATCTTCTTTAAACTTGGTCAGAGTGTTTATCTCAATGATATCTAGGTCAAGTTCGAAACTGGGTCATGTGACCTTGAAATCTAGGTCACTAGGTCAAATGATAGAAAATGCTTGTCTGCACTCTAGCAGTATTAATTTTGTTTTAATCTTCTTTAAACTTGGTCAGAATGTTTATCTCAATGATATCTAGGTCAAGTACGAAACTGGGTCATGTTACCTTGAAATCTAGGTCACTTGGTCCAATTATAGAAAAGCTTGTCCTCACTCTAGCGGTCTTAATTTTGGTCTTCTTCAAACTTGGTCAAAATGTTTATCCATAGATTCCATAATGGGTTCCAGAGTTATGGCCCTTGAAAGAGCCAGAGTAAGCTATTTTGACCTATTCACAATAGCAGCTTTATTTTTTGACTTGATTTACCATACTTGCACAAAATTCTTGCAAGCATTGAGCAGTTGTTGACAGGTGAGCGACCCAGGGTCCTATGGACCCTCTTGTTATATGTTTTAACAGAAACTCCATGTTCTTTTTTCTAAAGAAACGGAACATGGGACCTTTAATTTATCAAAGCGAAAATAAATTAGATTAATTAACACGAACACTTTTTACTCCCCGTCCTGTTTGCACAATTCATTTCAGAAGCTAAGGACTCCTTTTACTTTTGTTGCCACAGACATCGTGTGGGTGTTCTTTTAATCATGTTATTTCGTTATATGGCAATAACAAGCCAAAAGGTCTGTCAGAGAGAATTATCAATTTTGTCGTTCTTAAAGATATTGTCACCAAATCAAAAGGCACGTTGTGGATCGTCGCGTTAAAACCTTCAGTTGTGTTCTACATCGACTTGAACTTCTTTCAAAAATATTTAGTAAATTTGGTAGAGCATTTCTACATTGATCCGCAGTATCTCCTTAACCCTTTCCTCCATATATACGCATTTTTACGCATGTGCGACCAGTGTCGTCTGATCAGGATCTGCACTGGTCGCTGTTTGGTCAGAAATAACCTAATAATTCAAATAGCGAACAGTGCAGATCCTTATCAGACGGCACGGATTTGCCGGCTGATGATCTGGATCTACACTGGTCGCACATGCGTAAAAATGCGTATATATGGAGGAAAGGGTTAAACTGTTTTAAGAGTAAGTATACAATATACATATAATCGGCATCCAATTAATGTCATTTAGGGTGTGGCGTTTAACGTGCTTTGGACAAAAGCACATGAAGATTGAATAGTGACATTTCAAAATCTTTCTTTTTAAATGGTTAGTTTTTAAACAGAGCAGACGCCAGTTCAAAGGAACCAAGTTCACGAAAGCTTAAATATTTTAAATGTTAAAATTGTTACATATCTCAAATTTTAATGTCTCTGAATATAAAAATTGTTAAAGTGGAAATACTTGATAGGTTTATAGCGGTTTGATAATGCGCCTTCAAAATTGACTAGTAGGGTTGGGGGAGGGCGGGGCGGTATTAATGTGTTGGAACTATGGCCGACGGACTGCATATTTCGCAACTTTTTCGGATTTCAAAACACATGAGATATTTTTGATATTTTTATTTATCTACACTTCCTACCTCTAAAAGAAAAGAACCATCATATATTATAAATAGCAAACACGCGATGTAGCGATGTAAATCCAATTTGAATTTTTATATATGGTAAGGCACTGTTGAGCCCTTGTGCATTGAGTCATTTGTCACAAGAAATAAATTTGACTGGCTTATATAGAGGAAATACCAGGAAATCATAATAATTTAGGCTTGCAAATGATTAAAAACAATTTAAAATAGATGAAATGGGAACTTAAAAGGCAATATTACAGGCTCGGTTTGATTGAGCCTGTTCGTGGACACTAATGGAAAAGCATATTACTGCCCACGCCGCTTAGCTCCGGGTTGAACGCAAAGCACAACTCAATATTTACAGTTTTACACCAATAAACAGTGCAATTTTGATCCATCCCAAACGATGGAATGCATATGAACACGGAACCTTCGATGCGGTATTTTCAGATTAATTCCATTCCATGTTCAGCGGCGTATCGTCCCTAGATCAAAAATGGATTTGCTCTATACGAGAAAACAATGGGTGGAACTAAACAGAATGGAATTTTGACAGTGGATCTGAAAATATAAATCCTGCATATCACAGCCAACACTAAAGGCAAAATTTAAAAAGCAGGAAATATATCCTTGGGGTGATTGAACAATATCAAAAACTCTAGTGGCTGGGATATTGAAATCACCCATCTTTAAACTGGACGAAATATTAAAACAAACGAAATTTCAGAAGTACTATTTATATAGTAGGCCTACATAAGTATCGTGCTCAACGACCTTCAAAGGACGTAACTGATAACAGCACTGATTGAATTTACAGCCGCCACACAGCACAAACAACGCTACTGTGATATTAAAATAGATGGAAAGGAATAATAAAAGCCACTAAACACGACAAAAATAAATAAAATATGAATTCTAAAAAGTTTATTTTGGTAGAATTCGGCAGCCACTTTGACAGCCATCTTGATTATCTCAATTTCCCGAAGGGTGGCGCGAAGCCATTAAACGGATTCCGGAAAAAGGGGATCTAAACTACAAGAAAAATTATGTAAAATATTCTTTATACTCAGATGCAGGTTCTCGATTTCGGTAGCCTGGCTAGGACGATTTTCCAACATGCTGTCACCATTTAATTAATAAAAGAACATCAACAAAAACAATCCCCTTCAAAAAGGTTAGGGAACCGACAAGACATTTTGATAACTTTAAGGAGTTTAACATGAGTTCCTACTTATACCCACATACAACATCTTTTTAATTTAGAAATCAGTAACAAATAAACCAATGGCAGCCTGCCAGCTAACCCCTCTTGTGGATTTTCTTTCATTTGATATCGAATAAAATATACATGGGAACAATGGTTTGTTTTAAAGATAATTATATAGGTGACCGTAGGTCAGCTATTACTCAATTACTCTTTTGCACCGAGAAGTGAAGAATGTAGCCAAGTATCGAATTCTGGCTAAAAATGATTGATTGGGTTACATCGTTTTGGGAATACCCTGAACAAGAAATAGCAAGATGCTTGATTACAAATCAATTGTTCCAATTTACTTTTGCATGTTGTCAGAAAGTAAAACAAATGAATCGCCAATATCACGAGAGTTTATGTCTTAACGAAGCAGAAACGCCGTTAAGTATTCATTAGATAGTGCTTTTTCTACGTAGCGTCTTTTTGTTCGTTTTTTATGAGGTCAATACTGTGTTTTGCCCCTAATTGCGTATACTCTTGATTTCTGAATAGATATAATTTGATACTGTGACAATTGCTCTTTTGTAGTGATCGGTTAACTAAGTATTATCACAGGCTAACTGATTTGTCACGTTTGACCCAAATATCAATTAAGGCTTTACATAGTTCGTAGTTAAATTTGAAAATCTATACTTGTGTGTCTTTTTTGTGTATTTCTTAATAATATCTCCTCTTTTAAAACAAACTCAAAATTGTTAAATTTTGCTCATTCCAGACAATTCCGATTTGGAAACCATGAAAGATTCCGTCTCATTGTGTATGGAGACCGTACCAGAATCCTTCCCGTCGTGAATTGAAGCCTTACAAAAATCTATCTCGGTGTGAACTGAGACTTTACTCTTGAGACCATACATACAAGATTCTTGTATATTAAGCTATACTAGGATCCGTGCGTATTGAGACCATGGTTTGTTATGTGTCCATAGTAGGATATATTACAACCCGGTATGTAAAACCATATTAGGATTGTGCGCATTGAGACCAGACTAGAAACCGTCTCTGTGCGCATTGAGATCATCCAAGGATCCTTCTCTGTGCGTATTGAGACCACACTTGAATCCTTCTCTGTGCATATTAAGACCATACCAGGATCCGTCTCTGTGTGTAACGAGACCAGACTAGGATCCGTCTCTGTGTGTAACGAGACCAAACCAAGATCCCTCTCTGTGTGTAACGAGACCACACCAGGATCCGTCTCTGTGTGTAACGAGACCACACCAAGATCCCTCTCTGTGTGTAACGAGACCACCAGGATCCGTCTCTGTGTGTAATGAGACCACACCAAGATCCCTCTCTGTGTGTAACGAGACCACACCAGGATCCCTCTCTGTGTGTAACGAGACCACACCAGGATCCGTCTCAGTGTGTAACGAGACCACACCAGGATCCCTCTCTGTGTGTAACGAGACCACACCAGGATCCGTCTCTGTGTGTAATGAGACTTGACTTGGATCCGTCTCTGTGCGAATTAAGACCACACTTAGATCCGTCTAAGTGCGTAATGAGAAATTACTATGATCCTCTCTGTGCGTATTGAGACCACATTATGATCTGTCTCTGTGTAATGAGACCAGACTAAGATACGCCTCTGTCCGAATTGAGTCCACACTTAGATTGGTCTAGGTGCGTATTTAGACAACACTTGGATCCGATTCTGTGCGTATTGAGACCAGACTTGGATCTGTACGTATTGAGACCACATTAGGATCCGTCTCTGTACGTATTAAGACAACGATAGGATCCGTCTCTGTGCGTACTGAGACAACACCAGATATGTGCGTATTGAGGCCACATTAGGATCCGTCTCCGTGCGCATTGAGACCACACTATGAACCGTCTCTGTATGTATATAGACAAATTTTGGATCCGTCTCTGTACGTATTGAGACAACACTAGGAACCGTCTCTGTACGTATTGAGACAACACTAGGAACCGTCTCTCTCGTATTGAGACCACACTAGGAACCGTCTCTGTGCGTATTGAGACAACACTAGGAACCGTCTCTGTACGTATTGAGACAACACCAGGAACCGTCTCTGTACGTATTGAGACAACACTAGGAACCGTCTCTGTTCGTATTGAGACCACACTAGGAACCGTCTCTGTTCGTATTGAGACCACACTAGGAACCGTCTCTGTTCGTATCGGAGACAAATTTAGGATCCGTCTCTGTGCATATTGAGACCACTCTAGGAACCGTCTCTGTGAGTTTTGAGGCCACTCTAGGATGTTTATTGAAAACATACTAGGATTCGTTTAAGTGGGAATTTACTGATACATATTTCTGTGAAAATGATAAAACAACATAATATTTATTTTGCTCTTTGCTGCCCGATTTCTGGTTAATTTCTCTTGAGTGAACTTTATTCCCTTGCGGATAGTTTCATTTTATCTCGTTATTTTCTCTCCTAATTGAGGCCGTATCCAGTCCAGAATGAGGAATTGTCTGTTACGGAAACTAATATTGCTTTGATCAAACAATAAATTTTATTTGGCAGAAGCAAACTTATAGTTTGCAGAAAACATTTAATAACATGCCGGCGGTCCCAGGCACCAATTTTCATTGATTTTCCTCAAAATAACGACCCCATTATTCTTCCGCTAATGGAGCATTTGTTTGTCTATATCGATCTTGCCAGAATTTTTTGCGCCAGATGAGTTTCAAATAAATTGTTTGTAGAGAAAACGGTACAAAGATCAATTCTATATCGTTTTTCTTTTGTCGTATATTATGGTTATTCAATATGGATGTCAATATTTGTTGTAGTGGTGATCAGAGGACAAAAGAAATATATAATGTTACGATAGCATCCAATCCATAATAGCTAACAAACGTTCAGGTTTAATGGAATGTGAAGGATGTGTCTACCTTGCTTCGCCGCCATACCAAATCCACCCCACCCCATACAAGGGTGTATCGGGTGGGTAGTTCGGCATGGAAAATAAATCAGCTATTGAATCAACTGAATGACCTAAGCAAAATGGCTAAGCCAAAAAGACCCTCTTCTTTTCCAAAAGATTTCAGTAATCAATAATAATTTACAAAACAAATAAACTATAATTAAAAATAAATATCTTCACCCGAATAAAAAATCTACTAAGGGAGGTAAGTGGCAATATTGTTTTTTTCCCTGGCATACACGAGTTGTTTCCCTGAAAACTTATTTTGTGCCAAGATTTATGTATGGATTGCATCTATATCATAATTATAATCACATTGGTTTAAAAGCATCATCATCATCAGCAGCAGCAGCATCAGCGTCATCATCATCATATTCTTCTTCTTCTTCTCCTTCTTTTTGTCCTTCTTCTTCCGTAATTTTTTCAATAGGATATATTTTTGAGATTGAAATTTTTTCGGAGTAATTATGCAAAAGCCAATTTAAAAAAATAGTCGGTTTACTTATCTTATCTCCGGTTGAAAAAAATGCGCTGTCGCACTTGCTGGGTTGTAAACTGCCACGCTTGCAAAAGAGTTCTTAAACTGCTTCCACGATTTGGAATCATAGTCGTACCATTTGTTTGGCATACATTGCGAATTCGAAGAAAATATCACGATATTTTACAAGCTTCAGGAATTAAAATAATTTGTCTTTAGCCTTGACTATTTTCTACTAGTTTTAAAGGTGGTTGGTCTCGTATCTAAACAAAATTAAGTGTATTTAAAAATCAAAATGTTATAATTTAGGCCACAGAAAAAGAGTTATTAGATTCTCATCCGGATTTTGGGAAAAAAAGGGCGGGTGGACATTTTTTAATTTTTATTTTTTATTCACGAGATACCAGAGAACAGAAGTAAAAACTAACTTAAAATTGTGAGACAATAGCATTTATAGTTACCCGAACCTTTAATGTAGAATATTCGTCCATCTTTTCAATTTTTTTCAAAACATCGTGAAAAAAACTTACAAAAGTAGCAGGTTGATGCCTATTCTTGCTTGAAAAGCCATACCAGTCTTTAATAGTTACACTATCACATTCGGCAAGCTTTGAAATGATGAACTTTTTATTTTATTATTGTCGGCCATGTTTTTTTTCCATATCCGGGATGGTCTAAAACCTGTTCTGTCCGGAACAGAATATGTTCCGATTTTTTTACCAATAATTTTTTTAGGCGGGTGGTTTTGGACAGGGGCGGGCGGGAATGAGAATCTAAAATATTTTTTTTCGATTGCCTTAAACTGAGGAAAACATGTAAACATAGTTAATGTGACATATCATTTTTACACAGTCAACGTAAGAGTGAATATATATAGTTTTATTTGTTGCAGTAAAATTCGCTTAAAACATGGTCCGAAAATGTAAAGATTAGATCAAAATGTCAGCGAAATTTGCTCCTGTTTAGTCATTAAAATGTGTAGGTATTACACAGCAGTAAAACTAATAGTAAACCGTAGCTGAGATTGAAAACCGGTCTCAAATCTCAAGCATCTTATTGGCTGAAATGGCGACTGGTCGCCATTTCAGCCAATCAGATGCTTGAGATTTGAATCTGGTTTTTATGCTCAGTTTTATAACCTTGTGCACGTATCTGAGATAGCATTCCACCCTGAACTGTGAATAGGCAGCTTTAAGTTGGAGCGTCATATAACAGGTTGTTTGTGGTTATTTTCATCATATCATTGTGAGAGTGTATAAAAACATTTTATCATCTTCGGTAAAATTTGGTTCTAGTCCAGTTGCTTAAACTGTCGTCACAAATCACTAAATGCCGCCGGCCGACGTTGTAAATGCCACTTTTCACTAAATATCGGCCGATGGCAGGCCTGCGGCAGTTACGATCGGCCGGCGGCAATCGGCATTTTAGACGTCGCCAGCAAGCAGCTGAGATTTTAAGATAAAGTTAAATTTCTGGCGACGTCGTGGCGATTTTTTTCTGTTTTTGCAAATCGGCAGGTGGCAGTGCAGGCGCATTTTTTGTTCGCGTGGTTGCAGGCAAGTGGCAGGCGGGGTGCAGGGAGATTTTTCCTCCGCGATCGAGACCTCAAGAGTCTACAAACATCGGCCGGTGACTGCTAGAAACTAACTGCCACTCTCCAGCACCCGGCCTGCCACCGCTCTGCCACCGCCCGATTTCACTATATCGGCCGGTGGCAGCGCGGAGGCTGGGAGGCGGCAGTCAATGGCGGTAGGTGGCAGGACTGCGATCTGCCGATTACAGACTACCAGACATTAGTTTATATTGAATTGACTATTACCATACATAACAGTTCCCATGGCGTTCTTAATTGCACCAGATCGACTTAGAGACTTCGACCGCATATTGTGATGTTACAACTTTTACAACTATGAGAAATCAAGACCACAAGGTATGATTTATATATCAACCGAAAATCGGCCTGCCACCGTCAGATTATCGGGCTGGCGCAGAGCGGTGGCAGCTAGATCGCTCAATCGTCGGCCGGCGGCAGTTGTAAATGGACTGTCCCCCGCCGCCCTGCCACCTAACTGCCACTTGCCGGATATTTTGGGGTGTCACGTTTCCCGCGAGCCTTTGAAACCAACTGCCACCGATATGCGGCATTTTGTTGGCAGTTATATGTGACTGCTCTCACCGATGTGTAAAAATCGACCGGCTGCAGCCAACTTCACGACTCTGCCGATGTCTAAAATCGGCCGGCGGAATTTAGCAATTGTGACGCTAGCATTAGGTAAACAAAAATCATTCAAAACATGTTTTTCATCTTCAGCTGATAGAAATATATGCACATACATACTAAATCTGTTTAGGGTGTGATTGTAGTAAACAGGACACACTTGAGTTAGCGATTTAATCTATTTCATGTATGTTTTTCATTGTGACTTTAAATTCAATACTACTCGAGACTAATACACAACTAGAAATAGGACTCCGATGTTGAAACAAAATCCTGTGTGAGGGGCTAAAGGTTTTAGACATCAGTTGTTGGAGTAATACATGTTATTTAGAATATTGGGATTCGATGAAAATATTCAACTGGTGATAAGTCTTTATATATTTTTTAATTTAAATTATTTAAATAAATTATTATTTATGACATGTTGATAGGTTTACGAGCGCATTTGTTGGCATGATAATTAAGGACATAAAATCACTGGACATGAACCAAAAGAAGGACCATGCCCAGTGATTTTTCTGGCCTTGCTTTGAACCTAAATGATGTACTGTTCTAAGATAATTTTAAGCTCAGTTGACTCCACTCTTTGAATAAAAAAAGTATTAAGATAATTGTGTTATTACTTTTACGTTTTTGATCTCACCTTATACATCACCGTATACATAGTCAATAATGTTTTCAGTAAATAATCGGTTTCCGATGTCACGTAATGAATACATTTATCAGGGTTAGCCTCACCATCTTTATTGGGGTTGTCCCGGCTAGATCAATTATAAGCGTAATCGGAGTTGCATGGCTAGGCGGTGTCGCTGTAGGAGTTCGATCCCAATATGGACAATGTCATTGGTACGGTTGCGGAAAGATGCTGTTAATAAATGATTTTATTTTTGTCCAAATCACTTTAAAATATGGAGTATCAACATTAAATAGAATCTCTAGCGTTTTCTTTATATTTTTGTTTTCAACTATTTATTTCGGTAGATCTATTGATGGTGGTCAAGCACTCGGATCACGCTACAGTGAGTTCTGCGTAATCTTTATCCGGAGCTTGACGGAGATCGCTGAATAGGTACGACTGTGTGGTCAAGATGCTCGTACGTATGGTGGCCGTGTGTTATGTACTTGGTCTGGCCTCATGTTGTGAGGAGGCTACAGCATGCTTGTTGCCAGATGGAAATGTTGGTCTCTGCCACCTGAATACGTGCATAAAAGAGGTTGTTGTTGAGCCTAGACAAGATCTGCAGTTTACAATAACCGTCAGATACCCAGAGAGTATTATGTTGGTAAGGAATTCAGAACAATTTTACATAATAACACTGAGCGAGGAAGGACAGGATTATCAAATGTCACTATTGTGAGCACTTATGCAAAACTGATAACAATGGAAGAAAAAACTGCTACTACGAACTAAACGTTCGTCTGTTCACTACTGGTTTTTTAAATGAACAAAGGGAAAACATAATGAAAAATTACAAACTGATAACTCACTTGCTTTATGTTATTCGCTATTTTTTATGATCTTTTATTTTATTAATAGGAAAATGGCTGGGCAAACCTGTTCATTCGTGGTAATGGATTAGGAATGACGTGGAAGAACGGCACCAGACTATCCAAAAGTGTCAAAGACACGTGGGCAATTAACATCACTTACATGTCACACGTACGGGGATATACGTGTCAGAAATGTGGGGATATGTCGAGACTTCCGGATAATAAGCTTCAATATCGCATCCTGATTGACGACCGTCTCGACATGAAAGGGCCCAACTTTGCCATTAAGTTTCCCATTTCACAAACATCGCTATATTTTGCAAAGAAACCAGAGTTCGTCGTTTATCCTTGGTTTAAAATGACAATAGGTCGTCTTGATAGCTTTAATGTTTCTTCGCACCTGTTTAGCGGAAACAAAAATATTTCCATTTATACACCGCCAAGTTTTACAGAAAACACGTACAAAATATACGACCCTATTTTAGTATTCGACCTAAGTTACGAGATTTTAACATTTTTTAAGAGAAATATAGAAGACCCAATAAACCAGTCAGTATCAGAAGAGTATGTTCTGGTTGGATTCGGTGACTACAAAAACGACACGGAAAGAACGGATTTACTCACTCCAGTCAAGGGCCAGTATCCAACATGCTACAATGGTACATTAGAAAATTATTGTGACGGATGTATACCTGTAACAGATAATATTACAGAGGTTATGTATTACTATAATTTATGTACTTATGGCAAAATTGTCGGAGGTAGTGGCGATCAGACATTAGATTTCTTACTTAATGACGTACTTCCGGCGGCAGAGAAATTTACCGGTTTCAGAATAGAGAGGTCTAGATTGGGTATTATGGGCTATTCGCTGGGAGGATTAATGGCTTGCTATGCTGGCTGGACACGACCGGCTCTATTTTCTTTCGCCATTTGTCAGTCTTCATCCTTTTTTTGGCCCCATGATAGTGTAACAAACACGGCATCTTTTCATTTCATCAACCAAACTCTTAAAAATTCGAGTTTGTTGGCAAATCGTCCGAGGCAGAAATTTTACATTGACGCCGGTGGTTTGGAGAACTTTGATCCTTATAGACTTACCCAAAGTGCTATAGAGGTTGGAGAATTCCTAGCTCGTCTTGAAAACTTTGCCTTAAATGATAACGTGTGGATCGCTGTAGAACCTGGAAGGGCTCACGGTATGCTTGAATGTGGTCGCAGGATTGGACAGGCAATTGCGGTCGTCCTTTCTGCCGGAGGAGATCCTAGTTTACTCGGGACACCGGCTGATAGGCCTACCAGTGCCTGTGATAGAACCCATTGTCAATCAATGTCACTAGTTATACTGCTATTTGTAGGATGGTTTCTGAGGGTGTCTGTTTGATTGCGTTTGCTACAAATATTTATCTGGCGCACTCTAGTTATTATTAGAATATTATTTTTGTCAATGTTTGTAATAGGAGTATGGTGGATGGGAGACACAAACATAGGTCAGTCGTAACTTAATTTAACACTCGAAATTTAAACGGTATATACTATATGCCAATTTCTGGATATGTGTCAGAAAGAAAGATCTGCATGAAAAGAGAAAAATAACTAAATAATGTCAGCTTAAAAACGATTATTATTCACATTATTTTCCCCTAGCACATCTGAGTAATATTTAGAATTGTCATTAATTATACTGTTCAATATCAACATATCTCATAGTTATCAATTAGCCGGACAAGTGCGCAGCATTATCATTTTCTGTCAGCATATTTCTTCTCTGTTTTCATCTTTGGGAATAGTTTTTTTTATCTTGGAGAAGATTTAATTAGAACGAAAACATTCACTCCATGCACCGACAATCAAAAGCTAATTAGTAAAAATCAAATGTTGGTTTTTGTGAGGAGTGTTAGAGATATATACTAAAAACAACCTGTGCATAAGCGGTTTGGGCGTTTACGAGAATTGAAGGTTCTAGGTGTTCTGATGTGCTAGGCCTGCTAGTTAAAGAATGGTTACCCGAGCCCCTGACACATATGATGCAAGTGAGCGGTTTACGCATTCGTAAAAGGGTTGCCAAAACGTGTTTTATTATCATATATACCACAAATGAGTTATAATAAACGACATAGTAAAATTTTCATTTTAGTTATAATGAATGCTAACAAAATGAACGTTGCTTTTCAGTATGTTATAAATGTTTTACAGTGAAATTTTCATATCTGAATTCAGAAAAGTACAGGAGTTCACTGGGCTTGTTCATATAGCATCATTATATCACATTCTTACATATAATGTTTGTTTTTTCTCTCAACCTGTATTCATTATAGATGTTTGCCTGTCTGTAAAGTCATAACATATTTAAACTGATAAGTTAAAAAATATTGTCGTTATGTTTGTATACAATACAGTGTTCACAATCTTAAAGCAGTCTATTCACGGTTCGGTGTAGAATATGAACTTAAATGTCAATCTCAATATTGCTAAATAAACAAAGAGAAAACAAAATGAGAAACTAGAAACTGATAACTCACTCGCTTTATGTAATTCGTTATTATTATAATTAGCAATATTTCGTAATATAAATAAAAGTTAACGATAGCCTCTTAAAAATAAGATTTGCATTATTGTTGTATTGCAATGACTGAAAATAACGAATTTATTATTATTATTATTATTATTATTATTATTATTATTAATCTTATAATGTCCTTGCAATATCCTGGTCTGAAGGTTATAAAGCTGAGATTGAAAACCAGTCTCAAATCTCAAGCATCTGATTGGCTGAAATAGCGACCAGTCGCCATTTCAGCCAATCAGATGCTTGAGATTTGAGACTGGTTTCCATGCTCAGTTTTATAACCATGGGCACTAGTTGTGGTTTGTATGTTATTGTATCACACATGACTGAATAGGAGCGAATTCCGCCGAAATTTTGGACGAATCAGTATATTCTAGGATTTGTTGTGAGTGAAGTTTACTGAGAAAGTAACGCTATAACGAAGTTTGATTTAAATATATTCAAACGTACATTGATTGTGTACTGCAATATTACATCACATTTAACTTTGTTAACCGGTCTACTACTAGCTTATATTGTTAATTTTGATATTTGAAAGGATTTAATTACTTCACCCTGATACATGACCAGGTACCTTTAACATAATTTACCGGTAATGATTAAACCTTTTTTCAGTTTTCAATTGATATACTGCTAAACATACATGGAAACATGTTACTACTGACGGCTGTAAGGCATTCTATTTGCATATGAAAAACAAAAAAGCAGTGTACACGTACTCGTACTCTCATACAGAACACTGGTAACCGTCGATAGCTAGATACAACTTACACGTCGGAAAGTAATGTATGGCGCATAAACGTGAAGTAGGTAACACACAGACAAATATAATTATGCCTGGAAAGGGGAAAGTTATGGCTAGACAGAAGCTTATGATTGACTGCCTGCGTAGATTACCGATTGTTAATTGCGTTCGGAGTTTGCTTACACAGGGAAGAAGTGCATAATTATATTGCCGTACATTTTTTTTTGTTTGAGCACTGTTTTACTGTTAGCTTGCTATGGTTTAGTATATAGTAATTGGAGGATATTTAGCAAAAACATACAAATTGCTCCTTAAACTTAGCAGCCAACAACATTATTGTGCATTTTCCATCATAGCAGTAGTATTTTAGACGATGGCAAAATTTTGGAGGGGAAGAGCGGAAGTCAAACAAGCAAGGTAAAGAGCTCTCTCCGTTTTTTGTAAATCTTTTGAAATTTCTGTGAAAGAGATCGCTGAATAAGTCTTATTATTGCATTTGGTGTATGCAGAGAAAAGAAGCTATCATACATATTTTGGATCGAAGCAAAACCTGCATATACTATATGACGCACGCAATACAGAACCCAGTTTCTGTAACGGTAGATTTAACATAAACTGGAGGTTTATGATGTCAACCCGACTTTTAAGTACTTTATAATATTTTCAGCTTATACTTTACTAACCAAGATCATTGACATACACGAACAAAAGGTAAGGAAGAAATAGCAGTGCATAGTAAACAAATAAAAGCATTGTGAATATTAAACGGTTGAACTCCTTGTGGATTTTATTACTAGATAATTAACAAATAGAACTATCGTCGTAAGCTAATAGTGACAATTTTTGCCTAGCCAACAAAAGGTGCACTTTGTGCAGGAGGCATGCTGGGTTCTCCAGGGGCAGGGAGAAGTGTACTTAATGCCAGACCCATTCTCCTCCCCCACTCCACGAAACTGTGTTCTTTCTCCGGGTCCACCACAGCCCAAACGTTCTTGTCTATTTCATAATGTGCATGCGTGCTGATCAAATGTGCAACTTCCACAACGGCCTGTGTCAGTCTGTACGGGTCCGATATTTCCGCTCCACCTGCGTCAAGATAGATTCTTTGACTGGGGCGATTTGATGCAAATGCGGGATTTTTCAAAGTCTTGTTGATAAAATCAAAATCTACGTTGTCCAAAGTGTTGTTTTTGTATGGCCACCAGAACGAGGGTGACTGGCACGCTGCCATGGAGAAAACATCAGGGCGTGTCCATGCAGCGTAACAAGACATCAGTCCACCGAGGGAGTAACCCATCACACCCAGAGTATTGTTCTTTATTCTATCATTTGACATAGAATTAGCAACAGGCATAACCTCAGT
The DNA here is from genome assembly GCA_038501625.1 of Corbicula japonica. NCBI lineage: Eukaryota > Metazoa > Mollusca > Bivalvia > Venerida > Cyrenidae > Corbicula > Corbicula japonica. The sequence goes on along the minus strand of JAZAYU010000011.1, from coordinate 8,983,671 downwards.
TATTAGGAAGTCGAGTGTTTTGTCACCTAGACCACCTCCCGGCACTAATAGCCCGCAGATTCCATCAAGATATCGCAAAGTCTCGGTTGTGTTGATATTTTCTGGTATACAACCAGCGCATCTGTTCCCCATTGTACCGTTAAAACAAACAAATAAGTTTCCTTCAGTCTGAGTAAGAATTTCAGTTCGTTCGGCATTCATCTTTTTGTAATCACCAAACCCAACGAGAATATATTCTTCTGCAATTCCAAAAGGTATTATCGGCTCCTCAAGATTTCTCTTGAAAAAATGGGCAAAGTCCACACTCAGGTCAAACACTAACAACGCTGGGTAAGTCTTTAAATTATTTTCTCTAAAACTCGGGGGAAAGTATATCGATATATTTCTGTCTTCTTTAATAAAGTCGGAGCGTACACTGAAACTGTCAATCGAACCTGTCTTTTCACTAAACCACGGATAAACATTAAACTCTGGCTTTGCTCCGAAATATTTTGAAGTTTGAGATACAGGAAAAGAAATTGCAAAATTTGCTCCAAGCATGTTTATACTGTTGTCTATAAATACACGATACTGCAGTTTGTCGTCTTGGAGAACGTTCATGTTCCTGCAGTTCTGGCACTTGTATCCGGCCAGAGACGACTGGTAGGTAATGTCTAACTTCCATGTATCCGGACCAGTCCTTACCAGCGGGGTACCTACTGTCCATTCCAGACCGAGACCGTTCCCACGAAGGAAAAGTTTACTGCCGCCATGGTTCTGCAAACAGATTTTTTTTATCCCAATGCATTAAATATAAAACAAGTAGCATCTGCAAATCGCAGTATGACTGGTTCAAACCAAGAGTCGAGCATCCTACTCCAGATCTAGAGACTGCGATTTCGAAACCCACCAGGGATGAGATTCGTCTTCAGTTTCCCAAATCCACATTCGGCGCGAGTACTGGTTGGCAACTCAGGAAGCAGTCATCGAGCGTTATTAAAATAAGTTGGAATAACTTGTTTCACAATCGATGAAAGTTATATAAGTTTAAACTAAACCAACCCCAGCGAGATATATGTGTGCGCGCGTGCGTGCGTGCGTGAGCCTGTGTGATATGATTTTGGAGACAGTGTCTAAAAACTTACTTTAATTATGTTAAAGCACCGTCACCATAGAAGCATAGTATACAAACAAGTATAATAAATAATTGTTATATGCAGTACATATAGGTATTTACCAGTGCCTTATATGCAGTACATATAGGTATTTACCAGTGCCTTATGTTAAATGAGTCAGTTACAAAGAACAATAAAACGACACCAAAGATTACCTGAAGTGAACTGTCAGGATACCGTACAATAATTGTAAACAAGAGTCCACTCCTTTGCTCCGCTACCACCCCAGCTAGACAGGTGTTGTTGTGGCACATACCCGTCTGTCCGTCCGATAAGGTGCACGCTATTGCTTCTTCACAACACGAGGATTGGTGTACCGTCAACAGCACCATCAGCAAATAATGTGCCAGCCACATTCTCAGTAAACTCTGCGGTATATATTATTTCAGCAACATTTGTACGGGCAACGGCTTTCTGAGAAGAACGTGTGATATCAGCAAAAAGGAGTAATGTAAGAAGGACATAGTTAGGAAAGTAGCAAAAATGTGCGTAATTTAAACATTATGTTCATTTAATTATGATTAACGATTGCATCAAATCACTAATACGAAATTTTTATCTTGATCTGTAAAACATACAACTATTTCTTCCTTTACTTTTGGTACTGTTCTAAAGCAACTCTTGACAAATGCATGCAACGTACAAAAGTATAAAAGAACAATTTTCCAGTAATGGACAACTATGGAATTCCGTTAGGGCCATCGTTGTTTCGCGCTGTCGACCACTTGGGCGAGAACAGGAAATCGCGAAAACACGATGCGAGCATGCGAAACAACGATGCGAAGTCGCGAAAGTACGATGCGAGGGCGCGATATTAATATTGCGTTTGCGCATCGTACTTTCGCGACCTTGCATCGTGTTTTCGCGATCTCGCATCGTTGTTTCGCGTTCTCGCATCGTTGTTTCGCGATCTCGCATCGTGTTTTCGCGTTTTCGTGTTCTCGCCCTTGAGGTCGACAGGGCGAAACAACGATGTCCTCAACGGAACACCGTAGACAACGGTTATCCAGCATTGCGATTCTGGTGCAAGGTTTCTAGTGAACGTTTATGAACGCTAGAATGTACTCATAAAACATGCCATGAAATTTATTTTGTGAATGACCTTAAAAGAGAAATAACTATTGTTTTAAATTATAACTACAAAAGTGTAAATACAAATGTACTTACTTGATGACTGCCACTAAGGTCTCCCAGTGTCTAAAGCTAGGTTAGTTTCCCTATTTTAAGAAATAAATGAGGCTTGTAAACCAGCACATACTATCGTTCTAAATTCATTACACTCCAATCAACAGAAATATGTTCCGATTTCGATGCGTTGATATATTGTGCATCATATTAAACTTTTGAATAAAAAATGTAATGCAGTACAGCAACCATTGCTTTTTTTATTGGAGACTGTAGAATTTTAATGCCAAGAATGTTAAAATTAAGAACATACTCCTCGAAGGCGTTCTAATTTAACAGTTATTAATATCACTATGAGTACACCGTACACCGGTGACGGTTCTGTCAACGTTTTTTTTATCAGGAAAGGTAGGGTGTTCACCTTTGAGACGTTCTAATTAAAATTTCGAGCACTTTTTCGAAAAGAAGGTATGTAATTCTATGCGTGTTGGATTTATCTGCACGCTGGTATAATATGAGACCAGAAACTTAAAAAAAAACTTGAACATTTACTTCTTTACAGAATCTTTTATATCATATTCGTTACTTTATATATATATTATGAAATTTTATCAAATACCGGTATATGCCTTTACCGCGAGCTTGTTTTCATTGATTTCCAAAAAGCAGATAACGCCGGAGAATCATTGATTAAGTTCTATGCTCTTTTGCACAACCGGCACACCGTAGCACAACCACAACCTTAAATTTTGTCCAGTACTTTCCTTAAAACTGCATACAGAGTTAAACCAGTCACTGGGAATAAACAATAGAGCGACTACTTTGTTGTTGCAGTGAAATCACGATATCTACAAAAATAATTTTGGTAAAAGAAAAGATGATAAAGCGAAATTGTTTTTGGTTTTGTCCGAAAAGTTTGCTGTGACCTGTATATCTCATAGAAAGGGCCTCACAAAGCCATTTTCATGTTAAAAATGGCAGAAATTTTGAGAGTAGGCCTACTTCGAGGAATTTTTGATACATAAATATTTATACGAGTAATTACAAACACCCAAACATCGATATATTTTCGAATTTGCATAACGTAAAGAACACCCCTTGTAATATGCTATTTATTTAAACCTTTTATTTCAGTGCGCTATTTTCATACAGATTTAAACTTTGTCAAGCGTAGTTCATCCCACAGGTGGCGCCGCTTGTTCAACTGGCATGTGTGGATCGCCACCAGCGGGAAGTAGGTTTCCTATTGCCATACTAAACCTTTTTCCCCACTCAACAAAATCGTGGCCTTTATCCGGTTCTACAAAAACCCAAACATTTTTGTTCATTTCATAATTTCTCATGCCGGCAATTTCCAATGCAACTTGCACTGTCATCTGTGTCTGCTGGAACGGTGATAATGTTTCTTCACCTCCGGCGTCCAGATAGATTCTCTGTGAAGGGCGATTAACTGACAGCTGGGTTTTTTTCAGGGTGATGTTAATAAAGTCGAAATCCACTTGGTCAGTGGTTTTATTGTTGTACGGCCACCAAAATGAAGGGGACTGGCAAGCAGCGCTAGAGAACACTTCCGCGCGGGTCCAAGCTGCATAGCAGGCCATCAAACCACCGAGTGAGTATCCGATAATTCCGAGTCGTTCTGTGCGTAAGCGGTTATCTAAAACCTCAGTTACATAGGGAATAACTTCTTTCTGTATAAAGTCTAAAGTCTGGTCACCTCGGCCGCCGATAGGAGACATTACAGCACAGATATCGTACAAATATCGCAATGTCTCCGTCGTGTTGCTGTTTGATGGCACACATCCTCCACAGCCATCACCTAACGTCCCATTTAGACACTGGAAGAACCTGCCCACTGACTGAGTTAGGAGATCTGTTCTCTCTGTATCGGTATGATAGTCGCCGAATCCTATAATCACGTATTCTTCGGCAACACCATAAGGATATATCGGTTCTTCAATTGTTGTTTTGAAAAAATGAGCAAACTGAATGCTTAAATCAAACACTACAAAAGTAGGATATGTTTTAAGGGAGTTTTCCTTAAAGCTTGGTGGTGTATAAATGGAAATGTTCCTATGACCTCCAATGTAGTGCGAGTTGACCACAACGCTTTGAATTAATCCTGTCTTTTCATAAAACCATGGATGAACGATGTATTCTGGTTTGCTGCTGAAATATGACGAACTTTGAGATATTGGAAACACCAAAGCAAAGTTTGCTCCAAGCATGTCAATATGGTCGTCGATCAGCAGACGATACTGAAGTTTGTTGTCCGGAAGTCTTGTAAGGTCCGCACAGTTCTGACACATGAATCCTTTGAACGAAGCTTGGTACGTTAAATTTATTGCCCACGTATCTGGACCAATGTTTGTCAGCTTGATACCTCGGCTCCACTGAAGTCCGAGACCGTTTCCTCGAATATATATGTTACTACCACCGCCGCTCTGAAAAGTGGCAACAGCTTATATGTGCGTGTTTTTATGTGTCGTGAAACATGGCGTTAGAAATTGCGAGTTAAGCTATGAGTAATGCCTAAAATGTGTA